>OY979767.1:54045008-54556172 GCA_963855975.1 Andrena chrysosceles | reverse complement strand
AATTCTTATTAAAAGTATGCTGTCATTTACTGGGCTTCTACACATTTTATAATCGTTTTTTTTTTAAATTACGATAAGAATACGTAATTATTTTTATAGAAATTTCAAGAAAAATAAATTTAAATGCAATTTCAACAGTTGTTTTGTTCTTATACATAAATATATTCAAGTAGTAATCTCAAAGGTCCATAAATTCAAGAATTCGGTCATTCACTGGTTGGTTTAACCTAGTTGATTTTTACCAGAGTGTCTCCCCTGAACAGGGGACAATACCACGCCGATAAATAATAGCAAATCGATGTGGCACAATTCCATTGTTTCTCGTTTCGTAGATCACACGTCATGAGTAAAAGACACTAACCGGATTAGAAATTGGCCACCAACATTCATAAAGATATCCGGTATATTATTGTTAAAAGATACGCTCCGTACACATCGTTGAACGCGTTTTGAAATGCACGATAAAGTGGTAGTAGGTATATAGTGCCGATTCTGGCTCAAGTGATCGCGAGGGGGTGAGGTGGGGCGGAGGGTACCGCGATCTAGGGCGAGGGGGCGGTGGGGAGGGGATACCGCGCTCTTCGGCGAGGGGGCGGCGGGGAGGGGGTACCGCGTTCGTTGGCGAGCGGGCTGACGTCACAGGGGAAGGGGGATTTCAAATTTTCCAAAACGCCGCCGCACAATCTCCGTACGAGTGCGAGGATCGGTGCGCAGGCGCGAAAGATAAGACGCGAAAGGATTTAACGCGGATGCTGTAATTCAACACCGATAACTATTCGAGATTGATTATCCTAAATAGCGCAACCACCTCGTGAAAGAATGCAACGTCGCCCTCGTATAAACATACACCGACGAAACGTAATTCTCCGCGGTATCGGGATCAAATCGCGTCTTCGATGATGATTCCTGAGGAAAGATAAGGAATCATGGATTATTATAAATCAATCATCACGATAGTCCATGCAATAAACATTGCACCGTGCCATGGCGTGTGTTTATATCTGAAGCAGGATTGAACGCGTTTTGGCGCCTACGTGCACGCTCTTCGTGTATTCGAGATTAATCTGAATAGCGCAACCGTCTCGTAAAGAATGTAACGTTGCGCTTGTATAAACATCCGCCGACGAAAACATGCGCTAACGAAAACGTAGAGCGATAATTATTCGGATATCGTCTCGAATATTTTAAAGTTTAGGACCGCCGTCTTATCACTAACGCTGTAAATCGATACACGTGGTAACGCATTGGGCGCAGGCTACATTACGCGCGTGTATAGAGGAAAGGACGAGGTACAGCGTGAGAGAGAGAGAGAGAGAGAGAGAGAGAGAGAGAGAGAGAGAGAGATTCAGTGGGGCGCTTGTGAACCGCGCGAGGATAACATTCGAGACGAAAACTCTTGAGTTTTCCCAGGCGTCGAGTAACCGCCATCTGGTTCTTAAACCGATAGCAAAGTCTAAGGAAACCCTACACCCACGACCAGTTTCAGGACCGCCCATACAGCCTATCCTAAAATACAATGGTCATTCGCTAAGTCTATACCTCTAAGGATTACGTAGCGAGGAAAAAAAAACCAAACATCTGGATGCTACCCTAACGAATACGTAATTACCCACCGCATTACTAGGAAAGGATATTATAAATAATACGGTACAGGTATTGATATGAAAGTCATACATTTATTATTAAAACATATATATGCACGTACTACAGTGGCACGCGGTTTACATCGCGCAGCATGGATTGCAATCCTAACGCCAACAATTCACAATCGATCATTGAATGCCGCTCGAAGTGCTCGCTTTCGGAAATTAATTTTACATAATCTGTTGGCGCGGTAGCGGTACGTAGAACTTCTACGAAGGCGGTGTATTTACTGCTTACAGAGTATATATTTTCACTTAGCCAGGTGAACATATAATCGATGCAATGTTCATACGCGAACAGTTTACGCATCGTGACTTCAGTCATGTATAAGGTAACGCGATTATCGGTGATTTTGACGAGTTGATCATCATGCATGCGCGTGAATTCGATTCGCAAATGATCAATTACGATGTGGGTTTGGGGCGATGTTGCGTTGTCGCGTAATCTTTGAAGTATGTCAGTCCCATTTTGCAGTAGGAGCTTCCACGTTGACATTGAAAAACACAATTCGCCGCCTTTATTGTCGACTATGGTGATCTCGACACGGCACGAATCCATACCAATGCGAATTCCAATAATTAGCCTTTTATAGGCGGTTGAGGTTAAAGGATAATCGCGCCCCAGGATCCGTACGTTTAAAGGTTTTGGTGTTTTCGATGTTTTTGGCGTTGCGGATCCAGAACTGTAAGAAATAAGTACATGAAATTAATGCATCGTGCATTAACGTTTACAGTCAAAGAAGTAAGTGTAAAGTGTATAATAACGAGTACGTACCTCATATTGGATTGTTGGTGATGTTGTTGGCGTTTATTGTGAAAACTCATCGTTGTCGGATGCGCAGGATGAATCGTTTAAGCTGCGTTTGTACATTTTGATGTTCACTATGTACGATTATACTGCCCGATTACTTGAATGAAAAATTTGACGCGAACGATATTTGTTAGCACTCGAGCGTACATGGTGTAATGAAATCCGCAGGACTGACCCACATCATTTTATACAGATTCAAGCACACGTACACACCAATGTGTACGAGTATATTGCATCAACGATTGTCATGATCATGGTTGTGTTATGGCACAAACATTAATACGAATAAATTCGAAACGCGATAAATTCAAATGGCGCGCGGCAGATTCAAATAGCGCACGCGTCAAATTCAAGGTGCACACGTGTCGTAGAAGAGTCAGAGACGATTCGCAGTGCGAACCATAAAAGTGCACTATAGGCTGGAATAATTAGTATCAAATCATCGAAGAAGAAGAAGAAGAAACTGTGATACGGACGCCCCCACCACACATACTCCACGACTACCCCTACCCTGCAACGTGCAGGGCTAGCTCAGGTCTGTGAAGTTAGCACCCCCAAATTCGAATTTTTAAAAAAACCCAATGGCATTCGTTTGTCCATCGTTTGTCCACGTTTGTCCAACAAAAATTTTCGTTTGTCCACCCTTAAAAAAAAAATTATGAACAAAAAAAAAAATTTTTACCAGCACCCCCATGAAAACTTTTTCAAAATTTTATGAGGGGTGCTGATTGTCCATCGTTTGTCCACGTTTGTCCACCCAAAAATTTCGTTTGTCCACCCTCCAAAAAAAAGTTATGAACAAATTAAGAAAATTTGTCATCAGCTACATCAGTGAACACTTTTCAACGTTTTAACAGAGGAATATTATTGTCCACGATCCAGCATCGTTTGTCCACCCTCCAGAAACGAATTATTAATAAAAATCGCGAAAAAGAAGTGTCCCGGCGAAGCGATCGCGCATAAGTTCGATTTTTCGTTAATTAAAGATCGAAATCGTTTGTCCAACGATGCACGTCGATAGTCTAGATGTAGAAGACGTTTGTCCACCCCGTGATTTCGTTTGTCCACCCTCCAGAAACGAATTATTAATAAAAATCGCGAAAAAGAAGTGTCCCGGCGATGCGATCGCGCATAAGTTCGATTTTTCGTTAATTAAAGATCGAAATCGTTTGTACAACGATGCACGTCGATAGTCTAGATGTAGAAGACGTTTGTCCACCCCGTGATTTCGTTTGTCCACCCTCCAGAAACGAATTATTAATAAAAATCGCGAAAAAGAAGTGTCCCGGCGAAGCGATCGCGCATAAGTTCGATTTTTCGTTAATTAAAGATCGAAATCGTTTGTCCAACGATGCACGTCGATAGTCTAGATGTAGAAGACGTTTGTCCACCCCGTGATTTCGTTTGTCCACCCTCCAGAAACGAATTAATAATAAAAATCGCGAAAAAGAAGTGTCCCGGCGATGCGATCGCGCATAAGTTCGATTTTTCGTTAATTTAAGATCGAAATCGTTTGTCCAACGATGCACGTCGATAGTCTAGATGTAGAAGACGTTTGTCCACCCCGTGATTTCGTTTGTCCACCCTCCAGAAACGAATTATTAATAAAAATCGCGAAAACGTAGTATCCCGGCGAAGCGATCGCGCATAAGTTCGATTTTTCGTTAATTAAAGATCGAAATCGTTTGTCCAACGATGCACGTCGATAGTCTAGATGTAGAAGACGTTTGTCCACCCCGTGATTTCGTTTGTCCACCCTCCAGAAACGAATTATTAATAAAAATCGCGAAAAAGAAGTGTCCCGGCGATGCGATCGCGCATAAGTTCGATTTTTCGTTAATTAAAGATCGAAATCGTTTGTACAACGATGCACGTCGATAGTCTAGATGTAGAAGACGTTTGTCCACCCCGTGATTTCGTTTGTCCACCCTCCAGAAACGAATTATTAATAAAAATCGCGAAAAAGAAGTGTCCCGGCGAAGCGATCGCGCATAAGTTCGATTTTTCGTTAATTAAAGATCGAAATCGTTTGTCCAACGATGCACGTCGATAGTCTAGATGTAGAAGACGTTTGTCCACCCCGTGATTTCGTTTGTCCACCCTCCAGAAACGAATTAATAATAAAAATCGCGAAAAAGAAGTGTCCCGGCGATGCGATCGCGCATAAGTTCGATTTTTCGTTAATTTAAGATCGAAATCGTTTGTCCAACGATGCACGTCGATAGTCTAGATGTAGAAGACGTTTGTCCACCCCGTGATTTCGTTTGTCCACCCTCCAGAAACGAATTATTAATAAAAATCGCGAAAACGTAGTATCCCGGCGAAGCGATCGCGCATAAGTTCGATTTTTCGTTAATTAAAGATCGAAATCGTTTGTCCAACGATGCACGTCGATAGTCTAGATGTAGAAGACGTTTGTCCACCCCGTGATTTCGTTTGTCCACCCTCCAGAAACGAATTATTAATCAAAATCGCGAAAAAGAAGTGTCCCGGCGATGCGATCGCGCATAAGTTCGATTTTTCGTTAATTAAAGATCGAAATCGTTTGTCCAACGATGCACGTCGATAGTCTAGATGTAGAAGACGTTTGTCCACTCCGTGATTTCGTTTGTCCACCCTCCAGAAACGAATTATTAATAAAAATCGCGAAAAAGAAGTGTCCCGGCGATGCGATCGCGCATAAGTTCGATTTTTCGTTAATTAAAGATCGAAATCGTTTGTCCAACGATGCACGTCGATAGTCTAGATGTAGAAGACGTTTGTCCACCCCGTGATTTCGTTTGTCCACCCTCCAGAAACGAATTATTAATAAAAATCGCGAAAAAGAAGTGTCCCGGCGATGCGATCACGCATAAGTTCGATTTTTCGTTAATTAAAGATCGAAATCGTTTGTCCAACGATGCACGTCGATAGTCTAGATGTAGAAGACGTTTGTCCACCCCGTGATTTCGTTTGTCCACCCTCCAGAAACGAATTATTAATAAAAATCGCGAAAACGTAGTATCCCGGCGAAGCGATCGCGCATAAGTTCGATTTTTCGTTAATTAAAGATCGAAATCGTTTGTCCAACGATGCACGTCGATAGTCTAGATGTAGAAGACGTTTGTCCACCCCGTGATTTCGTTTGTCCACCCTCCAGAATTGAATAATTAATAAAAATCTCGAAAAAGAAGCGTGCTGGTGAAGCGATCGCGTATAAGTTCGATTTTTCATTAATTAAACGATGAAATCGTTTGTTCAACGATTCATTTTGTTAGTTTAGATGCAGAAGACGTTTGTCCATCCCGTGATTTCGTTTGTCCACCCTCCAGAATTGAATAATTAATAAAAATCTCGAAAAAGAAGCGTCCTGGTGAAGCGATCGCGTATAAGTTCGATTTTTCATTAATTAAACGATGAAATCGTTTGTTCAACGATTCATTTTGTTAGTTTAGATGCAGAAGACGTTTGTCCACCCCGTGATTTCGTTTGTCCACCCTCCAGAATTGAATAATTAATAAAAATCTCGAAAAAGAAGCGTCCTGGTGAAGCGATTGCGTATAAGTTCGATTTTTCATTAATTAAACGATGAAATCGTTTGTTCAACGATTCATTTTGTTAGTTTAGATGCAGAAGACGTTTGTCCACCCCGTGATTTCGTTTGTCCACCCTCCAGAATTGAATAATTAATAAAAATCTCGAAAAAGAAGCGTCCTGGTGAAGCGATCGCGTATAAGTTCGATTTTTCATTAATTAAACGATGAAATCGTTTGTTCAACGATTCATTTCGTTAGTTTACACGTAGAAGACGTTTGTCCACCCCGTGATTTCGTTTGTCCACCCTCCAGAATTGAATAATTAATAAAAATCTCGAAAAAGAAGCGTCCTGGTGAAGCGATCGCGTATAAGTTCGATTTTTCATTAATTAAACGATGAAATCGTTTGTTCAACGATTCATTTTGTTAGTTTAGATGCAGAAGACGTTTGTCCACCCCGTGATTTCGTTTGTCCACCCTCCAGAATTGAATAATTAATAAAAATCTCGAAAAAGAAGCGTCCTGGTGAAGCGATCGCGTATAAGTTCGATTTTTCATTAATTAAACGATGAAATCGTTTGTTCGACGATTCATTTCGTTAGTTTAGACGTAGAAGACGTTTGTCCACCCCGTGATTTCGTTTGTCCACCCTCCAGAATTGAATAATTAATAAAAATCTCGAAAAAGAAGTGTCCCGGCGATGCGATCGCGCATAAGTTCGATTTTTCGTTAATTAAAGATCGAAATCGTTTGTCCAACGATGCACGTCGATAGTCTAGATGTAGAAGACGTTTGTCCACCCCGTGATTTCGTTTGTCCACCCTCCAGAAACGAATTATTAATAAATATCGCGAAAAAGAAGTGTCCCGGCGATGCGATCGCGCATAAGTTCGATTTTTCGTTAATTAAAGATCGAAATCGTTTGTCCAACGATGCACGTCGATAGTCTAGATGTAGAAGACGTTTGTCCACCCCGTGATTTCGTTTGTCCACCCTCCAGAAACGAATTATTAATAAAAATCGCGAAAAAGAAGTGTCCCGGCGAAGCGATCGCGCATAAGTTCGATTTTTCGTTAATTAAAGATCGAAATCGTTTGTCCAACGATGCACGTCGATAGTCTAGATGTAGAAGACGTTTGTCCACCCCGTGATTTCGTTTGTCCACCCTCCAGAAACGAATTATTAATAAAAATCGCGAAAAAGAAGTGTCCCGGCGATGCGATCGCGCATAAGTTCGATTTTTCGTTAATTAAAGATCGAAATCGTTTGTCCAACGATGCACGTCGATAGTCTAGATGTAGAAGACGTTTGTCCACCCCGTGATTTCGTTTGTCCACCCTCCAGAAACGAATTATTAATAAAAATCGCGAAAAAGAAGTGTCCCGGCGATGCGATCGCGCATAAGTTCGATTTTTCGTTAATTAAAGATCGAAATCGTTTGTCCAACGATGCACGTCGATAGTCTAGATGTAGAAGACGTTTGTCCACCCAGTGATTTCGTTTGTCCACCCTCCAGAAACGAATTATTAATAAAAATCGCGAAAACGTAGTATCCCGGCGAAGCGATCGCGCATAAGTTCGATTTTTCGTTAATTAAAGATCGAAATCGTTTGTCCAACGATGCACGTCGATAGTCTAGATGTAGAAGACGTTTGTCCACCCCGTGATTTCGTTTGTCCACCCTCCAGAAACGAATTATTAATAAAAATCGCGAAAAAGAAGTGTCCCGGCGATGCGATCGCGCATAAGTTCGATTTTTCGTTAATTAAAGATCGAAATCGTTTGTCCAACGATGCACGTCGATAGTCTAGATGTAGAAGACGTTTGTCCACCCCGTGATTTCGTTTGTCCACCCTCCAGAAACGAATTATTAATAAAAATCGCGAAAAAGAAGTGTCCCGGCGATGCGATCGCGCATAAGTTCGATTTTTCGTTAATTAAAGATCGAAATCGTTTGTCCAACGATGCACGTCGATAGTCTAGATGTAGAAGACGTTTGTCCACCCCGTGATTTCGTTTGTCCACCCTCCAGAAACGAATTATTAATAAATATTGCGAAAAAGAAGTGTCCCGGCGATACGATCGCGCATAAGTTCGATTTTTCGTTAATTAAAGATCGAAATCGTTTGTCCAACGATGCACGTCGATAGTCTAGATGTAGAAGACGTTTGTCCACCCCGTGATTTCGTTTGTCCACCCTCCAGAATTGAATAATTAATAAAAATCTCGAAAAAGAAGCGTGCTGGTGAAGCGATCGCGTATAAGTTCGATTTTTCATTAATTAAACGATGAAATCGTTTGTTCAACGATTCATTTTGTTAGTTTAGATGCAGAAGACGTTTGTCCATACCGTGATTTCGTTTGTCCACCCTCCAGAATTGAATAATTAATAAAAATCTCGAAAAAGAAGCGTCCTGGTGAAGCGATCGCGTATAAGTTCGATTTTTCATTAATTAAACGATGAAATCGTTTGTTCAACGATTCATTTTGTTAGTTTAGATGCAGAAGACGTTTGTCCACCCCGTGATTTTGTTTGTCCACCCTCCAGAATTGAATAATTACTAAAAATCTCGAAAAAGTAGCGTCCTGGTGAAGCAATCGCGTATAAGTTCGATTTTTCATTAATTAAACGATGAAATCGTTTGTTCAACGATTCATTTTGTTAGTTTAGATGCAGAAGACGTTTGTCCACCCCGTGATTTCGTTTGTCCACCCTCCAGAATTGAATAATTAATAAAAATCTCGAAAAAGAAGCGTCCTGGTGAAGCGATTTCGTATAAGTTCGATTTTTCATTAATTAAACGATGAAATCGTTTGTTCAACGATTCATTTTGTTAGTTTAGATGCAGAAGACGTTGGTCCACCCCGTAATTTCGTTTGTCCACCCTCCAGAATTGAATAATTAATAAAAATCTCGAAAAAGAAGCGTCCTGGTGAAGCGATCGCGTATAAGTTCGATTTTTCATTAATTAAACGATGAAATCGTTTGTTCAACGATTCATTTCGTTAGTTTACACGTAGAAGACGTTTGTCCACCCCGTGATTTCGTTTGTCCACCCTCCAGAATTGAATAATTAATAAAAATCTCGAAAAAGAAGCGTCCTGGTGAAGCGCTCGCGTATAAGTTCGATTTTTCATTAATTAAACGATGAAATCGTTTGTTCAACGATTCATTTTGTTAGTTTAGATGCAGAAGACGTTTGTCCACCCCGTGATTTCGTTTGTCCACCCTCCAGAATTGAATAATTAATAAAAATCTCGAAAAAGAAGCGTCCTGGTGAAGCGATCGCGTATAAGTTCGATTTTTCATTAATTAAACGATGAAATCGTTTGTTCGACGATTCATTTCGTTAGTTTAGACGTAGAAGACGTTTGTCCACCCCGTGATTTCGTTTGTCCACCCTCCAGAATTGAATAATTAAAAAAAATCTCGAAAAAGAAGCGTCCTGGTGAAGCGATCGCGCATAAGTTCGATTTTTCGTTAATTAAAGATCGAAATCGTTTGTCCAACGATGCACGTCGATAGTCTAGATGTAGAAGACGTTTGTCCACTCCGTGATTTCGTTTGTCCACCCTCCAGAAACGAATTATTAATAAAAATCGCGAAAAAGAAGTGTCCCGGCGATGCGATCGCGCATAAGTTCGATTTTTCGTTAATTAAAGATCGAAATCGTTTGTCCAACGATGCACGTCGATAGTCTAGATGTAGAAGACGTTTGTCCACCCCGTGATTTCGTTTGTCCACCCTCCAGAAACGAATTATTAATAAAAATCGCAAAAAGAAGTGTCCCGGCGATGCGATCGCGCATAAGTTCGATTTTTCGTTAATTAAAGATCGAAATCGTTTGTCCAACGATGCACGTCGATAGTCTAGATGTAGAAGACGTTTGTCCACCCCGTGATTTCGTTTGTCCACCCTCCAGAAGCGAATTATTAATAAATATCGCGAAAAAGAAGTGTCCCGGCGATGCGATCGCGCATAAGTTCGATTTTTCGTTAATTAAAGATCGAAATCGTTTGTCCAACGATGCACGTCGATAGTCTAGATGTAGAAGACGTTTGTCCACCCCGTGATTTCGTTTGTCCACCCTCCAGAAACGAATTATTAATAAAAATCGCGAAAACGTAGTATCCCGGCGAAGCGATCGCGCATAAGTTCGATTTTTCGTTAATTAAAGATCGAAATCGTTTGTCCAACGATGCACGTCGATAGTCTAGATGTAGAAGACGTTTGTCCACCCCGTGATTTCGTTTGTCCACCCTCCAGAAACGAATTATTAATAAAAATCGCGAAAAAGAAGTGTCCCGGCGATGCGATCGCGCATAAGTTCGATTTTTCGTTAATTAAAGATCGAAATCGTTTGTCCAACGATGCACGTCGATAGTCTAGATGTAGAAGACGTTTGTCCACCCCGTGATTTCGTTTGTCCACCCTCCAGAAACGAATTATTAATAAAAATCGCGAAAAAGAAGTGTCCCGGCGAAGCGATCGCGCATAAGTTCGATTTTTCGTTAATTAAAGATCGAAATCGTTTGTCCAACGATGCACGTCGATAGTCTAGATGTAGAAGACGTTTGTCCACCCCGTGATTTCGTTTGTCCACCCTCCAGAAACGAATTATTAATAAAAATCGCGAAAAAGAAGTGTCCCGGCGATGCGATCGCGCATAAGTTCGATTTTTCGTTAATTAAAGATCGAAATCTTTTGTCCAACGATGCACGTCGATAGTCTAGATGTAGAAGACGTTTGTCCACCCCGTGATTTCGTTTGTCCACCCTCCAGAAACGAATTATTAATAAATATCGCGAAAAAGAAGTGTCCCGGCGATGCGATCGCGCATAAGTTCGATTTTTCGTTAATTAAAGATCGAAATCGTTTGTCCAACGATGCACGTCGATAGTCTAGATGTAGAAGACGTTTGTCCACCTCGTGATTTCGTTTGTCCACCCTCCAGAAACGAATTATTAATAAAAATCGCGAAAAAGAAGTGTCCCGGCGATGCGATCGCGCATAAGTTCGATTTTTCGTTAATTAAAGATCGAAATCGTTTATCCAACGATGCACGTCGATAGTCTAGATGTAGAAGACGTTTGTCCACTCCGTGATTTCGTTTGTCCACCCTCCAGAAACGAATTATTAATAAAAATCGCGAAAAAGAAGTGTCCCGGCGATGCGTTCGCGCATAAGTTCGATTTTTCGTTAATTAAAGATCGAAATCGTTTGTCCAACGATGCACGTCGATAGTATAGATGCAGAAGACGTTTGTCCACCCCGTGATTTCGTTTGTCCACCCTCCAGAATTGAATAATTAATCAAAATCTCGAAAAAGAAGCGTCCTGGTGAAGCGATCGCGTATAAGTTCGATTTTTCATTAATTAAACGATGAAATCGTTTGTTCGACGATTCATTTCGTTAGTTTAGACGTAGAAGACGTTTGTCCACCTCGTGATTTCGTTTGTCCACCCTCCAGAATTGAATAATTAATAAAAATCTCGAAAAAGAAGCGTCCTGGTGAAGCGATCGCGTATAAGTTCGATTTTTCATTAATTAAACGATGAAATCGTTTGTTCGACGATTCATTTCGTTAGTTTAGACGTAGAAGACGTTTGTCCACCCCGTGATTTCGTTTGTCCACCCTCCAGAATTGAATAATTAATAAAAATCTCGAAAAAGAAGCGTCCTGGTGAAGCGATCGCGTATAAGTTCGATTTTTCATTAATTAAACGATGAAATCGTTTGTTCGACGATTCATTTCGTTAGTTTAGACGTAGAAGACGTTTGTCCACCCCGTGATTTCGTTTGTCCACCCTCCAGAATTGAATAATTAATAAAAATCTCGAAAAAGAAGCGTCCTGGTGAAGCGATCGCGTATTAGTTCGATTTTTCATTAATTAAACGATGAAATCGTTTGTTCAACGATTCATTTTGTTAGTTTAGATGCAGAAGACGTTTGTCCACCCCGTGATTTCGTTTGTCCACCCTCCAGAATTGAATAATTAATAAAAATCTCGAAAAAGAAGCGTCCTGGTGAAGCGATCGCGTATAAGTTCGATTTTTCATTAATTAAACGATGAAATCGTTTGTTCGACGATTCATTTCGTTAGTTTAGACGTAGAAGACGTTTGTCCACCCCGTGATTTCGTTTGTCCACCCTCCAGAATTGAATAATTAATAAAAATCTCGAAAAAGAAGCGTCCTGGTGAAGCGATCGCGTATAAGTTCGATTTTTCATTAATTAAACGATGAAATCGTTTGTTCGACGATTCATTTCGTTAGTTTAGACGTAGAAGACGTTTGTCCACCCCGTGATTTCGTTTGTCCACCCTCCAGAATTGAATAATTAATAAAAATCTCGAAAAAGAAGCGTCCTGGTGAAGCGATCGCGTATAAGTTCGATTTTTCATTAATTAAACGATGAAATCGTTTGTTCGACGATTCATTTCGTTAGTTTAGACGTAGAAGACGTTTGTCCACCCCGTGATTTCGTTTGTCCACCCTCCAGAATTGAATAATTAATAAAAATCTCGAAAAAGAAGCGTCCTGGTGAAGCGATCGCGTATAAGTTCGATTTTTCATTAATTAAACGATGAAATCGTTTGTTCAACGATTCATTTTGTTAGTTTAGATGCAGAAGACGTTTGTCCACCCCGTGATTTCGTTTGTCCACCCTCCAGAATTGAATAATTAATAAAAATCTCGAAAAAGAAGCGTCCTGGTGAAGCGATCGCGTATAAGTTCGATTTTTCATTAATTAAACGATGAAATCGTTTGTTCGACGATTCATTTCGTTAGTTTAGACGTAGAAGACGTTTGTCCACCCCGTGATTTCGTTTGTCCACCCTCCAGAATTGAATAATTAATAAAAATCTCGAAAAAGAAGCGTCCTGGTGAAGCGATCGCGTATAAGTTCGATTTTTCATTAATTAAACGATGAAATCGTTTGTTCGACGATTCATTTCGTTAGTTTAGACGTAGAAGACGTTTGTCCACCCCGTGATTTCGTTTGTCCACCCTCCAGAATTGAATAATTAATAAAAATCTCGAAAAAGAAGCGTCCTGGTGAAGCGATCGCGTATAAGTTCGATTTTTCATTAATTAAACGATGAAATCGTTTGTTCAACGATTCATTTTGTTAGTTTAGATGCAGAAGACGTTTGTCCACCCCGTGATTTCGTTTGTCCACCCTCCAGAATTGAATAATTAATAAAAATCTCGAAAAAGAAGCGTCCTGGTGAAGCGATCGCGTATAAGTTCGATTTTTCATTAATTAAACGATGAAATCGTTTGTTCGACGATTCATTTTGTTAGTTTAGATGCAGAAGACGTTTGTCCACCCCGTGATTTCGTTTGTCCACCCTCCAGAATTGAATAATTAATAAAAATCTCGAAAAAGAAGCGTCCTGGTGAAGCGATCGCGTATAAGTTCGATTTTTCATTAATTAAACGATGAAATCGTTTGTTCGACGATTCATTTCGTTAGTTTAGACGTAGAAGACGTTTGTCCACCCCGTGATTTCGTTTGTCCACCCTCCAGAATTGAATAATTAATAAAAATCTCGAAAAAGAAGCGTCCTGGTGAAGCGATCGCGTATAAGTTCGATTTTTCATTAATTAAACGATGAAATCGTTTGTTCGACGATTCATTTCGTTAGTTTAGACGTAGAAGACGTTTGTCCACCCCGTGATTTCGTTTGTCCACCCTCCAGAATTGAATAATTAATAAAAATCTCGAAAAAGAAGCGTCCTGGTGAAGCGATCGCGTATAAGTTCGATTTTTCATTAATTAAACGATGAAATCGTTTGTTCAACGATTCATTTTGTTAGTTTAGATGCAGAAGACGTTTGTCCACCCCGTGATTTCGTTTGTCCACCCTCCAGAATTGAATAATTAATAAAAATCTCGAAAAAGAAGCGTCCTGGTGAAGCGATCGCGTATAAGTTCGATTTTTCATTAATTAAACGATGAAATCGTTTGTTCGACGATTCATTTCGTTAGTTTAGACGTAGAAGACGTTTGTCCACCCCGTGATTTCGTTTGTCCACCCTCCAGAAACGAATTATTAATAAATATCGCGAAAAAGAAGTGTCCCGGCGATGCGATCGCGCATAAGTTCGATTTTTCGTTAATTAAAGATCGAAATCGTTTGTCCAACGATGCACGTCGATAGTCTAGATGTAGAAGACGTTTGTCCACCCCGTGATTTCGTTTGTCCACCCTCCAGAAACGAATTATTAATAAAAATCGCGAAAAAGAAGTGTCCCGGCGAAGCGATCGCGCATAAGTTCGATTTTTCGTTAATTAAAGATCGAAATCGTTTGTCCAACGATGCACGTCGATAGTCTAGATGTAGAAGACGTTTGTCCACCCCGTGATTTCGTTTGTCCACCCTCCAGAAACGAATTATTAATAAAAATCGCGAAAAAGAAGTGTCCCGGCGATGCGATCGCGCATAAGTTCGATTTTTCGTTAATTAAAGATCGAAATCGTTTGTCCAACGATGCACGTCGATAGTCTAGATGTAGAAGACGTTTGTCCACCCCGTGATTTCGTTTGTCCACCCTCCAGAAACGAATTATTAATAAAAATCGCGAAAAAGAAGTGTCCCGGCGATGCGATCGCGCATAAGTTCGATTTTTCGTTAATTAAAGATCGAAATCGTTTGTCCAACGATGCACGTCGATAGTCTAGATGTAGAAGACGTTTGTCCACCCAGTGATTTCGTTTGTCCACCCTCCAGAAACGAATTATTAATAAAAATCGCGAAAACGTAGTATCCCGGCGAAGCGATCGCGCATAAGTTCGATTTTTCGTTAATTAAAGATCGAAATCGTTTGTCCAACGATGCACGTCGATAGTCTAGATGTAGAAGACGTTTGTCCACCCCGTGATTTCGTTTGTCCACCCTCCAGAAACGAATTATTAATAAAAATCGCGAAAAAGAAGTGTCCCGGCGATGCGATCGCGCATAAGTTCGATTTTTCGTTAATTAAAGATCGAAATCGTTTGTCCAACGATGCACGTCGATAGTCTAGATGTAGAAGACGTTTGTCCACTCCGTGATTTCGTTTGTCCACCCTCCAGAAACGAATTATTAATAAAAATCGCGAAAAAGAAGTGTCCCGGCGATGCGTTCGCGCATAAGTTCGATTTTTCGTTAATTAAAGATCGAAATCGTTTGTCCAACGATGCACGTCGATAGTATAGATGTAGAAGACGTTTGTCCACCCCGTGATTTCGTTTGTCCACCCTTCAGAAACGAATTATTAATAAAAATCGCGAAAAAGAAGTGTCCCGGCGATGCGATCGCGCATAAGTTCGATTTTTCGTTAATTAAAGATCGAAATCGTTTGTCCAACGATGCACGTCGATAGTCTAGATGTAGAAGACGTTTGTCCACCCCGTGATTTCGTTTGTCCACCCTCCAGAATTGAATAATTAATAAAAATCTCGAAAAAGAAGCGTGCTGGTGAAGCGATCGCGTATAAGTTCGATTTTTCATTAATTAAACGATGAAATCGTTTGTTCAACGATTCATTTTGTTAGTTTAGATGCAGAAGACGTTTGTCCACCCCGTGATTTCGTTTGTCCACCCTCCAGAATTGAATAATTAATAAAAATCTCGAAAAAGAAGCGTCCTGGTGAAGCGATCGCGTATAAGTTCGATTTTTCATTAATTAAACGATGAAATCGTTTGTTCGACGATTCATTTCGTTAGTTTAGACGTAGAAGACGTTTGTCCACCCCGTGATTTCGTTTGTCCACCCTCCAGAATTGAATAATTAATAAAAATCTCGAAAAAGAAGCGTCCTGGTGAAGCGATCGCGTATAAGTTCGATTTTTCATTAATTAAACGATGAAATCGTTTGTTCAACGATTCATTTTGTTAGTTTAGATGCAGAAGACGTTTGTCCACCCCGTGATTTCGTTTGTCCACCCTCCAGAATTGAATAATTAATAAAAATCTCGAAAAAGAAGCATCCTGGTGAAGCGATCGCGTATAAGTTCGATTTTTCATTAATTAAACGATGAAATCGTTTGTTCGACGATTCATTTCGTTAGTTTAGACGTAGAAGACGTTTGTCCACCCCGTGATTTCGTTTGTCCACCCTCCAGAATTGAATAATTAATAAAAATCTCGAAAAAGAAGCGTCCTGGTGAAGCGATCGCGTATAAGTTCGATTTTTCATTAATTAAACGATGAAATCGTTTGTTCAACGATTCATTTTGTTAGTTTAGATGCAGAAGACGTTTGTCCACCCCGTGATTTCGTTTGTCCACCCTCCAGAATTGAATAATTAATAAAAATCTCGAAAAAGAAGCGTCCTGGTGAAGCGATCGCGTATAAGTTCGATTTTTCATTAATTAAACGATGAAATCGTTTGTTCGACGATTCATTTCGTTAGTTTAGACGTAGAAGACGTTTGTCCACCCCGTGATTTCGTTTGTCCACCCTCCAGAATTGAATAATTAATAAAAATCTCGAAAAAGAAGCGTCCTGGTGAAGCGATCGCGTATAAGTTCGATTTTTCATTAATTAAACGATGAAATCGTTTGTTCGACGATTCATTTCGTTAGTTTAGACGTAGAAGACGTTTGTCCACCCCGTGATTTCGTTTGTCCACCCTCCAGAATTGAATAATTAATAAAAATCTCGAAAAAGAAGCGTCCTGGTGAAGCGATCGCGTATAAGTTCGATTTTTCATTAATTAAACGATGAAATCGTTTGTTCGACGATTCATTTCGTTAGTTTAGACGTAGAAGACGTTTGTCCACCCCGTGATTTCGTTTGTCCACCCTCCAGAATTGAATAATTAATAAAAATCTCGAAAAAGAAGCGTCCTGGTGAAGCGATCGCGTATAAGTTCGATTTTTCATTAATTAAACGATGAAATCGTTTGTTCAACGATTCATTTTGTTAGTTTAGATGCAGAAGACGTTTGTCCACCCCGTGATTTCGTTTGTCCACCCTCCAGAATTGAATAATTAATAAAAATCTCGAAAAAGAAGCGTCCTGGTGAAGCGATCGCGTATAAGTTCGATTTTTCATTAATTAAACGATGAAATCGTTTGTTCGACGATTCATTTCGTTAGTTTAGACGTAGAAGACGTTTGTCCACCCCGTGATTTCGTTTGTCCACCCTCCAGAATTGAATAATTAATAAAAATCTCGAAAAAGAAGCGTCCTGGTGAAGCGATCGCGTATAAGTTCGATTTTTCATTAATTAAACGATGAAATCGTTTGTTCGACGATTCATTTCGTTAGTTTAGACGTAGAAGACGTTTGTCCACCCCGTGATTTCGTTTGTCCACCCTCCAGAATTGAATAATTAATAAAAATCTCGAAAAAGAAGCGTCCTGGTGAAGCTATCGCGTATAAGTTCGATTTTTCATTAATTAAACGATGAAATCGTTTGTTCAACGATTCATTTTGTTAGTTTAGATGCAGAAGACGTTTGTCCACCCCGTGATTTCGTTTGTCCACCCTCCAGAATTGAATAATTAATAAAAATCTCGAAAAAGAAGCGTCCTGGTGAAGCGATCGCGTATAAGTTCGATTTTTCATTAATTAAACGATGAAATCGTTTGTTCGACGATTCATTTCGTTAGTTTAGACGTAGAAGACGTTTGTCCACCCCGTGATTTCGTTTGTCCACCCTCCAGAATTGAATAATTAATAAAAATCTCGAAAAAGAAGCGTCCTGGTGAAGCGATCGCGTATAAGTTCGATTTTTCATTAATTAAACGATGAAATCATTTGTTCAACGATTCATTTTGTTAGTTTAGATGCAGAATACGTTTGTCCACCCCGTGATTTCGTTTGTCCACCCTCCAGAATTGAATAATTAATAAAAATCTCGAAAAAGAAGCGTCCTGGTGAAGCGATCGCGTATAAGTTCGATTTTTCATTAATTAAACGATGAAATCGTTTGTTCGACGATTCATTTCGTTAGTTTAGACGTAGAAGACGTTTGTCCACCCCGTGATTTCGTTTGTCCACCCTCCAGAATTGAATAATTAATAAAAATCTCGAAAAAGAAGCGTCCTGGTGAAGCGATCGCGTATAAGTTCGATTTTTCATTAATTAAACGATGAAATCGTTTGTTCGACGATTCATTTCGTTAGTTTAGACGTAGAAGACGTTTGTCCACCCCGTGATTTCGTTTGTCCACCCTCCAGAATTGAATAATTAATAAAAATCTCGAAAAAGAAGCGTCCTGGTGAAGCGATCGCGTATAAGTTCGATTTTTCATTAATTAAACGATGAAATCGTTTGTTCGACGATTCATTTCGTTAGTGTAGACGTAGAAGACGTTTGTCCACCCCGTGATTTCGTTTGTCCACCCTCCAGAATTGAATAATTAATAAAAATCTCGAAAAAGAAGCGTCCTGGTGAAGCGATCGCGTATAAGTTCGATTTTTCATTAATTAAACGATGAAATCGTTTGTTCAACGATTCATTTTGTTAGTTTAGATGCAGAAGACGTTTGTCCACACCGTGATTTCGTTTGTTCACCCTCCAGAATTGAATAATTAATAAAAATCTCGAAAAAGAAGCGTCCTGATGAAGCGATCGCGTATAAGTTCGATTTCTCATTAATTAAACGATGAAATCGTTTGTTCAACGATTCATTTTGTTAGTTTAGATGCAGAAGACGTTTGACCACCCCGTGATTTCGTTTGTCCACCCTCCAGAATTGAATAATTAATAAAAATCTCGAAAAAGAAGCGTCCTGGTGAAGCGATCGCGTATAAGTTCGATTTTTCATTAATTAAACGATGAAATCGTTTGTTCAACGATTCATTTTGTTAGTTTAGACGTAGAAGACGTTTGTCCACCCCGTGATTTCGTTTGTCCACCCTCCAGAATTGAATAATTAATAAAAATCTCGAAAAAGAAGCGTCCTGGTGAAGCGATCGCGTATAAGTTCGATTTTTCATTAATTAAACGATGAAATCGTTTGTTCGACGATTCATTTCGTTAGTTTAGACGTAGAAGACGTTTGTCCACCCCGTGATTTCGTTTGTCCACCCTCCAGAATTGAATAATTAATAAAAATCTCGAAAAAGAAGCGTCCTGGTGAAGCGATCGCGTATAAGTTCGATTTTTCATTAATTAAACGATGAAATCATTTGTTCAACGATTCATTTTGTTAGTTTAGATGCAGAATACGTTTGTCCACCCCGTGATTTCGTTTGTCCACCCTCCAGAATTGAATAATTAATAAAAATCTCGAAAAAGAAGCGTCCTGGTGAAGCGATCGCGTATAAGTTCGATTTTTCATTAATTAAACGATGAAATCGTTTGTTCGACGATTCATTTCGTTAGTTTAGACGTAGAAGACGTTTGTCCACCCCGTGATTTCGTTTGTCCACCCTCCAGAATTGAATAATTAATAAAAATCTCGAAAAAGAAGCGTCCTGGTGAAGCGATCGCGTATAAGTTCGATTTTTCATTAATTAAACGATGAAATCGTTTGTTCGACGATTCATTTCGTTAGTTTAGACGTAGAAGACGTTTGTCCACCCCGTGATTTCGTTTGTCCACCCTCCAGAATTGAATAATTAATAAAAATCTCGAAAAAGAAGCGTCCTGGTGAAGCGATCGCGTATAAGTTCGATTTTTCATTAATTAAACGATGAAATCGTTTGTTCGACGATTCATTTCGTTAGTGTAGACGTAGAAGACGTTTGTCCACCCCGTGATTTCGTTTGTCCACCCTCCAGAATTGAATAATTAATAAAAATCTCGAAAAAGAAGCGTCCTGGTGAAGCGATCGCGTATAAGTTCGATTTTTCATTAATTAAACGATGAAATCGTTTGTTCAACGATTCATTTTGTTAGTTTAGATGCAGAAGACGTTTGTCCACACCGTGATTTCGTTTGTTCACCCTCCAGAATTGAATAATTAATAAAAATCTCGAAAAAGAAGCGTCCTGATGAAGCGATCGCGTATAAGTTCGATTTCTCATTAATTAAACGATGAAATCGTTTGTTCAACGATTCATTTTGTTAGTTTAGATGCAGAAGACGTTTGACCACCCCGTGATTTCGTTTGTCCACCCTCCAGAATTGAATAATTAATAAAAATCTCGAAAAAGAAGCGTCCTGGTGAAGCGATCGCGTATAAGTTCGATTTTTCATTAATTAAACGATGAAATCGTTTGTTCAACGATTCATTTTGTTAGTTTAGACGTAGAAGACGTTTGTCCACCCCGTGATTTCGTTTGTCCACCCTCCAGAATTGAATAATTAATAAAAATCTCGAAAAAGAAGCGTCCTGGTGAAGCGATCGCGTATAAGTTCGATTTTTCATTAATTAAACGATGAAATCGTTTGTTCGACGATTCATTTCGTTAGTTTAGACGTAGAAGACGTTTGTCCACCCCGTGATTTCGTTTGTCCACCCTCCAGAATTGAATAATTAATAAAAATCTCGAAAAAGAAGCGTCCTGGTGAAGCGATCGCGTATAAGTTCGATTTTTCATTAATTAAACGATGAAATCGTTTGTTCGACGATTCATTTCGTTAGTTTAGACGCAGAAGACGTTTGTCCACCCCGTGATTTCGTTTGTCCACCCTCCAGAATTGAATAATTAATAAAAATCTCGAAAAAGAAGCGTCCTGGTGAATCGATCGCGTATAAGTTCGATTTTTCATTAATTAAACGATGAAATCGTTTGTTCGACGATTCATTTCGTTAGTTTAGACGTAGAAGACGTTTGTCCACCCCGTGATTTCGTTTGTCCAGCCTCCAGATTTGAATAATTAATAAAAATCTCGAAAAAGAAGCGTCCTGGTGAAGCGATCGCTTATAAGTTCGATTTTTCATTAATTAAACGATGAAATCGTTTGTTCGACGATTCATTTCGTTAGTTTAGACGTAGAAGACGTTTGTCCACCCCGTGATTTCGTTTGTCCACCCTCCAGAATTGAATAATTAATAAAAATCTCGAAAAAGAAGCGTCCTGGTGAAGCGATCGCGTATAAGTTCGATTTTTCATTAATTAAACGATGAAATCGTTTGTTCGACGATTCATTTCGTTAGTTTAGACGTAGAAGACGTTTGTCCACCCCGTGATTTCGTTTGTCCACCCTCCAGAATTGAATAATTAATAAAAATCTCGAAAAAGAAGCGTCCTGGTGAAGCGATCGCGTATAAGTTCGATTTTTCATTAATTAAACGATGAAATCGTTTGTTCGACGATTCATTTCGTTAGTATAGACGTAGAAGACGTTTGTCCACCCCGTGATTTCGTTTGTCCACCCTCCAGAATTGAATAATTAATAAAAATCTCGAAAAAGAAGCGTCCTGGTGAAGCGATCGCGTATAAGTTCGATTTTTCATTAATTAAACGATGAAATCGTTTGTTCAACGATTCATTTTGTTAGTTTAGATGCAGAAGACGTTTGTCCACACCGTGATTTCGTTTGTTCACCCTCCAGAATTGAATAATTAATAAAAATCTCGAAAAAGAAGCGTCCTGGTGAAGCGATCGCGTATAAGTTCGATTTCTCATTAATTAAACGATGAAATCGTTTGTTCGACGATTCATTTCGTTAGTTTAGACGTAGAAGACGTTTGTCCACCCCGTGATTTCGTTTGTCCACCCTCCAGAATTGAATAATTAATAAAAATCTCGAAAAAGAAGCGTCCTGGTGAAGCGATCGCGTATAAGTACGATTTTTCATTAATTAAACGATGAAATCGTTTGTTCAACGATTCATTTTGTTAGTTTAGATGCAGAAGACGTTTGTCCACCCCGTGATTTCGTTTGTCCACCCTCCAGAATTGAATAATTAATAAAAATCTCGAAAAAGAAGCGTCCTGGTGAAGCGATCGCGTATAAGTTCGATTTTTCATTAATTAAACGATGAAATCGTTTGTTCGACGATTCATTTCGTTAGTTTAGACGTAGAAGACGTTTGTCCACCCCGTGATTTCGTTTGTCCACCCTCCAGAATTGAATAATTAATAAAAATCTCGAAAAAGAAGCGGTCTGGTGAAGCGATCGCGTATAAGTTCGATTTTTCATTAATTAAACGATGAAATCGTTTGTTCAACGATTCATTTTGTTAGTTTAGCTGCAGAAGACGTTTGTCCACCCCGTGATTTCGTTTGTCCACCCTCCAGAATTGAATAATTAATAAAAATCTCGAAAAAGAAGCGTCCTGGTGAAGCGATCGCGTATAAGTTCGATTTTTCATTAATTAAACGATGAAATCGTTTGTTCGACGATTCATTTCGTTAGTTTAGACGTAGAAGACGTTTGTCCACCCCGTGATTTCGTTTGTCCACCCTCCAGAATTGAATAATTAATAAAAATCTCGAAAAAGAAGCGTCCTGGTGAAGCGATCGCGTATAAGTTCGATTTTTCATTAATTAAACGATGAAATCGTTTGTTCAACGATTCATTTTGTTAGTTTACATGCAGAAGACGTTTGTCCACACCGGGATTTCGTTTGTTCACCCTCCAGAATTGAATAATTAATAAAAATCTCGAAAAAGAAGCGTCCTGGTGAAGCGATCGCGTATAAGTTCGATTTCTCATTAATTAAACGATGAAATCGTTTGTTCGACGATTCATTTCGTTAGTTTAGACGTGGAAGACGTTTGTCCACCCCGTGATTTCGTTTGTCCACCCTCCAGAATTGAATAATTAATAAAAATCTCGAAAAAGAAGCGTCCTGGTGAAGCGATCGCGTATAAGTACGATTTTTCATTAATTAAACGATGAAATCGTTTGTTCAACGATTCATTTTGTTAGTTTAGATGCAGAAGACGTTTGTCCACCCCGTGATTTCGTTTGTCCACCCTCCAGAATTGAATAATTAATAAAAATCTCGAAAAAGAAGCGTCCTGGTGAAGCGATCGCGTATAAGTTCGATTTTTCATTAATTAAACGATGAAATCGTTTGTTCGACGATTCATTTCGTTAGTTTAGACGTAGAAGACGTTTGTCCACCCCGTGATTTCGTTTGTCCACCCTCCAGAATTGAATAATTAATAAAAATCTCGAAAAAGAAGCGGCCTGGTGAAGCGATCGCGTATAAGTTCGATTTTTCATTAATTAAAGGATGAAATCGTTTGTTCAACGATTCATTTTGTTAGTTTAGATGCAGAAAACATTTGTCCACCCCGTGATTTCGTTTGTCCAGCCTCCAGAATTGAATAATTAATAAAAATCTCGAAAAAAAGCGTCCTGGTGAAGCGATCGCGTATAAGTTCGATTTTTCATTAATTAAACGATGAAATCGTTTGTTCAACGATTCATTTCGTTAGTTTAGACGCAGAAGACGTTTGTCCACCCCGTGATTTCGTTTGTCCACCCTCCAGAATTGAATAATTAATAAAAATCTCGAAAAAGAAGCGTCCTGGTGAAGCGATCGCGTATAAGTTCGATTTTTCATTAATTAAACGATGAAATCGTTTGTTCAACGATTCATTGTGTTAGTTTAGATGCAGAAAACATTTGTCCACCCCGTGATTTCGTTTGTCCACCCTCCAGAATTGAATAATTAATAAAAATCTCGAAAAAGAAGCGTCCTGGTGAAGCGATCGCGTATAAGTTCGATTTTTCATTAATTAAACGATGAAATCGTTTGTTCAACGATTCATTTTGTTAGTTTAGATGCAGAAGACGTTTGTCCACCCCGTGATTTCGTTTGTCCACCCTCCAGAATTGAATAATTAATAAAAATCTCGAAAAAGAAGCGTCCTGGTGAAGCGATCGCGTATAAGTTCGATTTTTCATTAATTAAACGATGAAATCGTTTGTTCAACGATTCATTTTGTTAGTTTAGATGCAGAAGACGATTGTCCACCCCGTGATTTCGTTTGTCCACCCTCCAGAATTGAATAATTAATAAAAATCTCGAAAAAGAAGCGTCCTGGTGAAGCGATCGCGTATAAGTTCGATTTTTCATTAATTAAACGATGAAATCGTTTGTTCGACGATTCATTTCGTTAGTTTAGACGTAGAAGACGTTTGTCCACCCCGTGATTTCGTTTGTCCACCCTCCAGAATTGAATAATTAATAAAAATCTCGAAAAAGAAGCGTCCTGGTGAAGCGATCGCGTATATGTTCGATTTTTCATTAATTAAACGATGAAATCGTTTGTTCAACGATTCATTTTGTTAGTTTAGATGCAGAAGACGTTTGTCCACCCCGTGATTTCGTTTGTCCACCCTCCAGAATTGAATAATCAATAAAAATCTCGAAAAAGAAGCGTCCTGGTGAAGCGATCGCGTATAAGTTCGATTTTTCATTAATTAAACGATGAAATCGTTTGTTCGACGATTCATTTCGTTAGTTTAGACGTAGAAGACGTTTGTCCACCCCGTGATTTCGTTTGTCCACCCTCCAGAATTGAATAATTAATAAAAATCTCGAAAAAGAAGCGTCCTGGTGAAGCGATCGCGTATAAGTTCGATTTTTCATTAATTAAACGATGAAATCGTTTGTTCAACGATTCATTTTGTTAGTTTAGATGCAGAAGACGTTTGTCCACCCCGTGATTTCGTTTGTCCAGCCTCCAGAATTGAATAATTAATAAAAATCTCGAAAAAGAAGCGTCCTGGTGAAGCGATCGCGTATAAGTTCGATTTTTCATTAATTAAACGATGAAATCGTTTGTTCGACGATTCATTTCGTTAGTTTAGACGTAGAAGACGTTTGTCCACCCCGTGATTTCGTTTGTCCACCCTCCAGAATTGAATAATTAATAAAAATCTCGAAAAAGAAGCGTCCTGGTGAAGCGATCGCGTATAAGTTCGATTTTTCATTAATTAAACGATGAAATCGTTTGTTCGACGATTCATTTCGTTAGTTTAGACGTAGAAGACGTTTGTCCACCCCGTGATTTCGTTTGTCCACCCTCCAGAATTGAATAATTAATAAAAATCTCGAAAAAGAAGCGTCCTGGTGAAGCGATCGCGTATAAGTTCGATTTTTCATTAATTAAACGATGAAATCGTTTGTTCGACGATTCATTTCGTTAGCTTAGACGTAGAAGACGTTTGTCCACCCCGTGATTTCGTTTGTCCACCCTCCAGAATTGAATAATTAATAAAAATCTCGAAAAAGAAGCGTCCTGGTGAAGCGATCGCGTATAAGTTCGATTTTTCATTAATTAAACGATGAAATCGTTTGTTCAACGATTCATTTTGTTAGTTTAGATGCAGAAGACGTTTGTCCACCCCGTGATTTCGTTTGTCCACCCTCCAGAATTGAATAATTAATAAAAATCTCGAAAAAGAAGCGTCCTGGTGAAGCGATCGCGTATAAGTTCGATTTTTCATTAATTAAACGATGAAATCGTTTGTTCGACGATTCATTTCGTTAGTTTAGACGTAGAAGACGTTTGTCCACCCCGTGATTTCGTTTGTCCACCCTCCAGAATTGAATAATTAATAAAAATCTCGAAAAAGAAGCGTCCTGGTGAAGCGATCGCGTATAAGTTCGATTTTTCACTAATTAAACGATGAAATCGTTTGTTCGACGATTCATTTCGTTAGTTTAGACGTAGAAGACGTTTGTCCACCCCGTGATTTCGTTTGTCCACCCTCCAGAATTGAATAATTAATAAAAATCTCGAAAAAGAAGCGTCCTGGTGAAGCGATCGCGTATATGTTCGATTTTTCATTAATTAAACGATGAAATCGTGTGTTCAACGATTCATTTTGTTAGTTTAGATGCAGAAAACATTTGTCCACCCCGTGATTTCGTTTGTCCACCCTCCAGAATTGAATAATTAATAAAAATCTCGAAAAAGAAGCGTCCTGGTGAAGCGATCGCGTATAAGTTCGATTTTTCATTAATTAAACGATGAAATCGTTTGCTCGACGATTCATTTCGTTAGTTTAGACGTAGAAGACGTTTGTCCACCCCGTGATTTCGTTTGTCCGCCCTCCAGAATTGAATAATTAATAAAAATCTCGAAAAAGAAGCGTCCTGGTGAAGCGATCGCGTATAAGTTCGATTTTTCATTAATTAAACGATGAAATCGTTTGTTCGACGATTCATTTCGTTAGTTTAGACGTAGAAGACGTTTGTCCACCCCGTGGTTTCGTTTGTCCACCCTCCAGAATTGAATAATTAATAAAAATCTCGAAAAAGAAGCGTCCTGGTGAAGCGATCGCGTATAAGTTCGATTTTTCATTAATTAAACGATGAAATCGTTTGTTCAACGATTCATTTTGTTAGTTTAGATGCAGAAGACGTTTGTCCACCCCGTGATTTCGTTTGTCCACCCTCCAGAATTGAATAATTAATAAAAATCTCGAAAAAGAAGCGGCCTGGTGAAGCGATCGCGTATAAGTTCGATTTTTCATTAATTAAACGATGAAATCGTTTGTTCAACGATTCATTTTGTTAGTTTAGATGCAGAAAACATTTGTCCACCCCGTGATTTCGTTTGTCCAGCCTCCAGAATTGAATAATTAATAAAAATCTCGAAAAAAAGCGTCCTGGTGAAGCGATCGCGTATAAGTTCGATTTTTCATTAATTAAACGATGAAATCGTTTGTTCAACGATTCATTTCGTTAGTTTAGACGCAGAAGACGTTTGTCCACCCCGTGATTTCGTTTGTCCACCCTCCAGAATTGAATAATTAATAAAAATCTCGAAAAAGAAGCGTCCTGGTGAAGCGATCGCGTATAAGTTCGATTTTTCATTAATTAAACGATGAAATCGTTTGTTCAACGATTCATTGTGTTAGTTTAGATGCAGAAAACATTTGTCCACCCCGTGATTTCGTTTGTCCACCCTCCAGAATTGAATAATTAATAAAAATCTCGAAAAAGAAGCGTCCTGGTGAAGCGATCGCGTATAAGTTCGATTTTTCATTAATTAAACGATGAAATCGTTTGTTCAACGATTCATTTTGTTAGTTTAGATGCAGAAGACGTTTGTCCACCCCGTGATTTCGTTTGTCCACCCTCCAGAATTGAATAATTAATAAAAATCTCGAAAAAGAAGCGTCCTGGTGAAGCGATCGCGTATAAGTTCGATTTTTCATTAATTAAACGATGAAATCGTTTGTTCAACGATTCATTTTGTTAGTTTAGATGCAGAAGACGATTGTCCACCCCGTGATTTCGTTTATCCACCCTCCAGAATTGAATAATTAATAAAAATCTCGAAAAAGAAGCGTCCTGGTGAAGCGATCGCGTATAAGTTCGATTTTTCATTAATTAAACGATGAAATCGTTTGTTCGACGATTCATTTCGTTAGTTTAGACGTAGAAGACGTTTGTCCACCCCGTGATTTCGTTTGTCCACCCTCCAGAATTGAATAATTAATAAAAATCTCGAAAAAGAAGCGTCCTGGTGAAGCGATCGCGTATATGTTCGATTTTTCATTAATTAAACGATGAAATCGTTTGTTCAACGATTCATTTTGTTAGTTTAGATGCAGAAGACGTTTGTCCACCCCGTGATTTCGTTTGTCCACCCTCCAGAATTGAATAATCAATAAAAATCTCGAAAAAGAAGCGTCCTGGTGAAGCGATCGCGTATAAGTTCGATTTTTCATTAATTAAACGATGAAATCGTTTGTTCGACGATTCATTTCGTTAGTTTAGACGTAGAAGACGTTTGTCCACCCCGTGATTTCGTTTGTCCACCCTCCAGAATTGAATAATTAATAAAAATCTCGAAAAAGAAGCGTCCTGGTGAAGCGATCGCGTATAAGTTCGATTTTTCATTAATTAAACGATGAAATCGTTTGTTCAACGATTCATTTTGTTAGTTTAGATGCAGAAGACGTTTGTCCACCCCGTGATTTCGTTTGTCCAGCCTCCAGAATTGAATAATTAATAAAAATCTCGAAAAAGAAGCGTCCTGGTGAAGCGATCGCGTATAAGTTCGATTTTTCATTAATTAAACGATGAAATCGTTTGTTCAACGATTCATTTCGTTAGTTTAGACGCAGAAGACGTTTGTCCACCCCGTGATTTCGTTTGTCCACCCTCCAGAATTGAATAATTAATAAAAATCTCGAAAAAGAAGCGTCCTGGTGAAGCGATCGCGTATAAGTTCGATTTTTCATTAATTAAACGATGAAATCGTTTGTTCGACGATTCATTTCGTTAGTTTAGACGTAGAAGACGTTTGTCCACCCCGTGATTTCGTTTGTCCACCCTCCAGAATTGAATAATTAATAAAAATCTCGAAAAAGAAGCGTCCTGGTGAAGCGATCGCGTATAAGTTCGATTTTTCATTAATTAAACGATGAAATCGTTTGTTCGACGATTCATTTCGTTAGTTTAGACGTAGAAGACGTTTGTCCACCCCGTGATTTCGTTTGTCCACCCTCCAGAATTGAATAATTAATAAAAATCTCGAAAAAGAAGCGTCCTGGTGAAGCGATCGCGTATATGTTCGATTTTTCATTAATTAAACGATGAAATCGTTTGTTCAACGATTCATTTTGTTAGTTTAGATGCAGAAGACGTTTGTCCACCCCGTGATTTCGTTTGTCCACCCTCCAGAATTGAATAATCAATAAAAATCTCGAAAAAGAAGCGTCCTGGTGAAGCGATCGCGTATAAGTTCGATTTTTCATTAATTAAACGATGAAATCGTTTGTTCGACGATTCATTTCGTTAGTTTAGACGTAGAAGACGTTTGTCCACCCCGTGATTTCGTTTGTCCACCCTCCAGAATTGAATAATTAATAAAAATCTCGAAAAAGAAGCGTCCTGGTGAAGCGATCGCGTATAAGTTCGATTTTTCATTAATTAAACGATGAAATCGTTTGTTCAACGATTCATTTTGTTAGTTTAGATGCAGAAGACGTTTGTCCACCCCGTGATTTCGTTTGTCCAGCCTCCAGAATTGAATAATTAATAAAAATCTCGAAAAAGAAGCGTCCTGGTGAAGCGATCGCGTATAAGTTCGATTTTTCATTAATTAAACGATGAAATCGTTTGTTCAACGATTCATTTCGTTAGTTTAGACGCAGAAGACGTTTGTCCACCCCGTGATTTCGTTTGTCCACCCTCCAGAATTGAATAATTAATAAAAATCTCGAAAAAGAAGCGTCCTGGTGAAGCGATCGCGTATAAGTTCGATTTTTCATTAATTAAACGATGAAATCGTTTGTTCGACGATTCATTTCGTTAGTTTAGACGTAGAAGACGTTTGTCCACCCCGTGATTTCGTTTGTCCACCCTCCAGAATTGAATAATTAATAAAAATCTCGAAAAAGAAGCGTCCTGGTGAAGCGATCGCGTATAAGTTCGATTTTTCATTAATTAAACGATGAAATCGTTTGTTCGACGATTCATTTCGTTAGTTTAGACGTAGAAGACGTTTGTCCACCCCGTGATTTCGTTTGTCCACCCTCCAGAATTGAATAATTAATAAAAATCTCGAAAAAGAAGCGTCCTGGTGAAGCGATCGCGTATAAGTTCGATTTTTCATTAATTAAACGATGAAATCGTTTGTTCGACGATTCATTTCGTTAGTTTAGACGTAGAAGACGTTTGTCCACCCCGTGATTTCGTTTGTCCACCCTCCAGAATTGAATAATTAATAAAAATCTCGAAAAAGAAGCGTCCTGGTGAAGCGATCGCGTATAAGTTCGATTTTTCATTAATTAAACGATGAAATCGTTTGTTCGACGATTCATTTCGTTAGCTTAGACGTAGAAGACGTTTGTCCACCCCGTGATTTCGTTTGTCCACCCTCCAGAATTGAATAATTAATAAAAATCTCGAAAAAGAAGCGTCCTGGTGAAGCGATCGCGTATAAGTTCGATTTTTCATTAATTAAACGATGAAATCGTTTGTTCAACGATTCATTTTGTTAGTTTAGATGCAGAAGACGTTTGTCCACCCCGTGATTTCGTTTGTCCACCCTCCAGAATTGAATAATTAATAAAAATCTCGAAAAAGAAGCGTCCTGGTGAAGCGATCGCGTATAAGTTCGATTTTTCATTAATTAAACGATGAAATCGTTTGTTCAACGATTCATTTTGTTAGTTTAGATGCAGAAGACGATTGTCCACCCCGTGATTTCGTTTGTCCACCCTCCAGAATTGAATAATTAATAAAAATCTCGAAAAAGAAGCGTCCTGGTGAAGCGATCGCGTATAAGTTCGATTTTTCACTAATTAAACGATGAAATCGTTTGTTCGACGATTCATTTCGTTAGTTTAGACGTAGAAGACGTTTGTCCACCCCGTGATTTCGTTTGTCCACCCTCCAGAATTGAATAATTAATAAAAATCTCGAAAAAGAAGCGTCCTGGTGAAGCGATCGCGTATATGTTCGATTTTTCATTAATTAAACGATGAAATCGTTTGTTCAACGATTCATTTTGTTAGTTTAGATGCAGAAAACATTTGTCCACCCCGTGATTTCGTTTGTCCACCCTCCAGAATTGAATAATTAATAAAAATCTCGAAAAAGAAGCGTCCTGGTGAAGCGATCGCGTATAAGTTCGATTTTTCATTAATTAAACGATGAAATCGTTTGCTCGACGATTCATTTCGTTAGTTTAGACGTAGAAGACGTTTGTCCACCCCGTGATTTCGTTTGTCCGCCCTCCAGAATTGAATAATTAATAAAAATCTCGAAAAAGAAGCGTCCTGGTTAAGCGATCGCGTATAAGTTCGATTTTTCATTAATTAAACGATGAAATCGTTTGTTCGACGATTCATTTCGTTAGTTTAGACGTAGAAGACGTTTGTCCACCCCGTGGTTTCGTTTGTCCACCCTCCAGAATTGAATAATTAATAAAAATCTCGAAAAAGAAGCGTCCTGGTGAAGCGATCGCGTATAAGTTCGATTTTTCATTAATTAAACGATGAAATCGTTTGTTCAACGATTCATTTTGTTAGTTTAGATGCAGAAGACGTTTGTCCACTCCGTGATTTCGTTTGTCCACCCTCCAGAATTGAATAATTAATAAAAATCTCGAAAAAGAAGCGTCCTGGTGAAGCGATCGCGTATAAGATCGATTTTTCATTAATTAAACGATGAAATCGTTTGTTCGACGATTCATTTCGTTAGTTTAGACGTAGAAGACGTTTGTCCACCCCGTGATTTCGTATGTCCACCCTCCAGAATTGAATAATTAATCAAAATCTCGAAAAAGAAGCGTCCTGGTGAAGCGATCGCGTATAAGTTCGATTTTTCATTAATTAAACGATGAAATCGTTTGTTCAACGATTCATTTTGTTAGTTTAGATGCAGAAGACGTTTGTCCACCCCGTGATTTCGTTTGTCCACCCTCCAGAATTGAATAATTAATAAAAATCTCGAAAAAGAAGCGTCCTGGTGAAGCGATCGCGTATAAGTTCGATTTTTCATTAATTAAACGATGAAATCGTTTGTTCGACGATTCATTTCGTTAGTTTAGACGTAGAAGACGTTTGTCCACCCCGTGATTTCGTTTGTCCACCCTCCAGAATTGAATAATTAATAAAAATCTCGAAAAAGAAGCGTCCTGGTGAAGCGATCGCGTATAAGTTCGATTTTTCATTAATTAAACGATGAAATCGTTTGTTCGACGATTCATTTCGTTAGTTTAGACGTAGAAGACGTTTGTCCACCCCGTGATTTCGTTTGTCCACCCTCCAGAATTGAATAATTAATAAAAATCTCGAAAAAGAAGCGTCCTGGTGAAGCGATCGCGTATAAGTTCGATTTTTCATTAATTAAACGATGAAATCGTTTGTTCAACGATTCATTTTGTTAGTTTAGATGCAGAAAACATTTGTCCACCCCGTGATTTCGTTTGTCCACCCTCCAGAATTGAATAATTAATAAAAATCTCGAAAAAGAAGCGTCCTGGTGAAGCGATCGCGTATAAGTTCGATTTTTCATTAATTAAACGATGAAATCGTTTGTTCGACAATTCATTTCGTTAGTTTAGACGTAGAAGACGTTTGTCCACCCCGTGATTTCGTTTGTCCACCCTCCAGAATTGAATAATTAATAAAAATCTCGAAAAAGAAGCGTCCTGGTGAAGCGATCGCGTATAAGTTCGATTTTTCATTAATTAAACGATGAAATCGTTTGTTCGACGATTCATTTCGTTAGTTTAGACGTAGAAGACGTTTGTCCACCCCGTGATTTCGTTTGTCCACCCTCCAGAATTGAATAATTAATAAAAATCTCGAAAAAGAAGCGTCCTGGTGAAGCGATCGCGTATAAGTTCGATTTTTCATTAATTAAACGATGAAATCGTTTGTTCAACGATTCATTGTGTTAGTTTAGATGCAGAAAACATTTGTCCACCCCGTGATTTCGTTTGTCCACCCTCCAGAATTGAATAATTAATAAAAATCTCGAAAAAGAAGCGTCCTGGTGAAGCGATCGCGTATAAGTTCGATTTTTCATTAATTAAACGATGAAATCGTTTGTTCGACGAATCATTTCGTTAGTTTAGACGTAGAAGACGTTTGTCCACCCCGTGATTTCGTTTGTCCACCCTCCAGAATTGAATAATTAATAAAAATCTCGAAAAAGAAGCGTCCTGGTGAAGCGATCGCGTATAAGTTCGATTTTTCATTAATTAAACGATGAAATCGTTTGTTCGACGATTCATTTCGTTAGTTTAGACGTAGAAGACGTTTGTCCACCCCGTGATTTCGTTTGTCCACCCTCCAGAATTGAATAATTAATAAAAATCTCGAAAAAGAAGCGTCCTGGTGAAGCGATCGCGTATAAGTTCGATTTTTCATTAATTAAACGATGAAATCGTTTGTTCGACGATTCATTTCGTTAGTTTAGACGTAGAAGACGTTTGTCCACCCCGTGATTTCGTTTGTCCACCCTCCAGAATTGAATAATTAATAAAAATCTCGAAAAAGAAGCGTCCTGGTGAAGCGATCGCGTATAAGATCGATTTTTCATTAATTAAACGATGAAATCGTTTGTTCGACGATTCATTTCGTTAGTTTAGACGTAGAAGACGTTTGTCCACCCCGTGATTTCGTATGTCCACCCTCCAGAATTGAATAATTAATCAAAATCTCGAAAAAGAAGCGTCCTGGTGAAGCGATCGCGTATAAGTTCGATTTTTCATTAATTAAACGATGAAATCGTTTGTTCAACGATTCATTTTGTTAGTTTAGATGCAGAAGACGTTTGTCCACCCCGTGATTTCGTTTGTCCACCCTCCAGAATTGAATAATTAATAAAAATCTCGAAAAAGAAGCGTCCTGGTGAAGCGATCGCGTATAAGTTCGATTTTTCATTAATTAAACGATGAAATCGTTTGTTCGACGATTCATTTCGTTAGTTTAGACGTAGAAGACGTTTGTCCACCCCGTGATTTCGTTTGTCCACCCTCCAGAATTGAATAATTAATAAAAATCTCGAAAAAGAAGCGTCCTGGTGAAGCGATCGCGTATAAGTTCGATTTTTCATTAATTAAACGATGAAATCGTTTGTTCGACGATTCATTTCGTTAGTTTAGACGTAGAAGACGTTTGTCCACCCCGTGATTTCGTTTGTCCACCCTCCAGAATTGAATAATTAATAAAAATCTCGAAAAAGAAGCGTCCTGGTGAAGCGATCGCGTATAAGTTCGATTTTTCATTAATTAAACGATGAAATCGTTTGTTCAACGATTCATTTTGTTAGTTTAGATGCAGAAAACATTTGTCCACCCCGTGATTTCGTTTGTCCACCCTCCAGAATTGAATAATTAATAAAAATCTCGAAAAAGAAGCGTCCTGGTGAAGCGATCGCGTATAAGTTCGATTTTTCATTAATTAAACGATGAAATCGTTTGTTCGACGATTCATTTCGTTAGTTTAGACGTAGAAGACGTTTGTCCACCCCGTGATTTCGTTTGTCCACCCTCCAGAATTGAATAATTAATAAAAATCTCGAAAAAGAAGCGTCCTGGTGAAGCGATCGCGTATAAGTTCGATTTTTCATTAATTAAACGATGAAATCGTTTGTTCGACGATTCATTTCGTTAGTTTAGACGTAGAAGACGTTTGTCCACCCCGTGATTTCGTTTGTCCACCCTCCAGAATTGAATAATTAATAAAAATCTCGAAAAAGAAGCGTCCTGGTGAAGCGATCGCGTATAAGTTCGATTTTTCATTAATTAAACGATGAAATCGTTTGTTCAACGATTCATTGTGTTAGTTTAGATGCAGAAAACATTTGTCCACCCCGTGATTTCGTTTGTCCACCCTCCAGAATTGAATAATTAATAAAAATCTCGAAAAAGAAGCGTCCTGGTGAAGCGATCGCGTATAAGTTCGATTTTTCATTAATTAAACGATGAAATCGTTTGTTCGACGAATCATTTCGTTAGTTTAGACGTAGAAGACGTTTGTCCACCCCGTGATTTCGTTTGTCCACCCTCCAGAATTGAATAATTAATAAAAATCTCGAAAAAGAAGCGTCCTGGTGAAGCGATCGCGTATAAGTTCGATTTTTCATTAATTAAACGATGAAATCGTTTGTTCGACGATTCATTTCGTTAGTTTAGACGTAGAAGACGTTTGTCCACCCCGTGATTTCGTTTGTCCACCCTCCAGAATTGAATAATTAATAAAAATCTCGAAAAAGAAGCGTCCTGGTGAAGCGATCGCGTATAAGTTCGATTTTTCATTAATTAAACGATGAAATCGTTTGTTCGACGATTCATTTCGTTAGTTTAGACGTAGAAGACGTTTGTCCACCCCGTGATTTCGTTTGTCCACCCTCCAGAATTGAATAATTAATAAAAATCTCGAAAAAGAAGCGTCCTGGTGAAGCGATCGCGTATAAGTTCGATTTTTCATTAATTAAACGATGAAATCGTTTGTTCAACGATTCATTTTGTTAGATTAGATGCACAAGACGTTTGTCCACCCCGTGATTTCGTTTGTCCACCCTCCAGAATTGAATAATTAATAAAAATCTCGAAAAAGAAGCGTCCTGGTGAAGCGATCGCGTATAAGTTCGATTTTTCATTAATTAAACGATGAAATCGTTTGTTCGACGATTCATTTCGTTAGTTTAGACGTAGAAGACGTTTGTCCACCCCGTGATTTCGTTTGTCCACCCTCCAGAATTGAATAATTAATAAAAATCTCGAAAAAGAAGCGTCCTGGTGAAGCGATCGCGTATAAGTTCGATTTTTCATTAATTAAACGATGAAATCGTTTGTTCGACGATTCATTTCGTTAGTTTAGACGTAGAAGACGTTTGTCCACCCCGTGATTTCGTTTGTCCACCCTCCAGAATTGAATAATTAATAAAAATCTCGAAAAAGAAGCGTCCTGGTGAAGCGATCGCGTATAAGTTCGATTTTTCATTAATTAAACGATGAAATCGTTTGTTCAACGATTCATTTTGTTAGTTTAGATGCAGAAAACATTTGTCCACCCCGTGATTTCGTTTGTCCACCCTCCAGAATTGAATAATTAATAAAAATCTCGAAAAAGAAGCGTCCTGGTGAAGCGATCGCGTATAAGTTCGATTTTTCATTAATTAAACGATGAAATCGTTTGTTCGACGATTCATTTCGTTAGTTTAGACGTAGATGACGTTTGTCCACCCCGTGATTTCGTTTGTCCACCCTCCAGAATTGAATAATTAATCAAAATCTCGAAAAAGAAGCGTCCTGGTGAAGCGATCGCGTATAAGTTCGATTTTTCATTAATTAAACGATGAAATCGTTTGTTCAACGATTCATTTTGTTAGTTTAGATGCAGAAGACGTTTGTCCACCCCGTGATTTCGTTTGTCCACACTCCAGAATTGAATAATTAATAAAAATCTCGAAAAAGAAGCGTCCTGGTGAAGCGATCGCGTATAAGTTCGATTTTTCATTAATTAAACGATGAAATCGTTTGTTCGACGATTCATTTCGTTAGTTTAGACGTAGAAGACGTTTGTCCACCCCGTGATTTCGTTTGTCCACCCTCCAGAATTGAATAATTAATAAAAATCTCGAAAAAGAAGCGTCCTGGTGAAGCGATCGCGTATAAGTTCGATTTTTCATTAATTAAACGATGAAATCGTTTGTTCGACGATTCATTTCGTTAGTTTAGACGTAGAAGACGTTTGTCCACCCCGTGATTTCGTTTGTCCACCCTCCAGAATTGAATAATTAATAAAAATCTCGAAAAAGAAGCGTCCTGGTGAAGCGATCGCGTATAAGTTCGATTTTTCATTAATTAAACGATGAAATCGTTTGTTCAACGATTCATTTTGTTAGTTTAGATGCAGAAAACATTTGTCCACCCCGTGATTTCGTTTGTCCACGCTCCAGAATTGAATAATTAATAAAAATCTCGAAAAAGAAGCGTCCTGGTGAAGCGATCGCGTATAAGTTCGATTTTTCATTAATTAAACGATGAAATCGTTTGTTCGACGATTCATTTCGTTAGTTTAGACGTAGAAGACGTTTGTCCACCCCGTGATTTCGTTTGTCCACCCTCCAGAATTGAATAATTAATAAAAATCTCGAAAAAGAAGCGTCCTGGTGAAGCGATCGCGTATAAGTTCGATTTTTCATTAATTAAACGATGAAATCGTTTGTTCGACGATTCATTTCGTTAGTTTAGACGTAGAAGACGTTTGTCCACCCCGTGATTTCGTTTGTCCACCCTCCAGAATTGAATAATTAATAAAAATCTCGAAAAAGAAGCGTCCTGGTGAAGCGATCGCGTATAAGTTCGATTTTTCATTAATTAAACGATGAAATCGTTTGTTCAACGATTCATTGTGTTAGTTTAGATGCAGAAAACATTTGTCCACCCCGTGATTTCGTTTGTCCACCCTCCAGAATTGAATAATTAATAAAAATCTCGAAAAAGAAGCGTCCTGGTGAAGCGATCGCGTATAAGTTCGATTTTTCATTAATTAAACGATGAAATCGTTTGTTCGACGATTCATTTCGTTAGTTTAGACGTAGAAGACGTTTGTCCACCCCGTGATTTCGTTTGTCCACCCTCCAGAATTGAATAATTAATAAAAATCTCGAAAAAGAAGCGTCCTGGTGAAGCGATCGCGTATAAGTTCGATTTTTCATTAATTAAACGATGAAATCGTTTGTTCGACGATTCATTTCGTTAGTTTAGACGTAGAAGACGTTTGTCCACCCCGTGATTTCGTTTGTCCACCCTCCAGAATTGAATAATTAATAAAAATCTCGAAAAAGAAGCGTCCTGGTGAAGCGATCGCGTATAAGTTCGATTTTTCATTAATTAAACGATGAAATCGTTTGTTCGACGATTCATTTCGTTAGTTTAGACGTAGAAGACGTTTGTCCACCCCGTGATTTCGTTTGTCCACCCTCCAGAATTGAATAATTAATAAAAATCTCGAAAAAGAAGCGTCCTGGTGAAGCGATCGCGTATAAGTTCGATTTTTCATTAATTAAACGATGAAATCGTTTGTTCAACGATTCATTTTGTTAGTTTAGATGTAGAAGACGTTTGTCCACCCCGTGATTTCGTTTGTCCACCCTCCAGAATTGAATAATTAATAAAAATCTCGAAAAAGAAGCGTCCTGGTGAAGCGATCGCGTATAAGTTCGATTTTTCATTAATTAAACGATGAAATCGTTTGTTCGACGATTCATTTCGTTAGTTTAGACGTAGAAGACGTTTGTCCACCCCGTGATTTCGTTTGTCCACCCTCCAGAATTGAATAATTAATAAAAATCTCGAAAAAGAAGCGTCCTGGTGAAGCGATCGCGTATAAGTTCGATTTTTCATTAATTAAACGATGAAATCGTTTGTTCGACGATTCATTTCGTTAGTTTAGACGTAGAAGACGTTTGTCCACCCCGTGATTTCGTTTGTCCACCCTCCAGAATTGAATAATTAATAAAAATCTCGAAAAAGAAGCGTCCTGGTGAAGCGATCGCGTATAAGTTCGATTTTTCATTAATTAAACGATGAAATCGTTTGTTCAACGATTCATTTTGTTAGTTTAGATGCAGAAAACATTTGTCCACCCCGTGATTTCGTTTGTCCACCCTCCAGAATTGAATAATTAATAAAAATCTCGAAAAAGAAGCGTCCTGGTGAAGCGATCGCGTATAAGTTCGATTTTTCATTAATTAAACGATGAAATCGTTTGTTCGACGATTCATTTCGTTAGTTTAGACGTAGAAGACGTTTGTCCACCCCGTGATTTCGTTTGTCCACCCTCCAGAATTGAATAATTAATAAAAATCTCGAAAAAGAAGCGTCCTGGTGAAGCGATCGCGTATAAGTTCGATTTTTCATTAATTAAACTATGAAATCGTTTGTTCGACGATTCATTTCGTTAGTTTAGACGTAGAAGACGTTTGTCCACCCCGTGATTTCGTTTGTCCACCCTCCAGAATTGAATAATTAATAAAAATCTCGAAAAAGAAGCGTCCTGGTGAAGCGATCGCGTATAAGTTCGATTTTTCATTAATTAAACGATGAAATCGTTTGTTCAACGATTCATTTTGTTAGTTTAGATGCAGAAAACATTTGTCCACCCCGTGATTTCGTTTGTCCACCCTCCAGAATTGAATAATTAATAAAAATCTCGAAAAAGAAGCGTCCTGGTGAAGCGATCGCGTATAAGTTCGATTTTTCATTAATTAAACGATGAAATCGTTTGTTCAACGATTCATTTTGTTAGTTTAGATGCAGAAAACATTTGTCCACCCCGTGATTTCGTTTGTCCACCCTCCAGAATTGAATAATTAATAAAAATCTCGAAAAAGAAGCGTCCTGGTGAAGCGATCGCGTATAAGTTCGATTTTTCATTAATTAAACGATGAAATCGTTTGTTCGACGATTCATTTCGTTAGTTTAGACGTAGAAGACGTTTGTCCACCCCATGATTTCGTTTGTCCACCCTCCAGAATTGAATAATTAATAAAAATCTCGAAAAAGAAGCGTCCTGGTGAAGCGATCGCGTATAAGTTCAATTTTTCATTAATTAAACGATGAAATCGTTTGTTCAACGATTCATTTCGTTAGTTTAGACGCAGAAGACGTTTGTCCACCCCGTGATTTCGTTTGTCCACCCTCCAGAATTGAATAATTAATAAAAATCTCGAAAAAGAAGCGTCCTGGTGAAGCGATCGCGTATAAGTTCGATTTTTCATTAATTAAACGATGAAATCGTTTGTTCGACGATTCATTTCGTTAGTTTAGACGTAGAAGACGTTTGTCCACCCCGTGATTTCGTTTGTCCACCCTCCAGAATTGAATAATTAATAAAAATCTCGAAAAAGAAGCGTCCTGGTGAAGCGATCGCGTATAAGTTCGATTTTTCATTAATTAAACGATGAAATCGTTTGTTCGACGATTCATTTCGTTAGTTTAGACGTAGAAGACGTTTGTCCACCCCGTGATTTCGTTTGTCCACCCTCCAGAATTGAATAATTAATAAAAATCTCGAAAAAGAAGCGTCCTGGTGAAGCGATCGCGTATAAGTTCGATTTTTCATTAATTAAACGATGAAATCGTTTGTTCGACGATTCATTTCGTTAGTTTAGACGTAGAAGACGTTTGTCCACCCCGTGATTTCGTTTGTCCACCCTCCAGAATTGAATAATTAATAAAAATCTCGAAAAAGAAGCGTCCTGGTGAAGCGATCGCGTATAAGTTCGATTTTTCATTAATTAAACGATGAAATCGTTTGTTCAACGATTCATTTTGTTAGTTTAGATGTAGAAGACGTTTGTCCACCCCGTGATTTCGTTTGTCCACCCTCCAGAATTGAATAATTAATAAAAATCTCGAAAAAGAAGCGTCCTGGTGAAGCGATCGCGTATAAGTTCGATTTTTCATTAATTAAACGATGAAATCGTTTGTTCGACGATTCATTTCGTTAGTTTAGACGTAGAAGACGTTTGTCCACCCCGTGATTTCGTTTGTCCACCCTCCAGAATTGAATAATTAATAAAAATCTCGAAAAAGAAGCGTCCTGGTGAAGCGATCGCGTATAAGTTCGATTTTTCATTAATTAAACGATGAAATCGTTTGTTCGACGATTCATTTCGTTAGTTTAGACGTAGAAGACGTTTGTCCACCCCGTGATTTCGTTTGTCCACCCTCCAGAATTGAATAATTAATAAAAATCTCGAAAAAGAAGCGTCCTGGTGAAGCGATCGCGTATAAGTTCGATTTTTCATTAATTAAACGATGAAATCGTTTGTTCAACGATTCATTTTGTTAGTTTAGATGCAGAAAACATTTGTCCACCCCGTGATTTCGTTTGTCCACCCTCCAGAATTGAATAATTAATAAAAATCTCGAAAAAGAAGCGTCCTGGTGAAGCGATCGCGTATAAGTTCGATTTTTCATTAATTAAACGATGAAATCGTTTGTTCGACGATTCATTTCGTTAGTTTAGACGTAGAAGACGTTTGTCCACCCCGTGATTTCGTTTGTCCACCCTCCAGAATTGAATAATTAATAAAAATCTCGAAAAAGAAGCGTCCTGGTGAAGCGATCGCGTATAAGTTCGATTTTTCATTAATTAAACTATGAAATCGTTTGTTCGACGATTCATTTCGTTAGTTTAGACGTAGAAGACGTTTGTCCACCCCGTGATTTCGTTTGTCCACCCTCCAGAATTGAATAATTAATAAAAATCTCGAAAAAGAAGCGTCCTGGTGAAGCGATCGCGTATAAGTTCGATTTTTCATTAATTAAACGATGAAATCGTTTGTTCAACGATTCATTTTGTTAGTTTAGATGCAGAAAACATTTGTCCACCCCGTGATTTCGTTTGTCCACCCTCCAGAATTGAATAATTAATAAAAATCTCGAAAAAGAAGCGTCCTGGTGAAGCGATCGCGTATAAGTTCGATTTTTCATTAATTAAACGATGAAATCGTTTGTTCAACGATTCATTTTGTTAGTTTAGATGCAGAAAACATTTGTCCACCCCGTGATTTCGTTTGTCCACCCTCCAGAATTGAATAATTAATAAAAATCTCGAAAAAGAAGCGTCCTGGTGAAGCGATCGCGTATAAGTTCGATTTTTCATTAATTAAACGATGAAATCGTTTGTTCGACGATTCATTTCGTTAGTTTAGACGTAGAAGACGTTTGTCCACCCCATGATTTCGTTTGTCCACCCTCCAGAATTGAATAATTAATAAAAATCTCGAAAAAGAAGCGTCCTGGTGAAGCGATCGCGTATAAGTTCAATTTTTCATTAATTAAACGATGAAATCGTTTGTTCAACGATTCATTTCGTTAGTTTAGACGCAGAAGACGTTTGTCCACCCCGTGATTTCGTTTGTCCACCCTCCAGAATTGAATAATTAATAAAAATCTCGAAAAAGAAGCGTCCTGGTGAAGCGATCGCGTATAAGTTCGATTTTTCATTAATTAAACGATGAAATCGTTTGTTCGACGATTCATTTCGTTAGTTTAGACGTAGAAGACGTTTGTCCACCCCGTGATTTCGTTTGTCCACCCTCCAGAATTGAATAATTAATAAAAATCTCGAAAAAGAAGCGTCCTGGTGAAGCGATCGCGTATAAGTTCGATTTTTCATTAATTAAACGATGAAATCGTTTGTTCGACGATTCATTTCGTTAGTTTAGACGTAGAAGACGTTTGTCCACCCCGTGATTTCGTTTGTCCACCCTCCAGAATTGAATAATTAATAAAAATCTCGAAAAAGAAGCGTCCTGGTGAAGCGATCGCGTATAAGTTCGATTTTTCATTAATTAAACGATGAAATCGTTTGTTCAACGATTCATTTTGTTAGTTTAGATGCAGAAAACATTTGTCCACCCCGTGATTTCGTTTGTCCACCCTCCAGAATTGAATAATTAATAAAAATCTCGAAAAAGAAGCGTCCTGGTGAAGCGATCGCGTATAAGTTCGATTTTTCATTAATTAAACGATGAAATCGTTTGTTCGACGATTCATTTCGTTAGTTTAGACGTAGAAGACGTTTGTCCACCCCGTGATTTCGTTTGTCCACCCTCCAGAATTGAATAATTAATAAAAATCTCGAAAAAGAAGCGTCCTGGTGAAGCGATCGCGTATAAGTTCGATTTTTCATTAATTAAACGATGAAATCGTTTGTTCAACGATTCATTTTGTTAGTTTAGATGCAGAAAACATTTGTACACCCCGTGATTTCGTTTGTCCACCCTCCAGAATTGAATAATTAATAAAAATCTCGAAAAAGAAGCGTCCTGGTGAAGCGATCGCGTATAAGTTCGATTTTTCATTAATTAAACGATGAAATCGTTTGTTCGACGATTCATTTCGTTAGTTTAGACGTAGAAGACGTTTGTCCACCCCGTGATTTCGTTTGTCCACCCTCCAGAATTGAATAATTAATAAAAATCTCGAAAAAGAAGCGTCCTGGTGAAGCGATCGCGTATAAGTTCGATTTTTCATTAATTAAACGATGAAATCGTTTGTTCGACGATTCATTTCGTTAGTTTAGACGTAGAAGACGTTTGTCCACCCCGTGATTTCGTTTGTCCACCCTCCAGAATTGAATAATTAATAAAAATCTCGAAAAAGAAGCGTCCTGGTGAAGCGATCGCGTATAAGTTCGATTTTTCATTAATTAAACGATGAAATCGTTTGTTCAACGATTCATTTTGTTAGTTTAGATGCAGAAAACATTTGTCCACCCCGTGATTTCGTTTGTCCACCCTCCAGAATTGAATAATTAATAAAAATCTCGAAAAAGAAGCGTCCTGGTGAAGCGATCGCGTATAAGTTCGATTTTTCATTAATTAAACGATGAAATCGTTTGTTCGACGATTCATTTCGTTAGTTTAGACGTAGAAGACGTTTGTCCACCCCGTGATTTCGTTTGTCCATCCTCCAGAATTGAATAATTAATAAAAATCTCGAAAAAGAAGCGTCCTGGTGAAGCGATCGCGTATAAGTTCGATTTTTCATTAATTAAATGATGAAATCGTTTGTTCAACGATTCATTTTGTTAGTTTAGATGCAGAAAACATTTGTCCACCCCGTGATTTCGTTTGTCCACCCTCCAGAATTGAATAATTAATAAAAATCTCGAAAAAGAAGCGTCCTGGTGAAGCGATCGCGTATAAGTTCGATTTTTCATTAATTAAACGATGAAATCGTTTGTTCGACGATTCATTTCGTTAGTTTAGACGTAGAAGACGTTTGTCCACCCCATGATTTCGTTTGTCCACCCTCCAGAATTGAATAATTAATAAAAATCTCGAAAAAGAAGCGTCCTGGTGAAGCGATCGCGTATAAGTTCAATTTTTCATTAATTAAACGATGAAATCGTTTGTTCAACGATTCATTTCGTTAGTTTAGACGCAGAAGACGTTTGTCCACCCCGTGATTTCGTTTGTCCACCCTCCAGAATTGAATAATTAATAAAAATCTCGAAAAAGAAGCGTCCTGGTGAAGCGATCGCGTATAAGTTCGATTTTTCATTAATTAAACGATGAAATCGTTTGTTCGACGATTCATTTCGTTAGTTTAGACGTAGAAGACGTTTGTCCACCCCGTGATTTCGTTTGTCCACCCTCCAGAATTGAATAATTAATAAAAATCTCGAAAAAGAAGCGTCCTGGTGAAGCGATCGCGTATAAGTTCGATTTTTCATTAATTAAACGATGAAATCGTTTGTTCGACGATTCATTTCGTTAGTTTAGACGTAGAAGACGTTTGTCCACCCCGTGATTTCGTTTGTCCACCCTCCAGAATTGAATAATTAATAAAAATCTCGAAAAAGAAGCGTCCTGGTGAAGCGATCGCGTATAAGTTCGATTTTTCATTAATTAAACGATGAAATCGTTTGTTCGACGATTCATTTCGTTAGTTTAGACGTAGAAGACGTTTGTCCACCCCGTGATTTCGTTTGTCCACCCTCCAGAATTGAATAATTAATAAAAATCTCGAAAAAGAAGCGTCCTGGTGAAGCGATCGCGTATAAGTTCGATTTTTCATTAATTAAACGATGAAATCGTTTGTTCAACGATTCATTTTGTTAGTTTAGATGCAGAAAACATTTGTCCACCCCGTGATTTCGTTTGTCCACCCTCCAGAATTGAATAATTAATAAAAATCTCGAAAAAGAAGCGTCCTGGTGAAGCGATCGCGTATAAGTTCGATTTTTCATTAATTAAACGATGAAATCGTTTGTTCGACGATTCATTTCGTTAGTTTAGATGCAGAAAACATTTGTCCACCCCGTGATTTCGTTTGTCCACCCTCCAGAATTGAATAATTAATAAAAATCTCGAAAAAGAAGCGTCCTGGTGAAGCGATCGCGTATAAGTTCGATTTTTCATTAATTAAACGATGAAATCGTTTGTTCGACGATTCATTTCGTTAGTTTAGACGTAGAAGACGTTTGTCCACCCCGTGATTTCGTTTGTCCACCCTCCAGAATTGAATAATTAATAAAAATCTCGAAAAAGAAGCGTCCTGGTGAAGCGATCGCGTATAAGTTCGATTTTTCATTAATTAAACGATGAAATCGTTTGTTCAACGATTCATTTTGTTAGTTTAGATGCAGAAAACATTTGTCCACCCCGTGATTTCGTTTGTCCACCCTCCAGAATTGAATAATTAATAAAAATCTCGAAAAAGAAGCGTCCTGGTGAAGCGATCGCGTATAAGTTCGATTTTTCATTAATTAAACGATGAAATCGTTTGTTCGACGATTCATTTCGTTAGTTTAGACGTAGAAGACGTTTGTCCACCCCATGATTTCGTTTGTCCACCCTCCAGAATTGAATAATTAATAAAAATCTCGAAAAAGAAGCGTCCTGGTGAAGCGATCGCGTATAAGTTCGATTTTTCATTAATTAAACGATGAAATCGTTTGTTCGACGATTCATTTCGTTAGTTTAGACGTAGAAGACGTTTGTCCACCCCGTGATTTCGTTTGTCCACCCTCCAGAATTGAATAATTAATAAAAATCTCGAAAAAGAAGCGTCCTGGTGAAGCGATCGCGTATAAGTTCGATTTTTCATTAATTAAACGATGAAATCGTTTGTTCAACGATTCATTTTGTTAGTTTAGATGCAGAAAACATTTGTCCACCCCGTGATTTCGTTTGTCCACCCTCCAGAATTGAATAATTAATAAAAATCTCGAAAAAGAAGCGTCCTGGTGAAGCGATCGCGTATAAGTTCGATTTTTCATTAATTAAACGATGAAATCGTTTGTTCGACGATTCATTTCGTTAGTTTAGACGTAGAAGACGTTTGTCCACCCCGTGATTTCGTTTGTCCACCCTCCAGAATTGAATAATTAATAAAAATCTCGAAAAAGAAGCGTCCTGGTGAAGCGATCGCGTATAAGTTCGATTTTTCATTAATTAAACGATGAAATCGTTTGTTCAACGATTCATTTTGTTAGTTTAGATGCAGAAAACATTTGTACACCCCGTGATTTCGTTTGTCCACCCTCCAGAATTGAATAATTAATAAAAATCTCGAAAAAGAAGCGTCCTGGTGAAGCGATCGCGTATAAGTTCGATTTTTCATTAATTAAACGATGAAATCGTTTGTTCGACGATTCATTTCGTTAGTTTAGACGTAGAAGACGTTTGTCCACCCCATGATTTCGTTTGTCCACCCTCCAGAATTGAATAATTAATAAAAATCTCGAAAAAGAAGCGTCCTGGTGAAGCGATCGCGTATAAGTTCAATTTTTCATTAATTAAACGATGAAATCGTTTGTTCAACGATTCATTTCGTTAGTTTAGACGCAGAAGACGTTTGTCCACCCCGTGATTTCGTTTGTCCACCCTCCAGAATTGAATAATTAATAAAAATCTCGAAAAAGAAGCGTCCTGGTGAAGCGATCGCGTATAAGTTCGATTTTTCATTAATTAAACGATGAAATCGTTTGTTCAACGATTCATTTCGTTAGTTTAGACGCAGAAGACGTTTGTCCACCCCGTGATTTCGTTTGTCCACCCTCCAGAATTGAATAATTAATAAAAATCTCGAAAAAGAAGCGTCCTGGTGAAGCGATCGCGTATAAGTTCGATTTTTCATTAATTAAACGATGAAATCGTTTGTTCGACGATTCATTTCGTTAGTTTAGACGTAGAAGACGTTTGTCCACCCCATGATTTCGTTTGTCCACCCTCCAGAATTGAATAATTAATAAAAATCTCGAAAAAGAAGCGTCCTGGTGAAGCGATCGCGTATAAGTTCAATTTTTCATTAATTAAACGATGAAATCGTTTGTTCAACGATTCATTTCGTTAGTTTAGACGCAGAAGACGTTTGTCCACCCCGTGATTTCGTTTGTCCACCCTCCAGAATTGAATAATTAATAAAAATCTCGAAAAAGAAGCGTCCTGGTGAAGCGATCGCGTATAAGTTCGATTTTTCATTAATTAAACGATGAAATCGTTTGTTCGACGATTCATTTCGTTAGTTTAGACGTAGAAGACGTTTGTCCACCCCGTGAATTCGTTTGTCCACCCTCCAGAATTGAATAATTAATAAAAATCTCGAAAAAGAAGCGTCCTGGTGAAGCGATCGCGTATAAGTTCTATTTTTCATTAATTAAACGATGAAATCGTTTGTTCGGCGATTCATTTCGTTAGTTTAGACGTAGAAGACGTTTGTCCACCCCGTGATTTCGTTTGTCCACCCTCCAGAATTGAATAATTAATAAAAATATCGAAAAAGAAGCGTCCCTGTGAAGCGATCGCGTATAAGTTCGATTTTTCATTAATTAAACGATGAAATCGTTTGTTCGACGATTCATTTCGTTAGTTTAGACGTAGAAGACGTTTGTCCACCCCGTGATTTCGTTTGTCCATCCTCCAGAATTGAATAATTAATAAAAATCTCGAAAAAGAAGCGTCCTGGTGAAGCGATCGCGTATAAGTTCGATTTTTCATTAATTAAATGATGAAATCGTTTGTTCAACGATTCATTTTGTTAGTTTAGATGCAGAAAACATTTGTCCACCCCGTGATTTCGTTTGTCCACCCTCCAGAATTGAATAATTAATAAAAATCTCGAAAAAGAAGCGTCCTGGTGAAGCGATCGCGTATAAGTTCGATTTTTCATTAATTAAACGATGAAATCGTTTGTTCGACGATTCATTTCGTTAGTTTAGACGTAGAAGACGTTTGTCCACCCCATGATTTCGTTTGTCCACCCTCCAGAATTGAATAATTAATAAAAATCTCGAAAAAGAAGCGTCCTGGTGAAGCGATCGCGTATAAGTTCAATTTTTCATTAATTAAACGATGAAATCGTTTGTTCAACGATTCATTTCGTTAGTTTAGACGCAGAAGACGTTTGTCCACCCCGTGATTTCGTTTGTCCACCCTCCAGAATTGAATAATTAATAAAAATCTCGAAAAAGAAGCGTCCTGGTGAAGCGATCGCGTATAAGTTCGATTTTTCATTAATTAAACGATGAAATCGTTTGTTCGACGATTCATTTCGTTAGTTTAGACGTAGAAGACGTTTGTCCACCCCGTGATTTCGTTTGTCCACCCTCCAGAATTGAATAATTAATAAAAATCTCGAAAAAGAAGCGTCCTGGTGAAGCGATCGCGTATAAGTTCGATTTTTCATTAATTAAACGATGAAATCGTTTGTTCGACGATTCATTTCGTTAGTTTAGACGTAGAAGACGTTTGTCCACCCCGTGATTTCGTTTGTCCACCCTCCAGAATTGAATAATTAATAAAAATCTCGAAAAAGAAGCGTCCTGGTGAAGCGATCGCGTATATGATCGATTTTTCATTAATTAAACGATGAAATCGTTTGTTCGACGATTCATTTCGTTAGTTTAGACGTAGAAGACGTTTGTCCACCCCGTGATTTCGTTTGTCCACCCTCCAGAATTGAATAATTAATAAAAATCTCGAAAAAGAAGCGTCCTGGTGAAGCGATCGCGTATAAGTTCGATTTTTCATTAATTAAACGATGAAATCGTTTGTTCAACGATTCATTTTGTTAGTTTAGATGCAGAAAACATTTGTCCACCCCGTGATTTCGTTTGTCCACCCTCCAGAATTGAATAATTAATAAAAATCTCGAAAAAGAAGCGTCCTGGTGAAGCGATCGCGTATAAGTTCGATTTTTCATTAATTAAACGATGAAATCGTTTGTTCGACGATTCATTTCGTTAGTTTAGACGTAGAAGACGTTTGTCCACCCCGTGATTTCGTTTGTCCACCCTCCAGAATTGAATAATTAATAAAAATCTCGAAAAAGAAGCGTCCTGGTGAAGCGATCGCGTATAAGTTCGATTTTTCATTAATTAAACGATGAAATCGTTTGTTCGACGATTCATTTCGTTAGTTTAGACGTAGAAGACGTTTGTCCACCCCGTGATTTCGTTTGTCCACCCTCCAGAATTGAATAATTAATAAAAATCTCGAAAAAGAAGCGTCCTGGTGAAGCGATCGCGTATAAGTTCGATTTTTCATTAATTAAACGATGAAATCGTTTGTTCAACGATTCATTTTGTTAGTTTAGATGCAGAAAACATTTGTCCACCCCGTGATTTCGTTTGTCCACCCTCCAGAATTGAATAATTAATAAAAATCTCGAAAAAGAAGCGTCCTGGTGAAGCGATCGCGTATAAGTTCGATTTTTCATTAATTAAACGATGAAATCGTTTGTTCGACGATTCATTTCGTTAGTTTAGACGTAGAAGACGTTTGTCCACCCCATGATTTCGTTTGTCCACCCTCCAGAATTGAATAATTAATAAAAATCTCGAAAAAGAAGCGTCCTGGTGAAGCGATCGCGTATAAGTTCAATTTTTCATTAATTAAACGATGAAATCGTTTGTTCAACGATTCATTTCGATAGTTTAGACGCAGAAGACGTTTGTCCACCCCGTGATTTCGTTTGTCCACCCTCCAGAATTGAATAATTAATAAAAATCTCGAAAAAGAAGCGTCCTGGTGAAGCGATAATAATAATAATAATAATAATAATTCGTCTTTATTTATCACAAATTCACATGAATTAAGGGATAAAAGGGCGAGGTTCAGCATACCTGCTGTTTCGCAACCTAACCCCAAAGCAAGAAATATTAGAAATGAAGTGAAGTTAGCTATATAAAACAGAATAGCGAGAGAAACAAGGAAAAAAACAAACATGGGAAGGAGAAGAGACAAGGAGAGCTACGCATAGTGGACAAGGATAAAGGAGCGGGCAGCACATTTAAAAGCAGGAAAAGAAGACAAAGAACGAATTTCCAAAGGAAGAGAATTATAATAGAAGGAGGATAAGTAGGAGAAAGATCCCATAAATTTGACCGTCCGATGAGCAGGCACAGCCAGTTCATCACCACGCCTAGTAGTTGGCGCAAAAACAGAGTGCATAGAAGAGTTAGTTTGTAAAATTTCACTCAGATAAATAGGCGTCTCCGATTTCAAAGTCTTATAAACAGAGCAGCACAGGTGAAGGATCCACCGCTGTCTGAGATTGAGCCAACCGGAGCGAAGGAAACACGGCGAAATATGGTCAAACTTACGGACATTATAGGAATAACGAAGACACGAATTCTGAATACGTTGCACTATAGACGAAAGACGGGTAGTAAGACAAGGGCCATACACAATATCGGCATAATCAAACAGAGAAATAACAATAGACTGACAAAGCGATAGCTTAGCGTGGGTAGAGAGAATACGACGAGAAGGATACAGGAACCGGAGACGAGCAAACGCAGAACGGCACAAGACAGCAACATGTTGGTCGAAACACCACAGAGGATCTAAAGTAACACCAAGGATTTTGACTGAGGGTTGCATAGAAAGAGATGCAGAGCCCCAAGAAATGTCAAAAGACGATAGCTGTTGACGCAGCGCAGGAGAGCCCGCAACCAATAATGATGATTTAGAGGGATTTAACCGCAAACCATGAGAGTCAGCCCAAGATGTGAGGCGTTGCAAGTCAGCAGTCATCTCACGTTTAGCAGTGTCAGCCTCTCCAACACCAAAGTCCTTTACAAGCTGAGTATCATCAGCGTACATATACACCCGGCAGTTGCGACAGATTGAGGGCAAATCCCTAACATAAATACAAAATAGCAGTGGCCCAAGTACCGAGCCTTGAGGTACACCACGTTTAACAGCGCGAATAGATGAGACCATTGGCATAAATTGATTAAGCATGACCTGCTGAGTGCGAGAAGAAAGATACGACTCCAGAAAAGATAGAACATTAGAGGACAAACCCGTATGTCGAAGCTTAGCAATCAGCAGGTCATGATCAATGGTATCAAATGCCTTAGAAAAGTCTAAGGAAATGATGGCAGATAGACGCTTAGAATCAAAGCCACGCAATACAGTATCCGACAAATGCAGCAAGGATGTAGTAGTACTATGACCACGCCGAAAACCAGACTGAAAAACTGGAAGAGCATTAGTGAAGGTGAAAAACCTCTGAAGCTGAATGATACAGAGTTTCTCAAGTAACTTGGATAAGAAGGGAGTAAGAGAGATTGGACGAAAGGAATTGAGAGAGGTTACATGAGACACTTTGGGAATAGGAACAACAAAGGAATGTTTCAGGGCAAGAGGAAATACACCAGCAGTGATAGCAGAATTGAAGATAAGCAGGAGTGCGTCAGCACAGTATGGAAGACAATTTAGAACCATACTGCCAGATATATCATAGGGATTAGAGGATGTAAGTTTAATGGTTTTAAAGACGGCTAAAAGGTCCTCAGAAGTGAAAGGTTCAAAAGAAAAGGTAGGAGAGTAAGGATCAATGTCAACAAAGGATGCATAACTACGTATAAGGTTAGGAGAGGCAGTACAATCAGGAAGAGAGTCAAGAAAGTGGTTATTAATTAAAGTAGGATCAGGAAAAGAATCAATATCAGACGAGACCCTAGACGACCGGTAGAAACCGGCCAGGGATAAGGAATCCCAGAACCTTCTGGAGGAGGAACGAGACTGGAAACTTTGAAAAAACGCCCGCTTCTCAGCACGGATGACAGATTTAGTCACATTGCGAAGATACTTATAATAATCCCAAGCACCAGCTGTCCCAGTCTTTCTGTATTTGGTAAGTGCCCGATTGCGAAGTCTTATAAATTTCCTTACAGTCTGAGTAAACCAAGGTGCAGAGGGCCTAGAGACACGCATTAATCTAACCGGCGCATACTGATCATATAGGGAAACAATAAGAGATTCAAATGCAGCAAACTTGGAATCAACAGAGTCCAAGTCTCCAATCAGATGCCAGTCTAAGCCCTCAGCAACACGGCGGAATTGCTCCTCAGGCATATCCTTAAGATTACGTCGCAAAATGAAACGTTGTCGACCCATAGATTTGGGAATATCAAGTACAGTGAAAACAAGACAATGGTCGCTAATATGGCTAACATCCAAGGACCCAGAAGATACAATATCAACGGCATCGCTTACAAAGATTAAGTCCAACAGAGTTGAAGATAACGCAGTAATTCGGGTAGGCACAGAAATAGATTGGTTTAAAGAGAGCGACGACATAAAGCGTCTAATAAGTGGAAAACCCGGGTCGCAGACATTATTAAAATCAATATTAAAGTCACCCATACATATAATATTTGCAGTGGTGCAAGAAACTTCAACAAGGAACAGCTCCAGATCATTCAAACAGGACAAAGGACAGTTAGGCGGCCGATAGACAACCAGAGCTGCAATGCGCACGTGCTTAATACTAAAAATAACGCCAGCCACATTCAAGAGGCTATCTCGAAAATGGCTATTAGTAAAAACATCAAAGATGTTTACGCAACGTATATTAGATTTAACATAAAGAGCAACTCCCCCACCGCGAGAGAGAAACAGTGAACGACGGTCAACACGAAAGAAAGAATAATCAGGCAATATGAGGGACCCTGAGTCGTGTTCAGTACGTAGCCAGGTTTCGGTAAGAGCAAAAAGGTCAAACTTGTAATAACGCATTAAATCCGATAGGTCCGAAAAATGGCTAATAAGTGACCGAACATTTAAGTGAGCGACCGACAAGGATTTGGAGTTAGCACGCAATTTACAAGAAAGCGAGGTGGAGGGAATAGAAAGCGAATCCCCAGAAGTGGGGGAAGATAACGCCACCGAAGCAGAAGACGCAGAAGAATATAAGCTGCCAGGTGAAGAAACCACCCTGCTCAATGTAGGCGAACAGGGGACTCCAGAGCAAGGGAGTGGGCTCGCGTCAAGTCACTGGTTCCCATCCACAGGACGAAGAGCTTGGGCAGTCGAATCACGCCGAGTTGGAGGTTGAGAGGATGAGTGTCCCACGAAGTCAGCAGCAGACGTAAAGCGCAAGGCTGAGGCACCATCATCCTTCCTCAAGTAGATAATTCCGCGCTTCATCCATACGTACTTATATTTAAGGTCCTTAGCAATCTTCTTGGCCTCAAGAAGGCTACTACGTTCGCTGGCTGTCGAACGCTCATTAATGTAAACAAGCGAGTCAGGCCACGACGGAACAATATCCTTAGCCTTGAGGTCTTTCTTGGCCCTCTTTTTAGCAATCCACTCGTCCCTGATAAAGGTAGAAGTAAACCGAATAACGAGCGGCTTGTATTTCGCTTTTGTGTGACGGAGACGAAGCGCAGAGGCGACATGCGACGGCGAGAAGGAAACCTCAATAGCATCTGCAACACCTTGAATTGATTGAAGTATCCCATCATTTGAATTATCCGGCAGACCTGAAATGACGATCTCAAAGTCTCTTGCCGACCGCTCAATACGTTCAAATCGATGGGCGACTTCTCCAAGAGGCACAGAACTAGCCACAGCAGGCGCTCCGTTATCGGCAAAACGCTGCTCCAACGAAGTAAGGCGACGATCCAGAGACACTTGGTCAACCGCTAGCCTGTCAACACGCTCAGCTACATCCGCCAACATGGTGTGCAACGAACTAATGCGAGCCACCAGATCGTCGAGCGACGTTAATTTCATATTAATGTCCTGAATGCACCCATGTATGGCACGTATATCACGTGAAGTATCAGGTATTGGGGACGGAGAGGCGGGTCTAGTCTGCGATTGGGCATAACGGTTCGATGAACCAGCCCTATCAAAGTTATTGTCCATTTTACAGACAGTGCAGATGCCAGACTTAGGTAAAAATTTCGAGCAACCGCGACAACTGACCATATCGGCAGCACACAGACAGTAGTATATTAAAGTCCTAGTAGATGTCGTTAGTTACTAATTAGCCTGACACGACGCACATCAGGTTGTGATCAACGATGACGATGTCGCAGAAAAAAAAAAAAAAAAGTCAAACAATGCCGAGGTGTACCGTAACCGAATACCGAGAATTAACGGAAGATTACTCAGAAAGTATAGGCACCAAGCACACAACACTGCGGTAGCGAAAAGATATGCACAAGATTCACAATTGAAGCTAAAACTGAACAAAGCAGACTCAGAATAAAACAATCAAATGCGAAAAAGATACGGAGCAAACTCAACACACGTCAAGACAGCAGTAGTCGTCTTGACCTTCCCTTCGATCGCGTATAAGTTCGATTTTTCATTAATTAAACGATGAAATCGTTTGTTCGACGATTCATTTCGTTAGTTTAGACGTAGAAGACGTTTGTCCACCCCGTGATTTCGTTTGTCCACCCTCCAGAATTGAATAATTAATAAAAATCTCGAAAAAGAAGCGTCCTGGTGAAGCGATCGCGTATAAGTTCGATTTTTCATTAATTAAACGATGAAATCGTTTGTTCGACGATTCATTTCGTTAGTTTAGACGTAGAAGACGTTTGTCCACCCCGTGATTTCGTTTGTCCACCCTCCAGAATTGAATAATTAATAAAAATCTCGAAAAAGAAGCGTCCTGGTGAAGCGATCGCGTATAAGTTCGATTTTTCATTAATTAAACGATGAAATCGTTTGTTCAACGATTCATTTTGTTAGTTTAGATGCAGAAAACATTTGTCCACCCCGTGATTTCGTTTGTCCACCCTCCAGAATTGAATAATTAATAAAAATCTCGAAAAAGAAGCGTCCTGGTGAAGCGATCGCGTATAAGTTCGATTTTTCATTAATTAAACGATGAAATCGTTTGTTCGACGATTCATTTCGTTAGTTTAGACGTAGAAGACGTTTGTCCACCCCGTGATTTCGTTTGTCCACCCTCCAGAATTGAATAATTAATAAAAATCTCGTAAAAGAAGCGTCCTGGTGAAGCGATCGCGTATAAGTTCGATTTTTCATTAATTAAACGATGAAATCGTTTGTTCGACGATTCATTTCGTTAGTTTAGACGTAGAAGACGTTTGTCCACCCCGTGATTTCGTTTGTCCACCCTCCAGAATTGAATAATTAATAAAAATCTCGAAAAAGAAGCGTCCTGGTGAAGCGATCGCGTATAAGTTCGATTTTTCATTAATTAAACGATGAAATCGTTTGTTCAACGATTCATTTCGTTAGTTTAGACGCAGAAGACGTTTGTCCACCCCGTGATTTCGTTTGTCCACCCTCCAGAATTGAATAATTAATAAAAATCTCGAAAAAGAAGCGTCCTGGTGAAGCGATCGCGTATAAGTTCGATTTTTCATTAATTAAACGATGAAATCGTTTGTTCGACGATTCATTTCGTTAGTTTAGACGTAGAAGACGTTTGTCCACCCCGTGAATTCGTTTGTCCACCCTCCAGAATTGAATAATTAATAAAAATCTCGAAAAAGAAGCGTCCTGGTGAACCGATCGCGTATAAGTTCGATTTTTCATTAATTAAACGATGAAATCGTTTGTTCGACGATTCATTTCGTTAGTTTAGACGTAGAAGACGTTTGTCCACCCCGTGATTTCGTTTGTCCACCCTCCAGAATTGAATAATTAATAAAAATCTCGAAAAAGAAGCGTCCTGGTGAAGCGATCGCGTATAAGTTCGATTTTTCATTAATTAAACGATGAAATCGTTTGTTCAACGATTCATTTCGTTAGTTTAGACGCAGAAGACGTTTGTCCACCCCGTGATTTCGTTTGTCCACCCTCCAGAATTGAATAATTAATAAAAATCTCGAAAAAGAAGCGTCCTGGTGAAGCGATCGCGTATAAGTTCGATTTTTCATTAATTAAACGATGAAATCGTTTGTTCGACGATTCATTTCGTTAGTTTAGACGTAGAAGACGTTTGTCCACCCCGTGATTTCGTTTGTCCACCCTCCAGAATTGAATAATTAATAAAAATCTCGAAAAAGAAGCGTCCTGGTGAAGCGATCGCGTATAAGTTCGATTTTTCATTAATTAAACGATGAAATCGTTTGTTCGACGATTCATTTCGTTAGTTTAGACGTAGAAGACGTTTGTCCACCCCGTGATTTCGTTTGTCCACCCTCCAGAATTGAATAATTTATAAAAATCTCGAAAAAGAAGCGTCCTGGTGAAGCGATCGCGTATAAGTTCGATTTTTCATTAATTAAACGATGAAATCGTTTGTTCAACGATTCATTTTGTTAGTTTAGATGCAGAAGACGTTTGTCCACCCCGTGATTTCGTTTGTCCACCCTCCAGAATTGAATAATTAATAAAAATCTCGAAAAAGAAGCGTCCTGGTGAAGCGATCGCGTATAAGTTCGATTTTTCATTAATTAAACGATGAAATCGTTTGTTCGACGATTCATTTCGTTAGTTTAGACGTAGAAGACGTTTGTCCACCCCGTGATTTCGTTTGTCCACCCTCCAGAATTGAATAATTAATAAAAATCTCGAAAAAGAAGCGTCCTGGTGAAGCGATCGCGTATAAGTTCGATTTTTCATTAATTAAACGATGAAATCGTTTGTTCGACGATTCATTTCGTTAGTTTAGACGTAGAAGACGTTTGTCCACCCCGTGATTTCGTTTGTCCACCCTCCAGAATTGAATAATTAATAAAAATCTCGAAAAAGAAGCGTCCTGGTGAAGCGATCGCGTATAAGTTCGATTTTTCATTAATTAAACGATGAAATCGTTTGTTCAACGATTCATTTTGTTAGTTTAGATGCAGAAGACGTTTGTCCACCCCGTGATTTCGTTTTTCCACCCTCCAGAATTGAATAATTAATAAAAATCTCGAAAAAGAAGCGTCCTGGTGAAGCGATCGCGTATAAGTTCGATTTTTCATTAATTAAACGATGAAATCGTTTGTTCGACGATTCATTTCGTTAGTTTAGACGTAGAAGACGTTTGTCCACCCCGTGATTTCGTTTGTCCACCCTCCAGAATTGAATAATTAATAAAAATCTCGAAAAAGAAGCGTCCTGGTGAAGCGATCGCGTATAAGTTCGATTTTTCATTAATTAAACGATGAAATCGTTTGTTCGACGATTCATTTCGTTAGTTTAGACGTAGAAGACGTTTGTCCACCCCGTGATTTCGTTTGTCCACCCTCCAGAATTGAATAATTAATAAAAATCTCGAAAAAGAAGCGTCCTGGTGAAGCGATCGCGTATAAGTTCGATTTTTCATTAATTAAACGATGAAATCGTTTGTTCGACGTTTCATTTCGTTAGTTTAGACGTAGAAGACGTTTGTCCACCCCGTGATTTCGTTTGTCCACCCTCCAGAATTGAATAATTAATAAAAATCTCGAAAAAGAAGCGTCCTGGTGAAGCGATCGCGTATAAGTTCGATTTTTCATTAATTAAACGATGAAATCGTTTGTTCAACGATTCATTTTGTTAGTTTAGATGCAGAAAACATTTGTCCACCCCGTGATTTCGTTTGTCCACCCTCCAGAATTGAATAATTAATAAAAATCTCGAAAAAGAAGCGTCCTGGTGAAGCGATCGCGTATAAGTTCGATTTTTCATTAATTAAACGATGAAATCGTTTGTTCGACGATTCATTTCGTTAGTTTAGACGTAGAAGACGTTTGTCCACCCCGTGATTTCGTTTGTCCACCCTCCAGAATTGAATAATTAATAATAATCTCGAAAAAGAAGCGTCCTGGTGAAGCGATCGCGTATAAGTTCGATTTTTCATTAATTAAACGATGAAATCGTTTGTTCAACGATTCATTTTGTTAGTTTAGATGCAGAAAACATTTGTCCACCCCGTGATTTCGTTTGTCCACCCTCCAGAATTGAATAATTAATAAAAATCTCGAAAAAGAAGCGTCCTGGTGAAGCGATCGCGTATAAGTTCGATTTTTCATTAATTAAACGATGAAATCGTTTGTTCGACGATTCATTTCGTTAGTTTAGACGTAGAAGACGTTTGTCCACCCCATGATTTCGTTTGTCCACCCTCCAGAATTGAATAATTAATAAAAATCTCGAAAAAGAAGCGTCCTGGTGAAGCGATCGCGTATAAGTTCGATTTTTCATTAATTAAACGATGAAATCGTTTGTTCGACGATTCATTTCGTTAGTTTAGACGTAGAAGACGTTTGTCCACCCCGTGATTTCGTTTGTCCACCCTCCAGAATTGAATAATTAATAAAAATCTCGAAAAAGAAGCGTCCTGGTGAAGCGATCGCGTATAAGTTCGATTTTTCATTAATTAAACGATGAAATCGTTTGTTCGACGATTCATTTCGTTAGTTTAGACGTAGAAGACGTTTGTCCACCCCGTGATTTCGTTTGTCCACCCTCCAGAATTGAATAATTAATAAAAATCTCGAAAAAGAAGCGTCCTGGTGAAGCGATCGCGTATAAGTTCGATTTTTCATTAATTAAACGATGAAATCGTTTGTTCAACGATTCATTTTGTTAGTTTAGATGCAGAAGACGTTTGTCCACCCCGTGATTTCGTTTTTCCACCCTCCAGAATTGAATAATTAATAAAAATCTCGAAAAAGAAGCGTCCTGGTGAAGCGATCGCGTATAAGTTCGATTTTTCATTAATTAAACGATGAAATCGTTTGTTCGACGATTCATTTCGTTAGTTTAGACGTAGAAGACGTTTGTCCACCCCGTGATTTCGTTTGTCCACCCTCCAGAATTGAATAATTAATAAAAATCTCGAAAAAGAAGCGTCCTGGTGAAGCGATCGCGTATAAGTTCGATTTTTCATTAATTAAACGATGAAATCGTTTGTTCGACGATTCATTTCGTTAGTTTAGACGTAGAAGACGTTTGTCCACCCCGTGATTTCGTTTGTCCACCCTCCAGAATTGAATAATTAATAAAAATCTCGAAAAAGAAGCGTCCTGGTGAAGCGATCGCGTATAAGTTCGATTTTTCATTAATTAAACGATGAAATCGTTTGTTCGACGTTTCATTTCGTTAGTTTAGACGTAGAAGACGTTTGTCCACCCCGTGATTTCGTTTGTCCACCCTCCAGAATTGAATAATTAATAAAAATCTCGAAAAAGAAGCGTCCTGGTGAAGCGATCGCGTATAAGTTCGATTTTTCATTAATTAAACGATGAAATCGTTTGTTCAACGATTCATTTTGTTAGTTTAGATGCAGAAAACATTTGTCCACCCCGTGATTTCGTTTGTCCACCCTCCAGAATTGAATAATTAATAAAAATCTCGAAAAAGAAGCGTCCTGGTGAAGCGATCGCGTATAAGTTCGATTTTTCATTAATTAAACGATGAAATCGTTTGTTCGACGATTCATTTCGTTAGTTTAGACGTAGAAGACGTTTGTCCACCCCGTGATTTCGTTTGTCCACCCTCCAGAATTGAATAATTAATAATAATCTCGAAAAAGAAGCGTCCTGGTGAAGCGATCGCGTATAAGTTCGATTTTTCATTAATTAAACGATGAAATCGTTTGTTCAACGATTCATTTTGTTAGTTTAGATGCAGAAAACATTTGTCCACCCCGTGATTTCGTTTGTCCACCCTCCAGAATTGAATAATTAATAAAAATCTCGAAAAAGAAGCGTCCTGGTGAAGCGATCGCGTATAAGTTCGATTTTTCATTAATTAAACGATGAAATCGTTTGTTCGACGATTCATTTCGTTAGTTTAGACGTAGAAGACGTTTGTCCACCCCATGATTTCGTTTGTCCACCCTCCAGAATTGAATAATTAATAAAAATCTCGAAAAAGAAGCGTCCTGGTGAAGCGATCGCGTATAAGTTCAATTTTTCATTAATTAAACGATGAAATCGTTTGTTCAACGATTCATTTCGTTAGTTTAGACGCAGAAGACGTTTGTCCACCCCGTGATTTCGTTTGTCCACCCTCCAGAATTGAATAATTAATAAAAATCTCGAAAAAGAAGCGTCCTGGTGAAGCGATCGCGTATAAGTTCGATTTTTCATTAATTAAACGATGAAATCGTTTGTTCGACGATTCATTTCGTTAGTTTAGACGTAGAAGACGTTTGTCCACCCCGTGATTTCGTTTGTCCACCCTCCAGAATTGAATAATTTATAAAAATCTCGAAAAAGAAGCGTCCTGGTGAAGCGATCGCGTATAAGTTCGATTTTTCATTAATTAAACGATGAAATCGTTTGTTCAACGATTCATTTTGTTAGTTTAGATGCAGAAGACGTTTGTCCACCCCGTGATTTCGTTTGTCCACCCTCCAGAATTGAATAATTAATAAAAATCTCGAAAAAGAAGCGTCCTGGTGAAGCGATCGCGTATAAGTTCGATTTTTCATTAATTAAACGATGAAATCGTTTGTTCGACGATTCATTTCGTTAGTTTAGACGTAGAAGACGTTTGTCCACCCCGTGATTTCGTTTGTCCACCCTCCAGAATTGAATAATTAATAAAAATCTCGAAAAAGAAGCGTCCTGGTGAAGCGATCGCGTATAAGTTCGATTTTTCATTAATTAAACGATGAAATCGTTTGTTCGACGATTCATTTCGTTAGTTTAGACGTAGAAGACGTTTGTCCACCCCGTGATTTCGTTTGTCCACCCTCCAGAATTGAATAATTAATAAAAATCTCGAAAAAGAAGCGTCCTGGTGAAGCGATCGCGTATAAGTTCGATTTTTCATTAATTAAACGATGAAATCGTTTGTTCAACGATTCATTTTGTTAGTTTAGATGCAGAAGACGTTTGTCCACCCCGTGATTTCGTTTTTCCACCCTCCAGAATTGAATAATTAATAAAAATCTCGAAAAAGAAGCGTCCTGGTGAAGCGATCGCGTATAAGTTCGATTTTTCATTAATTAAACGATGAAATCGTTTGTTCGACGATTCATTTCGTTAGTTTAGACGTAGAAGACGTTTGTCCACCCCGTGATTTCGTTTGTCCACCCTCCAGAATTGAATAATTAATAAAAATCTCGAAAAAGAAGCGTCCTGGTGAAGCGATCGCGTATAAGTTCGATTTTTCATTAATTAAACGATGAAATCGTTTGTTCGACGATTCATTTCGTTAGTTTAGACGTAGAAGACGTTTGTCCACCCCGTGATTTCGTTTGTCCACCCTCCAGAATTGAATAATTAATAAAAATCTCGAAAAAGAAGCGTCCTGGTGAAGCGATCGCGTATAAGTTCGATTTTTCATTAATTAAACGATGAAATCGTTTGTTCGACGTTTCATTTCGTTAGTTTAGACGTAGAAGACGTTTGTCCACCCCGTGATTTCGTTTGTCCACCCTCCAGAATTGAATAATTAATAAAAATCTCGAAAAAGAAGCGTCCTGGTGAAGCGATCGCGTATAAGTTCGATTTTTCATTAATTAAACGATGAAATCGTTTGTTCAACGATTCATTTTGTTAGTTTAGATGCAGAAAACATTTGTCCACCCCGTGATTTCGTTTGTCCACCCTCCAGAATTGAATAATTAATAAAAATCTCGAAAAAGAAGCGTCCTGGTGAAGCGATCGCGTATAAGTTCGATTTTTCATTAATTAAACGATGAAATCGTTTGTTCGACGATTCATTTCGTTAGTTTAGACGTAGAAGACGTTTGTCCACCCCGTGATTTCGTTTGTCCACCCTCCAGAATTGAATAATTAATAATAATCTCGAAAAAGAAGCGTCCTGGTGAAGCGATCGCGTATAAGTTCGATTTTTCATTAATTAAACGATGAAATCGTTTGTTCAACGATTCATTTTGTTAGTTTAGATGCAGAAAACATTTGTCCACCCCGTGATTTCGTTTGTCCACCCTCCAGAATTGAATAATTAATAAAAATCTCGAAAAAGAAGCGTCCTGGTGAAGCGATCGCGTATAAGTTCGATTTTTCATTAATTAAACGATGAAATCGTTTGTTCGACGATTCATTTCGTTAGTTTAGACGTAGAAGACGTTTGTCCACCCCATGATTTCGTTTGTCCACCCTCCAGAATTGAATAATTAATAAAAATCTCGAAAAAGAAGCGTCCTGGTGAAGCGATCGCGTATAAGTTCGATTTTTCATTAATTAAACGATGAAATCGTTTGTTCGACGATTCATTTCGTTAGTTTAGACGTAGAAGACGTTTGTCCACCCCGTGATTTCGTTTGTCCACCCTCCAGAATTGAATAATTAATAAAAATCTCGAAAAAGAAGCGTCCTGGTGAAGCGATCGCGTATAAGTTCGATTTTTCATTAATTAAACGATGAAATCGTTTGTTCGACGATTCATTTCGTTAGTTTAGACGTAGAAGACGTTTGTCCACCCCGTGATTTCGTTTGTCCACCCTCCAGAATTGAATAATTAATAAAAATCTCGAAAAAGAAGCGTCCTGGTGAAGCGATCGCGTATAAGTTCGATTTTTCATTAATTAAACGATGAAATCGTTTGTTCAACGATTCATTTTGTTAGTTTAGATGCAGAAGACGTTTGTCCACCCCGTGATTTCGTTTTTCCACCCTCCAGAATTGAATAATTAATAAAAATCTCGAAAAAGAAGCGTCCTGGTGAAGCGATCGCGTATAAGTTCGATTTTTCATTAATTAAACGATGAAATCGTTTGTTCGACGATTCATTTCGTTAGTTTAGACGTAGAAGACGTTTGTCCACCCCGTGATTTCGTTTGTCCACCCTCCAGAATTGAATAATTAATAAAAATCTCGAAAAAGAAGCGTCCTGGTGAAGCGATCGCGTATAAGTTCGATTTTTCATTAATTAAACGATGAAATCGTTTGTTCGACGATTCATTTCGTTAGTTTAGACGTAGAAGACGTTTGTCCACCCCGTGATTTCGTTTGTCCACCCTCCAGAATTGAATAATTAATAAAAATCTCGAAAAAGAAGCGTCCTGGTGAAGCGATCGCGTATAAGTTCGATTTTTCATTAATTAAACGATGAAATCGTTTGTTCGACGTTTCATTTCGTTAGTTTAGACGTAGAAGACGTTTGTCCACCCCGTGATTTCGTTTGTCCACCCTCCAGAATTGAATAATTAATAAAAATCTCGAAAAAGAAGCGTCCTGGTGAAGCGATCGCGTATAAGTTCGATTTTTCATTAATTAAACGATGAAATCGTTTGTTCAACGATTCATTTTGTTAGTTTAGATGCAGAAAACATTTGTCCACCCCGTGATTTCGTTTGTCCACCCTCCAGAATTGAATAATTAATAAAAATCTCGAAAAAGAAGCGTCCTGGTGAAGCGATCGCGTATAAGTTCGATTTTTCATTAATTAAACGATGAAATCGTTTGTTCGACGATTCATTTCGTTAGTTTAGACGTAGAAGACGTTTGTCCACCCCGTGATTTCGTTTGTCCACCCTCCAGAATTGAATAATTAATAATAATCTCGAAAAAGAAGCGTCCTGGTGAAGCGATCGCGTATAAGTTCGATTTTTCATTAATTAAACGATGAAATCGTTTGTTCAACGATTCATTTTGTTAGTTTAGATGCAGAAAACATTTGTCCACCCCGTGATTTCGTTTGTCCACCCTCCAGAATTGAATAATTAATAAAAATCTCGAAAAAGAAGCGTCCTGGTGAAGCGATCGCGTATAAGTTCGATTTTTCATTAATTAAACGATGAAATCGTTTGTTCGACGATTCATTTCGTTAGTTTAGACGTAGAAGACGTTTGTCCACCCCATGATTTCGTTTGTCCACCCTCCAGAATTGAATAATTAATAAAAATCTCGAAAAAGAAGCGTCCTGGTGAAGCGATCGCGTATAAGTTCAATTTTTCATTAATTAAACGATGAAATCGTTTGTTCAACGATTCATTTCGTTAGTTTAGACGCAGAAGACGTTTGTCCACCCCGTGATTTCGTTTGTCCACCCTCCAGAATTGAATAATTAATAAAAATCTCGAAAAAGAAGCGTCCTGGTGAAGCGATCGCGTATAAGTTCGATTTTTCATTAATTAAACGATGAAATCGTTTGTTCGACGATTCATTTCGTTAGTTTAGACGTAGAAGACGTTTGTCCACCCCGTGAATTCGTTTGTCCACCCTCCAGAATTGAATAATTAATAAAAATCTCGAAAAAGAAGCGTCCTGGTGAAGCGATCGCGTATAAGTTCGATTTTTCATTAATTAAACGATGAAATCGTTTGTTCGACGATTCATTTCGTTAGTTTAGACGTAGAAGACGTTTGTCCACCCCGTGATTTCGTTTGCCACCCTCCAGAATTGAATAATTAATAAAAATCTCGAAAAAGAAGCGTCCTGGTGAAGCGATCGCGTATAAGTTCGATTTTTCATTAATTAAACGATGAAATCGTTTGTTCAACGATTCATTTTGTTAGTTTAGATGCAGAAGACGTTTGTCCACCCCGTGATTTCGTTTGTCCACCCTCCAGAATTGAATAATTAATAAAAATCTCGAAAAAGAAGCGCCCTGGTGAAGCGATCGCGTATAAGTTCGATTTTTCATTAATTAAACGATGAATTCGTTTGTTCGACGATTCATTTCGTTAGTTTAGACGTAGAAGACGTTTGTCCACCCCGTGATTTCGTTTGTCCACCCTCCAGAATTGAATAATTAATAAAAATCTCGAAAAAGAAGCGTCCTGGTGAAGCGATCGCGTATAAGTTCGATTTTTCATTAATTAAACGATGAAATCGTTTGTTCGACGATTCATTTCGTTAGTTTAGACGTAGAAGACGTTTGTCCACCCCGTGATTTCGTTTGACCACCCTCCAGAATTGAATAATTAATAAAAATCTCGAAAAAGAAGCGTCCTGGTGAACCGATCGCGTATAAGTTCGATTTTTCATTAATTAAACGATGAAATCGTTTGTTCGACGATTCATTTCGTTAGTTTAGACGTAGAAGACGTTTGTCCACCCCGTGATTTCGTTTGTCCACCCTCCAGAATTGAATAATTAATAAAAATCTCGAAAAAGAAGCGTCCTGGTGAAGCGATCGCGTATAAGTTCGATTTTTCATTAATTAAACGATGAAATCGTTTGTTCGACGATTCATTTCGTTAGTTTAGACGTAGAAGACGTTTGTCCACCCCGTGATTTCGTTTGTCCACCCTCCAGAATTGAATAATTAATAAAAATCTCGAAAAAGAAGCGTCCTGGTGAAGCGATCGCGTATAAGTTCGATTTTTCATTAATTAAACGATGAAATCGTTTGTTCGACGATTCATTTCGTTAGTTTAGACGTAGAAGACGTTTGTCCACCCCGTGATTTCGTTTGTCCACCCTCCAGAATTGAATAATTAATAAAAATCTCGAAAAAGAAGCGTCCTGGTGAAGCGATCGCGTATAAGTTCGATTTTTCATTAATTAAACGATGAAATCGTTTGTTCAACGATTCATTTTGTTAGTTTAGATGCAGAAGACGTTTGTCCACCCCGTGATTTCGTTTGTCCACCCTCCAGAATTGAATAATTAATAAAAATCTCGAAAAAGAAGCGTCCTGGTGAAGCGATCGCGTATAAGTTCGATTTTTCATTAATTAAACGATGAAATCGTTTGTTCGACGATTCATTTCGTTAGTTTAGACGTAGAAGACGTTTGTCCACCCCGTGATTTCGTTTGTCCACCCTCCAGAATTGAATAATTAATAAAAATCTCGAAAAAGAAGCGTCCTGGTGAAGCGATCGCGTATAAGTTCGATTTTTCATTAATTAAACGATGAAATCGTTTGTTCGACGATTCATTTCGTTAGTTTAGACGTAGAAGACGTTTGTCCACCCCGTGATTTTCGTTTGTCCACCCTCCAGAATTGAATAATTAATAAAAATCTCGAAAAAGAAGCGTCCTGGTGAAGCGATCGCGTATAAGTTCGATTTTTCATTAATTAAACGATGAAATCGTTTGTTCAACGATTCATTTTGTTAGTTTAGATGCTGAAGACGTTTGTCCACCCCGTGATTTCGTTTGTCCACCCTCCAGAATTGAATAATTAATAAAAATCTCGAAAAAGAAGCGTCCTGGTGAAGCGATCGCGTATAAGTTCGATTTTTCATTAATTAAACGATGAAATCGTTTGTTCGACGATTCATTTCGTTAGTTTAGACGTAGAAGACGTTTGTCCACCCCGTGATTTCGTTTGTCCACCCTCCAGAATTGAATAATTAATAAAAATCTCGAAAAAGAAGCGTCCTGGTGAAGCGATCGCGTATAAGTTCGATTTTTCATTAATTAAACGATGAAATCGTTTGTTCGACGATTCATTTCGTTAGTTTAGACGTAGAAGACGTTTGTCTACCCCGTGATTTCGTTTGTCCACCCTCCAGAATTGAATAATTAATAAAAATCTCGAAAAAGAAGCGTCCTGGTGAAGCGATCGCGTATAAGTTCGATTTTTCATTAATTAAACGATGAAATCGTTTGTTCGACGTTTCATTTCGTTAGTTTAGACGTAGAAGACGTTTGTCCACCCCGTGATTTCGTTTGTCCACCCTCCAGAATTGAATAATTAATAAAAATCTCGAAAAAGAAGCGTCCTGGTGAAGCGATCGCGTATAAGTTCGATTTTTCATTAATTAAACGATGAAATCGTTTGTTCAACGATTCATTTTGTTAGTTTAGATGCAGAAAACATTTGTCCACCCCGTGATTTCGTTTGTCCACCCTCCAGAATTGAATAATTAATAAAAATCTCGAAAAAGAAGCGTCCTGGTGAAGCGATCGCGTATAAGTTCGATTTTTCATTAATTAAACGATGAAATCGTTTGTTCGACGATTCATTTCGTTAGTTTAGACGTAGAAGACGTTTGTCCACCCCGTGATTTCGTTTGTCCACCCTCCAGAATTGAATAATTAATAAAAATCTCGAAAAAGAAGCGTCCTGGTGAAGCGATCGCGTATAAGTTCGATTTTTCATTAATTAAACGATGAAATCGTTTGTTCAACGATTCATTTTGTTAGTTTAGATGCAGAAAACATTTGTCCACCCCGTGATTTCGTTTGTCCACCCTCCAGAATTGAATAATTAATAAAAATCTCGAAAAAGAAGCGTCCTGGTGAAGCGATCGCGTATAAGTTCGATTTTTCATTAATTAAACGATGAAATCGTTTGTTCGACGATTCATTTCGTTAGTTTAGACGTAGAAGACGTTTGTCCACCCCATGATTTCGTTTGTCCACCCTCCAGAATTGAATAATTAATCAAAATCTCGAAAAAGAAGCGTCCTGGTGAAGCGATCGCGTATAAGTTCAATTTTTCATTAATTAAACGATGAAATCGTTTGTTCAACGATTCATTTCGTTAGTTTAGACGCAGAAGACGTTTGTCCACCCCGTGATTTCGTTTGTCCACCCTCCAGAATTGAATAATTAATAAAAATCTCGAAAAAGAAGCGTCCTGGTGAAGCGATCGCGTATAAGTTCGATTTTTCATTAATTAAACGATGAAATCGTTTGTTCAACGATTCATTTTGTTAGTTTAGATGCAGAAAACATTTGTCCACCCCGTGATTTCGTTTGTCCACCCTCCAGAATTGAATAATTAATAAAAATCTCGAAAAAGAAGCGTCCTGGTGAAGCGATCGCGTATAAGTTCGATTTTTCATTAATTAAACGATGAAATCGTTTGTTCGACGATTCATTTCGTTAGTTTAGACGTAGAAGACGTTTGTCCACCCCATGATTTCGTTTGTCCACCCTCCAGAATTGAATAATTAATCAAAATCTCGAAAAAGAAGCGTCCTGGTGAAGCGATCGCGTATAAGTTCGATTTTTCATTAATTAAACGATGAAATCGTTTGTTCGACGATTCATTTCGTTAGTTTAGACGTAGAAGACGTTTGTCCACCCCGTGATTTCGTTTGTCCACCCTCCAGAATTGAATAATTAATAAAAATCTCGAAAAAGAAGCGTCCTGGTGAAGCGATCGCGTATAAGTTCGATTTTTCATTAATTAAACGATGAAATCGTTTGTTCAACGATTCATTTTGTTAGTTTAGATGCAGAAAACATTTGTCCACCCCGTGATTTCGTTTGTCCACCCTCCAGAATTGAATAATTAATAAAAATCTCGAAAAAGAAGCGTCCTGGTGAAGCGATCGCGTATAAGTTCGATTTTTCATTAATTAAACGATGAAATCGTTTGTTCGACGATTCATTTCGTTAGTTTAGACGTAGAAGACGTTTGTCCACCCCATGATTTCGTTTGTCCACCCTCCAGAATTGAATAATTAATCAAAATCTCGAAAAAGAAGCGTCCTGGTGAAGCGATCGCGTATAAGTTCAATTTTTCATTAATTAAACGATGAAATCGTTTGTTCAACGATTCATTTCGTTAGTTTAGACGCAGAAGACGTTTGTCCACCCCGTGATTTCGTTTGTCCACCCTCCAGAATTGAATAATTAATAAAAATCTCGAAAAAGAAGCGTCCTGGTGAAGCGATCGCGTATAAGTTCGATTTTTCATTAATTAAACGATGAAATCGTTTGTTCAACGATTCATTTTGTTAGTTTAGATGCAGAAAACATTTGTCCACCCCGTGATTTCGTTTGTCCACCCTCCAGAATTGAATAATTAATAAAAATCTCGAAAAAGAAGCGTCCTGGTGAAGCGATCGCGTATAAGTTCGATTTTTCATTAATTAAACGATGAAATCGTTTGTTCGACGATTCATTTCGTTAGTTTAGACGTAGAAGACGTTTGTCCACCCCATGATTTCGTTTGTCCACCCTCCAGAATTGAATAATTAATCAAAATCTCGAAAAAGAAGCGTCCTGGTGAAGCGATCGCGTATAAGTTCAATTTTTCATTAATTAAACGATGAAATCGTTTGTTCAACGATTCATTTCGTTAGTTTAGACGCAGAAGACGTTTGTCCACCCCGTGATTTCGTTTGTCCACCCTCCAGAATTGAATAATTAATAAAAATCTCGAAAAAGAAGCGTCCTGGTGAAGCGATCGCGTATAAGTTCGATTTTTCATTAATTAAACGATGAAATCGTTTGTTCGACGATTCATTTCGTTAGTTTAGACGTAGAAGACGTTTGTCCACCCCGTGATTTCGTTTGTCCATCCTCCAGAATTGAATAATTAATAAAAATCTCGAAAAAGAAGCGTCCTGGTGAAGCGATCGCGTATAAGTTCGATTTTTCATTAATTAAACGATGAAATCGTTTGTTCGACGATTCATTTCGTTAGTTTAGACGTAGAAGACGTTTGTCCACCCCGTGATTTCGTTTGTCCACCCTCCAGAATTGAATAATTAATAAAAATCTCGAAAAAGAAGCGTCCTGGTGAAGCGATCGCGTATAAGTTCGATTTTTCATTAATTAAACGATGAAATCGTTTGTTCAACGATTCATTTTGTTAGTTTAGATGCAGAAGACGTTTGTCCACCCCGTGATTTCGTTTGTCCACCCTCCAGAATTGAATAATTAATAAAAATCTCGAAAAAGAAGCGCCCTGGTGAAGCGATCGCGTATAAGTTCGATTTTTCATTAATTAAACGATGAAATCGTTTGTTCGACGATTCATTTCGTTAGTTTAGACGTAGAAGACGTTTGTCCACCCCGTGATTTCGTTTGTCCACCCTCCAGAATTGAATAATTAATAAAAATCTCGAAAAAGAAGCGTCCTGGTGAAGCGATCGCGTATAAGTTCGATTTTTCATTAATTAAACGATGAAATCGTTTGTTCGACGATTCATTTCGTTAGTTTAGACGTAGAAGACGTTTGTCCACCTCGTGATTTCGTTTGTCCACCCTCCAGAATTGAATAATTAATAAAAATCTCGAAAAAGAAGCGTCCTGGTGAAGCGATCGCGTATAAGTTCGATTTTTCATTAATTAAACGATGAAATCGTTTGTTCAACGATTCATTTTGTTAGTTTAGATGCAGAAAACATTTGTCCACCCCGTGATTTCATTTGTCCACCCTCCAGAATTGAATAATTAATAAAAATCTCGAAAAAGAAGCGTCCTGGTGAAGCGATCGCGTATAAGTTCCATTTTTCATTAATTAAACGATGAAATCGTTTGTTCGACAATTCATTTCGTTAGTTTAGACGTAGAAGACGTTTGTCCACCCCGTGATTTCGTTTGTCCACCCTCCAGAATTGAATAATTAATAAAAATCTCGAAAAAGAAGCGTCCTGGTGAAGCGATCGCGTATAAGTTCGATTTTTCATTAATTAAACGATGAAATCGTTTGTTCGACGATTCATTTCGTTAGTTTAGACGTAGAAGACGTTTGTCCACCCCGTGATTTCGTTTGTCCACCCTCCAGAATTGAATAATTAATAAAAATCTCGAAAAAGAAGCGTCCTGGTGAAGCGATCGCGTATAAGTTCGATTTTTCATTAATTAAACGATGAAATCGTTTGTTCAACGATTCATTTTGTTAGTTTAGATGCAGAAAACATTTGTCCACCCCGTGATTTCGTTTGTCCACCCGCCAGAATTGAATAATTAATAAAAATCTCGAAAAAGAAGCGTCCTGGTGAAGCGATCGCGTATAAGTTCGATTTTTCATTAATTAAACGATGAAATCGTTTGTTCGACGATTCATTTCGTTAGTTTAGACGTAGAAGACGTTTGTCCACCCCATGATTTCGTTTGTCCACCCTCCAGAATTGAATAATTAATAAAAATCTCGAAAAAGAAGCGTCCTGGTGAAGCGATCGCGTATAAGTTCGATTTTTCATTAATTAAACGATGAAATCGTTTGTTCGACGATTCATTTCGTTAGTTTAGACGTAGAAGACGTTTGTCCACCCCATGATTTCGTTTGTCCACCCTCCAGAATTGAATAATTAATCAAAATCTCGAAAAAGAAGCGTCCTGGTGAAGCGATCGCGTATAAGTTCAATTTTTCATTAATTAAACGATGAAATCGTTTGTTCAACGATTCATTTCGTTAGTTTAGACGCAGAAGACGTTTGTCCACCCCGTGATTTCGTTTGTCCACCCTCCAGAATTGAATAATTAATAAAAATCTCGAAAAAGAAGCGTCCTGGTGAAGCGATCGCGTATAAGTTCGATTTTTCATTAATTAAACGATGAAATCGTTTGTTCGACGATTCATTTCGTTAGTTTAGACGTAGAAGACGTTTGTCCACCCCGTGATTTCGTTTGTCCATCCTCCAGAATTGAATAATTAATAAAAATCTCGAAAAAGAAGCGTCCTGGTGAAGCGATCGCGTATAAGTTCGATTTTTCATTAATTAAACGATGAAATCGTTTGTTCGACGATTCATTTCGTTAGTTTAGACGTAGAAGACGTTTGTCCACCCCGTGATTTCGTTTGTCCACCCTCCAGAATTGAATAATTAATAAAAATCTCGAAAAAGAAGCGTCCTGGTGAAGCGATCGCGTATAAGTTCGATTTTTCATTAATTAAACGATGAAATCGTTTGTTCAACGATTCATTTTGTTAGTTTAGATGCAGAAGACGTTTGTCCACCCCGTGATTTCGTTTGTCCACCCTCCAGAATTGAATAATTAATAAAAATCTCGAAAAAGAAGCGCCCTGGTGAAGCGATCGCGTATAAGTTCGATTTTTCATTAATTAAACGATGAAATCGTTTGTTCGACGATTCATTTCGTTAGTTTAGACGTAGAAGACGTTTGTCCACCCCGTGATTTCGTTTGTCCACCCTCCAGAATTGAATAATTAATAAAAATCTCGAAAAAGAAGCGTCCTGGTGAAGCGATCGCATATAAGTTCGATTTTTCATTAATTAAACGATGAAATCGTTTGTTCGACGATTCATTTCGTTAGTTTAGACGTAGAAGACGTTTGTCCACCTCGTGATTTCGTTTGTCCACCCTCCAGAATTGAATAATTAATAAAAATCTCGAAAAAGAAGCGTCCTGGTGAAGCGATCGCGTATAAGTTCGATTTTTCATTAATTAAACGATGAAATCGTTTGTTCAACGATTCATTTTGTTAGTTTAGATGCAGAAAACATTTGTCCACCCCGTGATTTCATTTGTCCACCCTCCAGAATTGAATAATTAATAAAAATCTCGAAAAAGAAGCGTCCTGGTGAAGCGATCGCGTATAAGTTCCATTTTTCATTAATTAAACGATGAAATCGTTTGTTCGACAATTCATTTCGTTAGTTTAGACGTAGAAGACGTTTGTCCACCCCGTGATTTCGTTTGTCCACCCTCCAGAATTGAATAATTAATAAAAATCTCGAAAAAGAAGCGTCCTGGTGAAGCGATCGCGTATAAGTTCGATTTTTCATTAATTAAACGATGAAATCGTTTGTTCGACGATTCATTTCGTTAGTTTAGACGTAGAAGACGTTTGTCCACCCCGTGATTTCGTTTGTCCACCCTCCAGAATTGAATAATTAATAAAAATCTCGAAAAAGAAGCGTCCTGGTGAAGCGATCGCGTATAAGTTCGATTTTTCATTAATTAAACGATGAAATCGTTTGTTCAACGATTCATTTTGTTAGTTTAGATGCAGAAAACATTTGTCCACCCCGTGATTTCGTTTGTCCACCCGCCAGAATTGAATAATTAATAAAAATCTCGAAAAAGAAGCGTCCTGGTGAAGCGATCGCGTATAAGTTCGATTTTTCATTAATTAAACGATGAAATCGTTTGTTCGACGATTCATTTCGTTAGTTTAGACGTAGAAGACGTTTGTCCACCCCATGATTTCGTTTGTCCACCCTCCAGAATTGAATAATTAATAAAAATCTCGAAAAAGAAGCGTCCAGGTGAAGCGATCGCGTATAAGTTCAATTTTTCATTAATTAAACGATGAAATCGTTTGTTCAACGATTCATTTCGTTAGTTTAGACGCAGAAGACGTTTGTCCACCCCGTGATTTCGTTTGTCCACCCTCCAGAATTGAATAATTAATAAAAATCTCGAAAAAGAAGCGTCCTGGTGAAGCGATCGCGTATAAGTTCGATTTTTCATTAATTAAACGATGAAATCGTTTGTTCGACGATTCATTTCGTTAGTTTAGACGTGGAAGACGTTTGTCCACCCCGTGATTTCGTTTGTCCACCCTCCAGAATTGAATAATTAATAAAAATCTCGAAAAAGAAGCGTCCTGGTGAAGCGATCGCGTATAAGTTCGATTTTTCATTAATTAAACGATGAAATCGTTTGTTCGACGATTCATTTCGTTAGTTTAGACGTAGAAGACGTTTGTCCACCCCGTGATTTCGTTTGTCCACCCTCCAGAATTGAATAATTAATAAAAATCTGGAAAAAGAAGCGTCCTGGTGAAGCGATCGCGTATAAGTTCGATTTTTCATTAATTAAACGATGAAATCGTTTGTTCGACGATTCATTTCGTTAGTTTAGACGTAGAAGACGTTTGTCCACCCCGTGATTTCGTTTGTCCACCCTCCAGAATTGAATAATTAATAAAAATCTCGAAAAAGAAGCGTCCTGGTGAAGCGATCGCGTATAAGTTCGATTTTTCATTAATTAAACGATGAAATCGTTTGTTCAACGATTCATTTTGTTAGTTTAGATGCAGAAAACATTTGTCCACCCCGTGATTTCGTTTGTCCACCCTCCAGAATTGAATAATTAATAAAAATCTCGAAAAAGAAGCGTCCTGGTGAAGCGATCGCGTATAAGTTCGATTTTTCATTAATTAAACGATGAAATCGTTTGTTCGACGATTCATTTCGTTAGTTTAGACGTAGAAGACGTTTGTCCACCCCATGATTTCGTTTGTCCACCCTCCAGAATTGAATAATTAATCAAAATCTCGAAAAAGAAGCGTCCTGGTGAAGCGATCGCGTATAAGTTCAATTTTTCATTAATTAAACGATGAAATCGTTTGTTCGACGATTCATTTCGTTAGTTTAGACGTAGAAGACGTTTGTCCACCCCGTGATTTCGTTTGTCCACCCTCCAGAATTGAATAATTAATAAAAATCTCGAAAAAGAAGCGTCCTGGTGAAGCGATCGCGTATAAGTTCGATTTTTCATTAATTAAACGATGAAATCGTTTGTTCGACGATTCATTTCGTTAGTTTAGACGTAGAAGACGTTTGTCTACCCCGTGATTTCGTTTGTCCACCCTCCAGAATTGAATAATTAATAAAAATCTCGAAAAAGAAGCGTCCTGGTGAAGCGATCGCGTATAAGTTCGATTTTTCATTAATTAAACGATGAAATCGTTTGTTCGACGTTTCATTTCGTTAGTTTAGACGTAGAAGACGTTTGTCCACCCCGTGATTTCGTTTGTCCACCCTCCAGAATTGAATAATTAATAAAAATCTCGAAAAAGAAGCGTCCTGGTGAAGCGATCGCGTATAAGTTCGATTTTTCATTAATTAAACGATGAAATCGTTTGTTCAACGATTCATTTTGTTAGTTTAGATGCAGAAAACATTTGTCCACCCCGTGATTTCGTTTGTCCACCCTCCAGAATTGAATAATTAATAAAAATCTCGAAAAAGAAGCGTCCTGGTGAAGCGATCGCGTATAAGTTCGATTTTTCATTAATTAAACGATGAAATCGTTTGTTCGACGATTCATTTCGTTAGTTTAGACGTAGAAGACGTTTGTCCACCCCGTGATTTCGTTTGTCCACCCTCCAGAATTGAATAATTAATAAAAATCTCGAAAAAGAAGCGTCCTGGTGAAGCGATCGCGTATAAGTTCGATTTTTCATTAATTAAACGATGAAATCGTTTGTTCAACGATTCATTTTGTTAGTTTAGATGCAGAAAACATTTGTCCACCCCGTGATTTCGTTTGTCCACCCTCCAGAATTGAATAATTAATAAAAATCTCGAAAAAGAAGCGTCCTGGTGAAGCGATCGCGTATAAGTTCGATTTTTCATTAATTAAACGATGAAATCGTTTGTTCGACGATTCATTTCGTTAGTTTAGACGTAGAAGACGTTTGTCCACCCCATGATTTCGTTTGTCCACCCTCCAGAATTGAATAATTAATCAAAATCTCGAAAAAGAAGCGTCCTGGTGAAGCGATCGCGTATAAGTTCAATTTTTCATTAATTAAACGATGAAATCGTTTGTTCAACGATTCATTTCGTTAGTTTAGACGCAGAAGACGTTTGTCCACCCCGTGATTTCGTTTGTCCACCCTCCAGAATTGAATAATTAATAAAAATCTCGAAAAAGAAGCGTCCTGGTGAAGCGATCGCGTATAAGTTCGATTTTTCATTAATTAAACGATGAAATCGTTTGTTCAACGATTCATTTTGTTAGTTTAGATGCAGAAAACATTTGTCCACCCCGTGATTTCGTTTGTCCACCCTCCAGAATTGAATAATTAATAAAAATCTCGAAAAAGAAGCGTCCTGGTGAAGCGATCGCGTATAAGTTCGATTTTTCATTAATTAAACGATGAAATCGTTTGTTCGACGATTCATTTCGTTAGTTTAGACGTAGAAGACGTTTGTCCACCCCATGATTTCGTTTGTCCACCCTCCAGAATTGAATAATTAATCAAAATCTCGAAAAAGAAGCGTCCTGGTGAAGCGATCGCGTATAAGTTCGATTTTTCATTAATTAAACGATGAAATCGTTTGTTCGACGATTCATTTCGTTAGTTTAGACGTAGAAGACGTTTGTCCACCCCGTGATTTCGTTTGTCCACCCTCCAGAATTGAATAATTAATAAAAATCTCGAAAAAGAAGCGTCCTGGTGAAGCGATCGCGTATAAGTTCGATTTTTCATTAATTAAACGATGAAATCGTTTGTTCAACGATTCATTTTGTTAGTTTAGATGCAGAAAACATTTGTCCACCCCGTGATTTCGTTTGTCCACCCTCCAGAATTGAATAATTAATAAAAATCTCGAAAAAGAAGCGTCCTGGTGAAGCGATCGCGTATAAGTTCGATTTTTCATTAATTAAACGATGAAATCGTTTGTTCGACGATTCATTTCGTTAGTTTAGACGTAGAAGACGTTTGTCCACCCCATGATTTCGTTTGTCCACCCTCCAGAATTGAATAATTAATCAAAATCTCGAAAAAGAAGCGTCCTGGTGAAGCGATCGCGTATAAGTTCAATTTTTCATTAATTAAACGATGAAATCGTTTGTTCAACGATTCATTTCGTTAGTTTAGACGCAGAAGACGTTTGTCCACCCCGTGATTTCGTTTGTCCACCCTCCAGAATTGAATAATTAATAAAAATCTCGAAAAAGAAGCGTCCTGGTGAAGCGATCGCGTATAAGTTCGATTTTTCATTAATTAAACGATGAAATCGTTTGTTCAACGATTCATTTTGTTAGTTTAGATGCAGAAAACATTTGTCCACCCCGTGATTTCGTTTGTCCACCCTCCAGAATTGAATAATTAATAAAAATCTCGAAAAAGAAGCGTCCTGGTGAAGCGATCGCGTATAAGTTCGATTTTTCATTAATTAAACGATGAAATCGTTTGTTCGACGATTCATTTCGTTAGTTTAGACGTAGAAGACGTTTGTCCACCCCATGATTTCGTTTGTCCACCCTCCAGAATTGAATAATTAATCAAAATCTCGAAAAAGAAGCGTCCTGGTGAAGCGATCGCGTATAAGTTCAATTTTTCATTAATTAAACGATGAAATCGTTTGTTCAACGATTCATTTCGTTAGTTTAGACGCAGAAGACGTTTGTCCACCCCGTGATTTCGTTTGTCCACCCTCCAGAATTGAATAATTAATAAAAATCTCGAAAAAGAAGCGTCCTGGTGAAGCGATCGCGTATAAGTTCGATTTTTCATTAATTAAACGATGAAATCGTTTGTTCGACGATTCATTTCGTTAGTTTAGACGTAGAAGACGTTTGTCCACCCCGTGATTTCGTTTGTCCATCCTCCAGAATTGAATAATTAATAAAAATCTCGAAAAAGAAGCGTCCTGGTGAAGCGATCGCGTATAAGTTCGATTTTTCATTAATTAAACGATGAAATCGTTTGTTCGACGATTCATTTCGTTAGTTTAGACGTAGAAGACGTTTGTCCACCCCGTGATTTCGTTTGTCCACCCTCCAGAATTGAATAATTAATAAAAATCTCGAAAAAGAAGCGTCCTGGTGAAGCGATCGCGTATAAGTTCGATTTTTCATTAATTAAACGATGAAATCGTTTGTTCAACGATTCATTTTGTTAGTTTAGATGCAGAAGACGTTTGTCCACCCCGTGATTTCGTTTGTCCACCCTCCAGAATTGAATAATTAATAAAAATCTCGAAAAAGAAGCGCCCTGGTGAAGCGATCGCGTATAAGTTCGATTTTTCATTAATTAAACGATGAAATCGTTTGTTCGACGATTCATTTCGTTAGTTTAGACGTAGAAGACGTTTGTCCACCCCGTGATTTCGTTTGTCCACCCTCCAGAATTGAATAATTAATAAAAATCTCGAAAAAGAAGCGTCCTGGTGAAGCGATCGCGTATAAGTTCGATTTTTCATTAATTAAACGATGAAATCGTTTGTTCGACGATTCATTTCGTTAGTTTAGACGTAGAAGACGTTTGTCCACCTCGTGATTTCGTTTGTCCACCCTCCAGAATTGAATAATTAATAAAAATCTCGAAAAAGAAGCGTCCTGGTGAAGCGATCGCGTATAAGTTCGATTTTTCATTAATTAAACGATGAAATCGTTTGTTCAACGATTCATTTTGTTAGTTTAGATGCAGAAAACATTTGTCCACCCCGTGATTTCATTTGTCCACCCTCCAGAATTGAATAATTAATAAAAATCTCGAAAAAGAAGCGTCCTGGTGAAGCGATCGCGTATAAGTTCCATTTTTCATTAATTAAACGATGAAATCGTTTGTTCGACGATTCATTTCGTTAGTTTAGACGTAGAAGACGTTTGTCCACCCCGTGATTTCGTTTGTCCACCCTCCAGAATTGAATAATTAATAAAAATCTCGAAAAAGAAGCGTCCTGGTGAAGCGATCGCGTATAAGTTCGATTTTTCATTAATTAAACGATGAAATCGTTTGTTCAACGATTCATTTTGTTAGTTTAGATGCAGAAAACATTTGTCCACCCCGTGATTTCGTTTGTCCACCCGCCAGAATTGAATAATTAATAAAAATCTCGAAAAAGAAGCGTCCTGGTGAAGCGATCGCGTATAAGTTCGATTTTTCATTAATTAAACGATGAAATCGTTTGTTCGACGATTCATTTCGTTAGTTTAGACGTAGAAGACGTTTGTCCACCCCATGATTTCGTTTGTCCACCCTCCAGAATTGAATAATTAATAAAAATCTCGAAAAAGAAGCGTCCTGGTGAAGCGATCGCGTATAAGTTCGATTTTTCATTAATTAAACGATGAAATCGTTTGTTCGACGATTCATTTCGTTAGTTTAGACGTAGAAGACGTTTGTCCACCCCATGATTTCGTTTGTCCACCCTCCAGAATTGAATAATTAATCAAAATCTCGAAAAAGAAGCGTCCTGGTGAAGCGATCGCGTATAAGTTCAATTTTTCATTAATTAAACGATGAAATCGTTTGTTCAACGATTCATTTCGTTAGTTTAGACGCAGAAGACGTTTGTCCACCCCGTGATTTCGTTTGTCCACCCTCCAGAATTGAATAATTAATAAAAATCTCGAAAAAGAAGCGTCCTGGTGAAGCGATCGCGTATAAGTTCGATTTTTCATTAATTAAACGATGAAATCGTTTGTTCGACGATTCATTTCGTTAGTTTAGACGTAGAAGACGTTTGTCCACCCCGTGATTTCGTTTGTCCATCCTCCAGAATTGAATAATTAATAAAAATCTCGAAAAAGAAGCGTCCTGGTGAAGCGATCGCGTATAAGTTCGATTTTTCATTAATTAAACGATGAAATCGTTTGTTCGACGATTCATTTCGTTAGTTTAGACGTAGAAGACGTTTGTCCACCCCGTGATTTCGTTTGTCCACCCTCCAGAATTGAATAATTAATAAAAATCTCGAAAAAGAAGCGTCCTGGTGAAGCGATCGCGTATAAGTTCGATTTTTCATTAATTAAACGATGAAATCGTTTGTTCAACGATTCATTTTGTTAGTTTAGATGCAGAAGACGTTTGTCCACCCCGTGATTTCGTTTGTCCACCCTCCAGAATTGAATAATTAATAAAAATCTCGAAAAAGAAGCGCCCTGGTGAAGCGATCGCGTATAAGTTCGATTTTTCATTAATTAAACGATGAAATCGTTTGTTCGACGATTCATTTCGTTAGTTTAGACGTAGAAGACGTTTGTCCACCCCGTGATTTCGTTTGTCCACCCTCCAGAATTGAATAATTAATAAAAATCTCGAAAAAGAAGCGTCCTGGTGAAGCGATCGCATATAAGTTCGATTTTTCATTAATTAAACGATGAAATCGTTTGTTCGACGATTCATTTCGTTAGTTTAGACGTAGAAGACGTTTGTCCACCTCGTGATTTCGTTTGTCCACCCTCCAGAATTGAATAATTAATAAAAATCTCGAAAAAGAAGCGTCCTGGTGAAGCGATCGCGTATAAGTTCGATTTTTCATTAATTAAACGATGAAATCGTTTGTTCAACGATTCATTTTGTTAGTTTAGATGCAGAAAACATTTGTCCACCCCGTGATTTCGTTTGTCCACCCTCCAGAATTGAATAATTAATAAAAATCTCGAAAAAGAAGCGTCCTGGTGAAGCGATCGCGTATAAGTTCGATTTTTCATTAATTAAACGATGAAATCGTTTGTTCGACGATTCATTTCGTTAGTTTAGACGTAGAAGACGTTTGTCCACCCCATGATTTCGTTTGTCCACCCTCCAGAATTGAATAATTAATCAAAATCTCGAAAAAGAAGCGTCCTGGTGAAGCGATCGCGTATAAGTTCAATTTTTCATTAATTAAACGATGAAATCGTTTGTTCAACGATTCATTTCGTTAGTTTAGACGCAGAAGACGTTTGTCCACCCCGTGATTTCGTTTGTCCACCCCCCAGAATTGAATAATTAATAAAAATCTCGAAAAAGAAGCGTCCTGGTGAAGCGATCGCGTATAAGTTCGATTTTTCATTAATTAAACGATGAAATCGTTTGTTCAACGATTCATTTTGTTAGTTTAGATGCAGAAGACGTTTGTCCACCCCGTGATTTCGTTTGTCCACCCTCCAGAATTGAATAATTAATAAAAATCTCGAAAAAGAAGCGCCCTGGTGAAGCGATCGCGTATAAGTTCGATTTTTCATTAATTAAACGATGAAATCGTTTGTTCGACGATTCATTTCGTTAGTTTAGACGTAGAAGACGTTTGTCCACCCCGTGATTTCGTTTGTCCACCCTCCAGAATTGAATAATTAATAAAAATCTCGAAAAAGAAGCGTCCTGGTGAAGCGATCGCGTATAAGTTCGATTTTTCATTAATTAAACGATGAAATCGTTTGTTCGACGATTCATTTCGTTAGTTTAGACGTAGAAGACGTTTGTCCACCTCGTGATTTCGTTTGTCCACCCTCCAGAATTGAATAATTAATAAAAATCTCGAAAAAGAAGCGTCCTGGTGAAGCGATCGCGTATAAGTTCGATTTTTCATTAATTAAACGATGAAATCGTTTGTTCAACGATTCATTTTGTTAGTTTAGATGCAGAAAACATTTGTCCACCCCGTGATTTCATTTGTCCACCCTCCAGAATTGAATAATTAATAAAAATCTCGAAAAAGAAGCGTCCTGGTGAAGCGATCGCGTATAAGTTCCATTTTTCATTAATTAAACGATGAAATCGTTTGTTCGACAATTCATTTCGTTAGTTTAGACGTAGAAGACGTTTGTTCACCCCGTGATTTCGTTTGTCCACCCTCCAGAATTGAATAATTAATAAAAATCTCGAAAAAGAAGCGTCCTGGTGAAGCGATCGCGTATAAGTTCGATTTTTCATTAATTAAACGATGAAATCGTTTGTTCGACGATTCATTTCGTTAGTTTAGACGTAGAAGACGTTTGTCCACCCCGTGATTTCGTTTGTCCACCCTCCAGAATTGAATAATTAATAAAAATCTCGAAAAAGAAGCGTCCTGGTGAAGCGATCGCGTATAAGTTCGATTTTTCATTAATTAAACGATGAAATCGTTTGTTCAACGATTCATTTTGTTAGTTTAGATGCAGAAAACATTTGTCCACCCCGTGATTTCGTTTGTCCACCCGCCAGAATTGAATAATTAATAAAAATCTCGAAAAAGAAGCGTCCTGGTGAAGCGATCGCGTATAAGTTCGATTTTTCATTAATTAAACGATGAAATCGTTTGTTCGACGATTCATTTCGTTAGTTTAGACGTAGAAGACGTTTGTCCACCCCATGATTTCGTTTGTCCACCCTCCAGAATTGAATAATTAATAAAAATCTCGAAAAAGGAGCGTCGTGGTGAAGCGATCGCGTATAAGTTCAATTTTTCATTAATTAAACGATGAAATCGTTTGTTCAACGATTCATTTCGTTAGTTTAGACGTGGAAGACGTTTGTCCACCCCGTGATTTCGTTTGTCCACCCTCCAGAATTGAATAATTAATAAAAATCTCGAAAAAGAAGCGTCCTGGTGAAGCGATCGCGTATAAGTTCGATTTTTCATTAATTAAACGATGAAATCGTTTGTTCGACGATTCATTTCGTTAGTTTAGACGTAGAAGACGTTTGTCCACCCCGTGATTTCGTTTGTCCACCCTCCAGAATTGAATAATTAATAAAAATCTGGAAAAAGAAGCGTCCTGGTGAAGCGATCGCGTATAAGTTCGATTTTTCATTAATTAAACGATGAAATCGTTTGTTCAACGATTCATTTTGTTAGTTTAGATGCAGAAAACATTTGTCCACCCCGTGATTTCGTTTGTCCACCCTCCAGAATTGAATAATTAATAAAAATCTCGAAAAAGAAGCGTCCTGGTGAAGCGATCGCGTATAAGTTCGATTTTTCATTAATTAAACGATGAAATCGTTTGTTCGACGATTCATTTCGTTAGTTTAGACGTAGAAGACGTTTGTCCACCCCGTGATTTCGTTTGTCCACCCTCCAGAATTGAATAATTAATAAAAATCTCGAAAAAGAAGCGTCCTGGTGAAGCGATCGCGTATAAGTTCGATTTTTCATTAATTAAACGATGAAATCGTTTGTTCGACGTTTCATTTCGTTAGTTTAGACGTAGAAGACGTTTGTCCACCCCGTGATTTCGTTTGTCCACCCTCCAGAATTGAATAATTAATAAAAATCTCGAAAAAGAAGCGTCCTGGTGAAGCGATCGCGTATAAGTTCGATTTTTCATTAATTAAACGATGAAATCGTTTGTTCAACGATTCATTTTGTTAGTTTAGATGCAGAAAACATTTGTCCACCCCGTGATTTCGTTTGTCCACCCTCCAGAATTGAATAATTAATAAAAATCTCGAAAAAGAAGCGTCCTGGTGAAGCGATCGCGTATAAGTTCGATTTTTCATTAATTAAACGATGAAATCGTTTGTTCGACGATTCATTTCGTTAGTTTAGACGTAGAAGACGTTTGTCCACCCCATGATTTCGTTTGTCCACCCTCCAGAATTGAATAATTAATAAAAATCTCGAAAAAGAAGCGTCCTGGTGAAGCGATCGCGTATAAGTTCGATTTTTCATTAATTAAACGATGAAATCGTTTGTTCAACGATTCATTTTGTTAGTTTAGATGCAGAAGACGTTTGTCCACCCCGTGATTTCGTTTGTCCACCCTCCAGAATTGAATAATAAATAAAAATCTCGAAAAAGAAGCGTCCTGGTGAAGCGATCGCGTATAAGTTCGATTTTTCATTAATTAAACGATGAAATCGTTTGTTCGACGATTCATTTCGTTAGTTTAGACGTAGAAGACGTTTGTCCACCCCGTGATTTCGTTTGTCCACCCTCCAGAATTGAATAATTAATAAAAATCTCGAAAAAGAAGCGTCCTGGTGAAGCGATCGCGTATAAGTTCGATTTTTCATTAATTAAACGATGAAATCGTTTGTTCGACGATTCATTTCGTTAGTTTAGACGTAGAAGACGTTTGTCCACCCCGTGATTTCGTTTGTCCACCCTCCAGAATTGAATAATTAATAAAAATCTCGAAAAAGAAGCGTCCTGGTGAAGCGATCGCGTATAAGTTCGATTTTTCATTAATTAAACGATGAAATCGTTTGTTCGACGTTTCATTTCGTTAGTTTAGACGTAGAAGACGTTTGTCCACCCCGTGATTTCGTTTGTCCACCCTCCAGAATTGAATAATTAATCAAAATCTCGAAAAAGAAGCGTCCTGGTGAAGCGATCGCGTATAAGTTCGATTTTTCATTAATTAAACGATGAAATCGTTTGTTCAACGATTCATTTTGTTAGTTTAGATGCAGAAAACATTTGTCCACCCCGTGATTTCGTTTGTCCACCCTCCAGAATTGAATAATTAATAAAAATCTCGAAAAAGAAGCGTCCTGGTGAAGCGATCGCGTATAAGTTCGATTTTTCATTAATTAAACGATGAAATCGTTTGTTCGACGATTCATTTCGTTAGTTTAGACGTAGAAGACGTTTGTCCACCACGTGATTTCGTTTGTCCACCCTCCAGAATTGAATAATTAATAAAAATCTCGAAAAAGAAGCGTCCTGGTGAAGCGATCGCGTATAAGTTCGATTTTTCATTAATTAAACGATGAAATCGTTTGTTCAACGATTCATTTTGTTAGTTTAGATGCAGAAAACATTTGTCCACCCCGTGATTTCGTTTGTCCACCCTCCAGAATTGAATAATTAATAAAAATCTCGAAAAAGAAGCGTCCTGGTGAAGCGATCGCGTATAAGTTCGATTTTTCATTAATTAAACGATGAAATCGTTTGTTCGACGATTCATTTCGTTAGTTTAGACGTAGAAGACGTTTGTCCACCCCATGATTTCGTTTGTCCACCCTCCAGAATTGAATAATTAATCAAAATCTCGAAAAAGAAGCGTCCTGGTGAAGCGATCGCGTATAAGTTCAATTTTTCATTAATTAAACGATGAAATCGTTTGTTCAACGATTCATTTCGTTAGTTTAGACGCAGAAGACGTTTGTCCACCCCGTGATTTCGTTTGTCCACCCTCCAGAATTGAATAATTAATAAAAATCTCGAAAAAGAAGCGTCCTGGTGAAGCGATCGCGTATAAGTTCGATTTTTCATTAATTAAACGATGAAATCGTTTGTTCGACGATTCATTTCGTTAGTTTAGACGTAGAAGACGTTTGTCCACCCCGTGATTTCGTTTGTCCATCCTCCAGAATTGAATAATTAATAAAAATCTCGAAAAAGAAGCGTCCTGGTGAAGCGATCGCGTATAAGTTCGATTTTTCATTAATTAAACGATGAAATCGTTTGTTCGACGATTCATTTCGTTAGTTTAGACGTAGAAGACGTTTGTCCACCCCGTGATTTCGTTTGTCCACCCTCCAGAATTGAATAATTAATAAAAATCTCGAAAAAGAAGCGTCCTGGTGAAGCGATCGCGTATAAGTTCGATTTTTCATTAATTAAACGATGAAATCGTTTGTTCAACGATTCATTTTGTTAGTTTAGATGCAGAAGACGTTTGTCCACCCCGTGATTTCGTTTGTCCACCCTCCAGAATTGAATAATTAATAAAAATCTCGAAAAAGAAGCGTCCTGGTGAAGCGATCGCGTATAAGTTCGATTTTTCATTAATTAAACGATGAAATCGTTTGTTCGACGATTCATTTCGTTAGTTTAGACGTAGAAGACGTTTGTCCACCCCGTGATTTCGTTTGTCCACCCTCCAGAATTGAATAATTAATAAAAATCTCGAAAAAGAAGCGTCCTGGTGAAGCGATCGCGTATAAGTTCGATTTTTCATTAATTAAACGATGAAATCGTTTGTTCGACGATTCATTTCGTTAGTTTAGACGTAGAAGACGTTTGTCCACCCCGTGATTTCGTTTGTCCACCCTCCAGAATTGAATAATTAATAAAAATCTCGAAAAAGAAGCGTCCTGGTGAAGCGATCGCGTATAAGTTCGATTTTTCATTAATTAAACGATGAAATCGTTTGTTCAACGATTCATTTTGTTAGTTTAGATGCAGAAAACATTTGTCCACCCCGTGATTTCGTTTGTCCACCCTCCAGAATTGAATAATTAATAAAAATCTCGAAAAAGAAGCGTCCTGGTGAAGCGATCGCGTATAAGTTCGATTTTTCATTAATTAAACGATGAAATCGTTTGTTCGACGATTCATTTCGTTAGTTTAGACGTAGAAGACGTTTGTCCACCCCGTGATTTCGTTTGTCCACCCTCCAGAATTGAATAATTAATAAAAATCTCGAAAAAGAAGCGTCCTGGTGAAGCGATCGCGTATAAGTTCGATTTTTCATTAATTAAACGATGAAATCGTTTGTTCGACGTTTCATTTCGTTAGTTTAGACGTAGAAGACGTTTGTCCACCCCGTGATTTCGTTTGTCCACCCTCCAGAATTGAATAATTAATAAAAATCTCGAAAAAGAAGCGTCCTGGTGAAGCGATCGCGTATAAGTTCGATTTTTCATTAATTAAACGATGAAATCGTTTGTTCAACGATTCATTTTGTTAGTTTAGATGCAGAAAACATTTGTCCACCCCGTGATTTCGTTTGTCCACCCTCCAGAATTGAATAATTAATAAAAATCTCGAAAAAGAAGCGTCCTGGTGAAGCGATCGCGTATAAGTTCGATTTTTCATTAATTAAACGATGAAATCGTTTGTTCGACGATTCATTTCGTTAGTTTAGACGTAGAAGACGTTTGTCCACCCCGTGATTTCGTTTGTCCACCCTCCAGAATTGAATAATTAATAAAAATCTCGAAAAAGAAGCGTCCTGGTGAAGCGATCGCGTATAAGTTCGATTTTTCATTAATTAAACGATGAAATCGTTTGTTCAACGATTCATTTTGTTAGTTTAGATGCAGAAAACATTTGTCCACCCCGTGATTTCGTTTGTCCACCCTCCAGAATTGAATAATTAATAAAAATCTCGAAAAAGAAGCGTCCTGGTGAAGCGATCGCGTATAAGTTCGATTTTTCATTAATTAAACGATGAAATCGTTTGTTCGACGATTCATTTCGTTAGTTTAGACGTAGAAGACGTTTGTCCACCCCATGATTTCGTTTGTCCACCCTCCAGAATTGAATAATTAATAAAAATCTCGAAAAAGAAGCGTCCTGGTGAAGCGATCGCGTATAAGTTCGATTTTTCATTAATTAAACGATGAAATCGTTTGTTCGACGTTTCATTTCGTTAGTTTAGACGTAGAAGACGTTTGTCCACCCCGTGATTTCGTTTGTCCACCCTCCAGAATTGAATAATTAATAAAAATCTCGAAAAAGAAGCGTCCTGGTGAAGCGATCGCGTATAAGTTCGATTTTTCATTAATTAAACGATGAAATCGTTTGTTCAACGATTCATTTTGTTAGTTTAGATGCAGAAAACATTTGTCCACCCCGTGATTTCGTTTGTCCACCCTCCAGAATTGAATAATTAATAAAAATCTCGAAAAAGAAGCGTCCTGGTGAAGCGATCGCGTATAAGTTCGATTTTTCATTAATTAAACGATGAAATCGTTTGTTCGACGATTCATTTCGTTAGTTTAGACGTAGAAGACGTTTGTCCACCCCGTGATTTCGTTTGTCCACCCTCCAGAATTGAATAATTAATAAAAATCTCGAAAAAGAAGCGTCCTGGTGAAGCGATCGCGTATAAGTTCGATTTTTCATTAATTAAACGATGAAATCGTTTGTTCGACGATTCATTTCGTTAGTTTAGACGTAGAAGACGTTTGTCCACCTCGTGATTTCGTTTGTCCACCCTCCAGAATTGAATAATTAATAAAAATCTCGAAAAAGAAGCGTCCTGGTGAAGCGATCGCGTATAAGTTCGATTTTTCATTAATTAAACGATGAAATCGTTTGTTCAACGATTCATTTTGTTAGTTTAGATGCAGAAAACATTTGTCCACCCCGTGATTTCATTTGTCCACCCTCCAGAATTGAATAATTAATAAAAATCTCGAAAAAGAAGCGTCCTGGTGAAGCGATCGCGTATAAGTTCCATTTTTCATTAATTAAACGATGAAATCGTTTGTTCGACAATTCATTTCGTTAGTTTAGACGTAGAAGACGTTTGTTCACCCCGTGATTTCGTTTGTCCACCCTCCAGAATTGAATAATTAATAAAAATCTCGAAAAAGAAGCGTCCTGGTGAAGCGATCGCGTATAAGTTCGATTTTTCATTAATTAAACGATGAAATCGTTTGTTCGACGATTCATTTCGTTAGTTTAGACGTAGAAGACGTTTGTCCACCCCGTGATTTCGTTTGTCCACCCTCCAGAATTGAATAATTAATAAAAATCTCGAAAAAGAAGCGTCCTGGTGAAGCGATCGCGTATAAGTTCGATTTTTCATTAATTAAACGATGAAATCGTTTGTTCAACGATTCATTTTGTTAGTTTAGATGCAGAAAACATTTGTCCACCCCGTGATTTCGTTTGTCCACCCGCCAGAATTGAATAATTAATAAAAATCTCGAAAAAGAAGCGTCCTGGTGAAGCGATCGCGTATAAGTTCGATTTTTCATTAATTAAACGATGAAATCGTTTGTTCGACGATTCATTTCGTTAGTTTAGACGTAGAAGACGTTTGTCCACCCCATGATTTCGTTTGTCCACCCTCCAGAATTGAATAATTAATAAAAATCTCGAAAAAGGAGCGTCGTGGTGAAGCGATCGCGTATAAGTTCAATTTTTCATTAATTAAACGATGAAATCGTTTGTTCAACGATTCATTTCGTTAGTTTAGACGCAGAAGACGTTTGTCCACCCCGTGATTTCGTTTGTCCACCCTCCAGAATTGAATAATTAATAAAAATCTCGAAAAAGAAGCGTCCTGGTGAAGCGATCGCGTATAAGTTCGATTTTTCATTAATTAAACGATGAAATCGTTTGTTCGACGATTCATTTCGTTAGTTTAGACGTGGAAGACGTTTGTCCACCCCGTGATTTCGTTTGTCCACCCTCCAGAATTGAATAATTAATAAAAATCTCGAAAAAGAAGCGTCCTGGTGAAGCGATCGCGTATAAGTTCGATTTTTCATTAATTAAACGATGAAATCGTTTGTTCGACGATTCATTTCGTTAGTTTAGACGTAGAAGACGTTTGTCCACCCCGTGATTTCGTTTGTCCACCCTCCAGAATTGAATAATTAATAAAAATCTGGAAAAAGAAGCGTCCTGGTGAAGCGATCGCGTATAAGTTCGATTTTTCATTAATTAAACGATGAAATCGTTTGTTCAACGATTCATTTTGTTAGTTTAGATGCAGAAAACATTTGTCCACCCCGTGATTTCGTTTGTCCACCCTCCAGAATTGAATAATTAATAAAAATCTCGAAAAAGAAGCGTCCTGGTGAAGCGATCGCGTATAAGTTCGATTTTTCATTAATTAAACGATGAAATCGTTTGTTCGACGATTCATTTCGTTAGTTTAGACGTAGAAGACGTTTGTCCACCCCGTGATTTCGTTTGTCCACCCTCCAGAATTGAATAATTAATAAAAATCTCGAAAAAGAAGCGTCCTGGTGAAGCGATCGCGTATAAGTTCGATTTTTCATTAATTAAACGATGAAATCGTTTGTTCGACGTTTCATTTCGTTAGTTTAGACGTAGAAGACGTTTGTCCACCCCGTGATTTCGTTTGTCCACCCTCCAGAATTGAATAATTAATAAAAATCTCGAAAAAGAAGCGTCCTGGTGAAGCGATCGCGTATAAGTTCGATTTTTCATTAATTAAACGATGAAATCGTTTGTTCAACGATTCATTTTGTTAGTTTAGATGCAGAAAACATTTGTCCACCCCGTGATTTCGTTTGTCCACCCTCCAGAATTGAATAATTAATAAAAATCTCGAAAAAGAAGCGTCCTGGTGAAGCGATCGCGTATAAGTTCGATTTTTCATTAATTAAACGATGAAATCGTTTGTTCGACGATTCATTTCGTTAGTTTAGACGTAGAAGACGTTTGTCCACCCCATGATTTCGTTTGTCCACCCTCCAGAATTGAATAATTAATAAAAATCTCGAAAAAGAAGCGTCCTGGTGAAGCGATCGCGTATAAGTTCGATTTTTCATTAATTAAACGATGAAATCGTTTGTTCAACGATTCATTTTGTTAGTTTAGATGCAGAAGACGTTTGTCCACCCCGTGATTTCGTTTGTCCACCCTCCAGAATTGAATAATAAATAAAAATCTCGAAAAAGAAGCGTCCTGGTGAAGCGATCGCGTATAAGTTCGATTTTTCATTAATTAAACGATGAAATCGTTTGTTCGACGATTCATTTCGTTAGTTTAGACGTAGAAGACGTTTGTCCACCCCGTGATTTCGTTTGTCCACCCTCCAGAATTGAATAATTAATAAAAATCTCGAAAAAGAAGCGTCCTGGTGAAGCGATCGCGTATAAGTTCGATTTTTCATTAATTAAACGATGAAATCGTTTGTTCGACGATTCATTTCGTTAGTTTAGACGTAGAAGACGTTTGTCCACCCCGTGATTTCGTTTGTCCACCCTCCAGAATTGAATAATTAATAAAAATCTCGAAAAAGAAGCGTCCTGGTGAAGCGATCGCGTATAAGTTCGATTTTTCATTAATTAAACGATGAAATCGTTTGTTCGACGTTTCATTTCGTTAGTTTAGACGTAGAAGACGTTTGTCCACCCCGTGATTTCGTTTGTCCACCCTCCAGAATTGAATAATTAATCAAAATCTCGAAAAAGAAGCGTCCTGGTGAAGCGATCGCGTATAAGTTCGATTTTTCATTAATTAAACGATGAAATCGTTTGTTCAACGATTCATTTTGTTAGTTTAGATGCAGAAAACATTTGTCCACCCCGTGATTTCGTTTGTCCACCCTCCAGAATTGAATAATTAATAAAAATCTCGAAAAAGAAGCGTCCTGGTGAAGCGATCGCGTATAAGTTCGATTTTTCATTAATTAAACGATGAAATCGTTTGTTCGACGATTCATTTCGTTAGTTTAGACGTAGAAGACGTTTGTCCACCACGTGATTTCGTTTGTCCACCCTCCAGAATTGAATAATTAATAAAAATCTCGAAAAAGAAGCGTCCTGGTGAAGCGATCGCGTATAAGTTCGATTTTTCATTAATTAAACGATGAAATCGTTTGTTCAACGATTCATTTTGTTAGTTTAGATGCAGAAAACATTTGTCCACCCCGTGATTTCGTTTGTCCACCCTCCAGAATTGAATAATTAATAAAAATCTCGAAAAAGAAGCGTCCTGGTGAAGCGATCGCGTATAAGTTCGATTTTTCATTAATTAAACGATGAAATCGTTTGTTCGACGATTCATTTCGTTAGTTTAGACGTAGAAGACGTTTGTCCACCCCATGATTTCGTTTGTCCACCCTCCAGAATTGAATAATTAATCAAAATCTCGAAAAAGAAGCGTCCTGGTGAAGCGATCGCGTATAAGTTCAATTTTTCATTAATTAAACGATGAAATCGTTTGTTCAACGATTCATTTCGTTAGTTTAGACGCAGAAGACGTTTGTCCACCCCGTGATTTCGTTTGTCCACCCTCCAGAATTGAATAATTAATAAAAATCTCGAAAAAGAAGCGTCCTGGTGAAGCGATCGCGTATAAGTTCGATTTTTCATTAATTAAACGATGAAATCGTTTGTTCGACGATTCATTTCGTTAGTTTAGACGTAGAAGACGTTTGTCCACCCCGTGATTTCGTTTGTCCATCCTCCAGAATTGAATAATTAATAAAAATCTCGAAAAAGAAGCGTCCTGGTGAAGCGATCGCGTATAAGTTCGATTTTTCATTAATTAAACGATGAAATCGTTTGTTCGACGATTCATTTCGTTAGTTTAGACGTAGAAGACGTTTGTCCACCCCGTGATTTCGTTTGTCCACCCTCCAGAATTGAATAATTAATAAAAATCTCGAAAAAGAAGCGTCCTGGTGAAGCGATCGCGTATAAGTTCGATTTTTCATTAATTAAACGATGAAATCGTTTGTTCAACGATTCATTTTGTTAGTTTAGATGCAGAAGACGTTTGTCCACCCCGTGATTTCGTTTGTCCACCCTCCAGAATTGAATAATTAATAAAAATCTCGAAAAAGAAGCGTCCTGGTGAAGCGATCGCGTATAAGTTCGATTTTTCATTAATTAAACGATGAAATCGTTTGTTCGACGATTCATTTCGTTAGTTTAGACGTAGAAGACGTTTGTCCACCCCGTGATTTCGTTTGTCCACCCTCCAGAATTGAATAATTAATAAAAATCTCGAAAAAGAAGCGTCCTGGTGAAGCGATCGCGTATAAGTTCGATTTTTCATTAATTAAACGATGAAATCGTTTGTTCGACGATTCATTTCGTTAGTTTAGACGTAGAAGACGTTTGTCCACCCCGTGATTTCGTTTGTCCACCCTCCAGAATTGAATAATTAATAAAAATCTCGAAAAAGAAGCGTCCTGGTGAAGCGATCGCGTATAAGTTCGATTTTTCATTAATTAAACGATGAAATCGTTTGTTCAACGATTCATTTTGTTAGTTTAGATGCAGAAAACATTTGTCCACCCCGTGATTTCGTTTGTCCACCCTCCAGAATTGAATAATTAATAAAAATCTCGAAAAAGAAGCGTCCTGGTGAAGCGATCGCGTATAAGTTCGATTTTTCATTAATTAAGCGATGAAATCGTTTGTTCGACTATTCATTTCGTTAGTTTAGACGTAGAAGACGTTTGTCCACCCCGTGATTTCGTTTGTCCACCCTCCAGAATTGAATAATTAATAAAAATCTCGAAAAAGAAGCGTCCTGGTGAAGCGATCGCGTATAAGTTCGATTTTTCATTAATTAAACGATGAAATCGTTTGTTCGACGTTTCATTTCGTTAGTTTAGACGTAGAAGACGTTTGTCCACCCCGTGATTTCGTTTGTCCACCCTCCAGAATTGAATAATTAATAAAAATCTCGAAAAAGAAGCGTCCTGGTGAAGCGATCGCGTATAAGTTCGATTTTTCATTAATTAAACGATGAAATCGTTTGTTCAACGATTCATTTTGTTAGTTTAGATGCAGAAAACATTTGTCCACCCCGTGATTTCGTTTGTCCACCCTCCAGAATTGAATAATTAATAAAAATCTCGAAAAAGAAGCGTCCTGGTGAAGCGATCGCGTATAAGTTCGATTTTTCATTAATTAAACGATGAAATCGTTTGTTCGACGATTCATTTCGTTAGTTTAGACGTAGAAGACGTTTGTCCACCCCGTGATTTCGTTTGTCCACCCTCCAGAATTGAATAATTAATAAAAATCTCGAAAAAGAAGCGTCCTGGTGAAGCGATCGCGTATAAGTTCGATTTTTCATTAATTAAACGATGAAATCGTTTGTTCAACGATTCATTTTGTTAGTTTAGATGCAGAAAACATTTGTCCACCCCGTGATTTCGTTTGTCCACCCTCCAGAATTGAATAATTAATAAAAATCTCGAAAAAGAAGCGTCCTGGTGAAGCGATCGCGTATAAGTTCGATTTTTCATTAATTAAACGATGAAATCGTTTGTTCGACGATTCATTTCGTTAGTTTAGACGTAGAAGACGTTTGTCCACCCCATGATTTCGTTTGTCCACCCTCCAGAATTGAATAATTAATAAAAATCTCGAAAAAGAAGCGTCCTGGTGAAGCGATCGCGTATAAGTTCGATTTTTCATTAATTAAACGATGAAATCGTTTGTTCGACGTTTCATTTCGTTAGTTTAGACGTAGAAGACGTTTGTCCACCCCGTGATTTCGTTTGTCCACCCTCCAGAATTGAATAATTAATAAAAATCTCGAAAAAGAAGCGTCCTGGTGAAGCGATCGCGTATAAGTTCGATTTTTCATTAATTAAACGATGAAATCGTTTGTTCAACGATTCATTTTGTTAGTTTAGATGCAGAAAACATTTGTCCACCCCGTGATTTCGTTTGTCCACCCTCCAGAATTGAATAATTAATAAAAATCTCGAAAAAGAAGCGTCCTGGTGAAGCGATCGCGTATAAGTTCGATTTTTCATTAATTAAACGATGAAATCGTTTGTTCGACGATTCATTTCGTTAGTTTAGACGTAGAAGACGTTTGTCCACCACGTGATTTCGTTTGTCCACCCTCCAGAATTGAATAATTAATAAAAATCTCGAAAAAGAAGCGTCCTGGTGAAGCGATCGCGTATAAGTTCGATTTTTCATTAATTAAACGATGAAATCGTTTGTTCAACGATTCATTTTGTTAGTTTAGATGCAGAAAACATTTGTCCACCCCGTGATTTCGTTTGTCCACCCTCCAGAATTGAATAATTAATAAAAATCTCGAAAAAGAAGCGTCCTGGTGAAGCGATCGCGTATAAGTTCGATTTTTCATTAATTAAACGATGAAATCGTTTGTTCGACGATTCATTTCGTTAGTTTAGACGTAGAAGACGTTTGTCCACCCCATGATTTCGTTTGTCCACCCTCCAGAATTGAATAATTAATCAAAATCTCGAAAAAGAAGCGTCCTGGTGAAGCGATCGCGTATAAGTTCAATTTTTCATTAATTAAACGATGAAATCGTTTGTTCAACGATTCATTTCGTTAGTTTAGACGCAGAAGACGTTTGTCCACCCCGTGATTTCGTTTGTCCACCCTCCAGAATTGAATAATTAATAAAAATCTCGAAAAAGAAGCGTCCTGGTGAAGCGATCGCGTATAAGTTCGATTTTTCATTAATTAAACGATGAAATCGTTTGTTCGACGATTCATTTCGTTAGTTTAGACGTAGAAGACGTTTGTCCACCCCGTGATTTCGTTTGTCCATCCTCCAGAATTGAATAATTAATAAAAATCTCGAAAAAGAAGCGTCCTGGTGAAGCGATCGCGTATAAGTTCGATTTTTCATTAATTAAACGATGAAATCGTTTGTTCGACGATTCATTTCGTTAGTTTAGACGTAGAAGACGTTTGTCCACCCCGTGATTTCGTTTGTCCACCCTCCAGAATTGAATAATTAATAAAAATCTCGAAAAAGAAGCGTCCTGGTGAAGCGATCGCGTATAAGTTCGATTTTTCATTAATTAAACGATGAAATCGTTTGTTCAACGATTCATTTTGTTAGTTTAGATGCAGAAGACGTTTGTCCACCCCGTGATTTCGTTTGTCCACCCTCCAGAATTGAATAATTAATAAAAATCTCGAAAAAGAAGCGTCCTGGTGAAGCGATCGCGTATAAGTTCGATTTTTCATTAATTAAACGATGAAATCGTTTGTTCGACGATTCATTTCGTTAGTTTAGACGTAGAAGACGTTTGTCCACCCCGTGATTTCGTTTGTCCACCCTCCAGAATTGAATAATTAATAAAAATCTCGAAAAAGAAGCGTCCTGGTGAAGCGATCGCGTATAAGTTCGATTTTTCATTAATTAAACGATGAAATCGTTTGTTCGACGATTCATTTCGTTAGTTTAGACGTAGAAGACGTTTGTCCACCTCGTGATTTCGTTTGTCCACCCTCCAGAATTGAATAATTAATAAAAATCTCGAAAAAGAAGCGTCCTGGTGAAGCGATCGCGTATAAGTTCGATTTTTCATTAATTAAACGATGAAATCGTTTGTTCAACGATTCATTTTGTTAGTTTAGATGCAGAAAACATTTGTCCACCCAGTGATTTCATTTGTCCACCCTCCAGAATTGAATAATTAATAAAAATCTCGAAAAAGAAGCGTCCTGGTGAAGCGATCGCGTATAAGTTCCATTTTTCATTAATTAAACGATGAAATCGTTTGTTCGACGATTCATTTCGTTAGTTTAGACGTAGAAGACGTTTGTCCACCCCGTGATTTCGTTTGTCCACCCTCCAGAATTGAATAATTAATAAAAATCTCGAAAAAGAAGCGTCCTGGTGAAGCGATCGCGTATAAGTTCGATTTTTCATTAATTAAACGATGAAATCGTTTGTTCGACGATTCATTTCGTTAGTTTAGACGTAGAAGACGTTTGTCCACCCCATGATTTCGTTTGTCCGCCCTCCAGAATTGAATAATTAATAAAAATCTCGAAAAAGAAGCGTCCTGGTGAAGCGATCGCGTATAAGTTCAATTTTTCATTAATTAAACGATGATATCGTTTGTTCAACGATTCATTTCGTTAGTTTAGACGCAGAAGACGTTTGTCCACCCCGTGATTTCGTTTGTCCACCCTCCAGAATTGAATAATTAATAAAAATCTCGAAAAAGAAGCGTCCTGGTGAAGCGATCGCGTATAAGTTCGATTTTTCATTAATTAAACGATGAAATCGTTTGTCCGACGATTCATTTCGTTAGTTTAGACGTGGAAGACGTTTGTCCACCCCGTGATTTCGTTTGTCCACCCTCCAGAATTGAATAATTAATAAAAATCTCGAAAATGAAGCGTCCTGGTGAAGCGATCGCGTATAAGTTCGATTTTTCATTAATTAAACGATGAAATCGTTTGTTCGACGATTCATTTCGTTAGTTTAGACGTAGAAGACGTTTGTCCACCCCGTGATTTCGTTTGTCCACCCTCCAGAATTGAATAATTAATAAAAATCTCGAAAAAGAAGCGTCCTGGTGAAGCGATCGCGTATAAGTTCGATTTTTCATTAATTAAACGATGAAATCGTTTGTTCAACGATTCATTTTGTTAGTTTAGATGCAGAAAACATTTGTCCACCCCGTGATTTCGTTTGTCCACCCTCCAGAATTGAATAATTAATAAAAATCTCGAAAAAGAAGCGTCCTGGTGAAGCGATCGCGTATAAGTTCGATTTTTCATTAATTAAACGATGAAATCGTTTGTTCGACGATTCATTTCGTTAGTTTAGACGTAGAAGACGTTTGTCCACCCCGTGATTTCGTTTGTCCACCCTCCAGAATTGAATAATTAATAAAAATCTCGAAAAAGAAGCGTCCTGGTGAAGCGATCGCGTATAAGTTCGATTTTTCATTAATTAAACGATGAAATCGTTTGTTCGACGTTTCATTTCGTTAGTTTAGACGTAGAAGACGTTTGTCCACCCCGTGATTTCGTTTGTCCACCCTCCAGAATTGAATAATTAATAAAAATCTCGAAAAAGAAGCGTCCTGGTGAAGCGATCGCGTATAAGTTCGATTTTTCATTAATTAAACGATGAAATCGTTTGTTCGACGATTCATTTCGTTAGTTTAGACGTAGAAGACGTTTGTCCACCCCGTGATTTCGTTTGTCCACCCTCCAGAATTGAATAATTAATAAAAATCTCGAAAAAGAAGCGTCCTGGTGAAGCGATCGCGTATAAGTTCGATTTTTCATTAATTAAACGATGAAATCGTTTGTTCGACGATTCATTTCGTTAGTTTAGACGTAGAAGACGTTTGTCCACCCCGTGATTTCGTTTGTCCACCCTCCAGAATTGAATAATTAATAAAAATCTCGAAAAAGAAGCGTCCTGGTGAAGCGATCGCGTATAAGTTCGATTTTTCATTAATTAAACGATGAAATCGTTTGTTCAACGATTCATTTTGTTAGTTTAGATGCAGAAGACGTTTGTCCACCCCGTGATTTCGTTTGTCCACCCTCCAGAATTGAATAATTAATAAAAATCTCGAAAAAGAAGCGCCCTGGTGAAGCGATCGCGTATAAGTTCGATTTTTCATTATTAAACGATGAAATCGTTTGTTCGACGATTCATTTCGTTAGTTTAGACGTAGAAGACGTTTGTCCACCCCGTGATTTCGTTTGTCCACCCTCCAGAATTGAATAATTAATAAAAATCTCGAAAAAGAAGCGTCCTGGTGAAGCGATCGCGTATAAGTTCGATTTTTCATTAATTAAACGATGAAATCGTTTGTTCGACGATTCATTTCGTTAGTTTAGACGTAGAAGACGTTTGTCCACCTCGTGATTTCGTTTGTCCACCCTCCAGAATTGAATAATTAATAAAAATCTCGAAAAAGAAGCGTCCTGGTGAAGCGATCGCGTATAAGTTCGATTTTTCATTAATTAAACGATGAAATCGTTTGTTCAACGATTCATTTTGTTAGTTTAGATGCAGAAAACATTTGTCCACCCCGTGATTTCATTTGTCCACCCTCCAGAATTGAATAATTAATAAAAATCTCGAAAAAGAAGCGTCCTGGTGAAGCGATCGCGTATAAGTTCCATTTTTCATTAATTAAACGATGAAATCGTTTGTCCGACGATTCATTTCGTTAGTTTAGACGTAGAAGACGTTTGTCCACCCCGTGATTTCGTTTGTCCACCCTCCAGAATTGAATAATTAATAAAAATCTCGAAAAAGAAGCGTCCTGGTGAAGCGATCGCGTATAAGTTCGATTTTTCATTAATTAAACGATGAAATCGTTTGTTCGACGATTCATTTCGTTAGTTTAGACGTAGAAGACGTTTGTCCACCCCGTGATTTCGTTTGTCCACCCTCCAGAATTGAATAATTAATAAAAATCTCGAAAAAGAAGCGTCCTGGTGAAGCGATCGCGTATAAGTTCGATTTTTCATTAATTAAACGATGAAATCGTTTGTTCGACGATTCATTTCGTTAGTTTAGACGTAGAAGACGTTTGTCCACCCCATGATTTCGTTTGTCCACCCTCCAGAATTGAATAATTAATCAAAATCTCGAAAAAGAAGCGTCCTGGTGAAGCGATCGCGTATAAGTTCAATTTTTCATTAATTAAACGATGAAATCGTTTGTTCAACGATTCATTTCGTTAGTTTAGACGCAGAAGACGTTTGTCCACCCCGTGATTTCGTTTGTCCACCCTCCAGAATTGAATAATTAATAAAAATCTCGAAAAAGAAGCGTCCTGGTGAAGCGATCGCGTATAAGTTCGATTTTTCATTAATTAAACGATGAAATCGTTTGTTCGACGATTCATTTCGTTAGTTTAGACGTAGAAGACGTTTGTCCACCCCGTGATTTCGTTTGTCCATCCTCCAGAATTGAATAATTAATAAAAATCTCGAAAAAGAAGCGTCCTGGTGAAGCGATCGCGTATAAGTTCGATTTTTCATTAATTAAACGATGAAATCGTTTGTTCGACGATTCATTTCGTTAGTTTAGACGTAGAAGACGTTTGTCCACCCCGTGATTTCGTTTGTCCACCCTCCAGAATTGAATAATTAATAAAAATCTCGAAAAAGAAGCGTCCTGGTGAAGCGATCGCGTATAAGTTCGATTTTTCATTAATTAAACGATGAAATCGTTTGTTCAACGATTCATTTTGTTAGTTTAGATGCAGAAGACGTTTGTCCACCCCGTGATTTCGTTTGTCCACCCTCCAGAATTGAATAATTAATAAAAATCTCGAAAAAGAAGCGTCCTGGTGAAGCGATCGCGTATAAGTTCGATTTTTCATTAATTAAACGATGAAATCGTTTGTTCGACGATTCATTTCGTTAGTTTAGACGTAGAAGACGTTTGTCCACCCCGTGATTTCGTTTGTCCACCCTCCAGAATTGAATAATTAATAAAAATCTCGAAAAAGAAGCGTCCTGGTGAAGCGATCGCGTATAAGTTCGATTTTTCATTAATTAAACGATGAAATCGTTTGTTCGACGATTCATTTCGTTAGTTTAGACGTAGAAGACGTTTGTCCACCCCGTGATTTCGTTTGTCCACCCTCCAGAATTGAATAATTAATAAAAATCTCGAAAAAGAAGCGTCCTGGTGAAGCGATCGCGTATAAGTTCGATTTTTCATTAATTAAACGATGAAATCGTTTGTTCAACGATTCATTTTGTTAGTTTAGATGCAGAAAACATTTGTCCACCCCGTGATTTCGTTTGTCCACCCTCCAGAATTGAATAATTAATAAAAATCTCGAAAAAGAAGCGTCCTGGTGAAGCGATCGCGTATAAGTTCGATTTTTCATTAATTAAGCGATGAAATCGTTTGTTCGACGATTCATTTCGTTAGTTTAGACGTAGAAGACGTTTGTCCACCCCGTGATTTCGTTTGTCCACCCTCCAGAATTGAATAATTAATAAAAATCTCGAAAAAGAAGCGTCCTGGTGAAGCGATCGCGTATAAGTTCGATTTTTCATTAATTAAACGATGAAATCGTTTGTTCGACGTTTCATTTCGTTAGTTTAGACGTAGAAGACGTTTGTCCACCCCGTGATTTCGTTTGTCCACCCTCCAGAATTGAATAATTAATAAAAATCTCGAAAAAGAAGCGTCCTGGTGAAGCGATCGCGTATAAGTTCGATTTTTCATTAATTAAACGATGAAATCGTTTGTTCAACGATTCATTTTGTTAGTTTAGATGCAGAAAACATTTGTCCACCCCGTGATTTCGTTTGTCCACCCTCCAGAATTGAATAATTAATAAAAATCTCGAAAAAGAAGCGTCCTGGTGAAGCGATCGCGTATAAGTTCGATTTTTCATTAATTAAACGATGAAATCGTTTGTTCGACGATTCATTTCGTTAGTTTAGACGTAGAAGACGTTTGTCCACCCCGTGATTTCGTTTGTCCACCCTCCAGAATTGAATAATTAATAAAAATCTCGAAAAAGAAGCGTCCTGGTGAAGCGATCGCGTATAAGTTCGATTTTTCATTAATTAAACGATGAAATCGTTTGTTCAACGATTCATTTTGTTAGTTTAGATGCAGAAAACATTTGTCCACCCCGTGATTTCGTTTGTCCACCCTCCAGAATTGAATAATTAATAAAAATCTCGAAAAAGAAGCGTCCTGGTGAAGCGATCGCGTATAAGTTCGATTTTTCATTAATTAAACGATGAAATCGTTTGTTCGACGATTCATTTCGTTAGTTTAGACGTAGAAGACGTTTGTCCACCCCATGATTTCGTTTGTCCACCCTCCAGAATTGAATAATTAATAAAAATCTCGAAAAAGAAGCGTCCTGGTGAAGCGATCGCGTATAAGTTCGATTTTTCATTAATTAAACGATGAAATCGTTTGTTCGACGTTTCATTTCGTTAGTTTAGACGTAGAAGACGTTTGTCCACCCCGTGATTTCGTTTGTCCACCCTCCAGAATTGAATAATTAATAAAAATCTCGAAAAAGAAGCGTCCTGGTGAAGCGATCGCGTATAAGTTCGATTTTTCATTAATTAAACGATGAAATCGTTTGTTCAACGATTCATTTTGTTAGTTTAGATGCAGAAAACATTTGTCCACCCCGTGATTTCGTTTGTCCACCCTCCAGAATTGAATAATTAATAAAAATCTCGAAAAAGAAGCGTCCTGGTGAAGCGATCGCGTATAAGTTCGATTTTTCATTAATTAAACGATGAAATCGTTTGTTCGACGATTCATTTCGTTAGTTTAGACGTAGAAGACGTTTGTCCACCACGTGATTTCGTTTGTCCACCCTCCAGAATTGAATAATTAATAAAAATCTCGAAAAAGAAGCGTCCTGGTGAAGCGATCGCGTATAAGTTCGATTTTTCATTAATTAAACGATGAAATCGTTTGTTCAACGATTCATTTTGTTAGTTTAGATGCAGAAAACATTTGTCCACCCCGTGATTTCGTTTGTCCACCCTCCAGAATTGAATAATTAATAAAAATCTCGAAAAAGAAGCGTCCTGGTGAAGCGATCGCGTATAAGTTCGATTTTTCATTAATTAAACGATGAAATCGTTTGTTCGACGATTCATTTCGTTAGTTTAGACGTAGAAGACGTTTGTCCACCCCATGATTTCGTTTGTCCACCCTCCAGAATTGAATAATTAATCAAAATCTCGAAAAAGAAGCGTCCTGGTGAAGCGATCGCGTATAAGTTCAATTTTTCATTAATTAAACGATGAAATCGTTTGTTCAACGATTCATTTCGTTAGTTTAGACGCAGAAGACGTTTGTCCACCCCGTGATTTCGTTTGTCCACCCTCCAGAATTGAATAATTAATAAAAATCTCGAAAAAGAAGCGTCCTGGTGAAGCGATCGCGTATAAGTTCGATTTTTCATTAATTAAACGATGAAATCGTTTGTTCGACGATTCATTTCGTTAGTTTAGACGTAGAAGACGTTTGTCCACCCCGTGATTTCGTTTGTCCATCCTCCAGAATTGAATAATTAATAAAAATCTCGAAAAAGAAGCGTCCTGGTGAAGCGATCGCGTATAAGTTCGATTTTTCATTAATTAAACGATGAAATCGTTTGTTCGACGATTCATTTCGTTAGTTTAGACGTAGAAGACGTTTGTCCACCCCGTGATTTCGTTTGTCCACCCTCCAGAATTGAATAATTAATAAAAATCTCGAAAAAGAAGCGTCCTGGTGAAGCGATCGCGTATAAGTTCGATTTTTCATTAATTAAACGATGAAATCGTTTGTTCAACGATTCATTTTGTTAGTTTAGATGCAGAAGACGTTTGTCCACCCCGTGATTTCGTTTGTCCACCCTCCAGAATTGAATAATTAATAAAAATCTCGAAAAAGAAGCGTCCTGGTGAAGCGATCGCGTATAAGTTCGATTTTTCATTAATTAAACGATGAAATCGTTTGTTCGACGATTCATTTCGTTAGTTTAGACGTAGAAGACGTTTGTCCACCCCGTGATTTCGTTTGTCCACCCTCCAGAATTGAATAATTAATAAAAATCTCGAAAAAGAAGCGTCCTGGTGAAGCGATCGCGTATAAGTTCGATTTTTCATTAATTAAACGATGAAATCGTTTGTTCGACGATTCATTTCGTTAGTTTAGACGTAGAAGACGTTTGTCCACCTCGTGATTTCGTTTGTCCACCCTCCAGAATTGAATAATTAATAAAAATCTCGAAAAAGAAGCGTCCTGGTGAAGCGATCGCGTATAAGTTCGATTTTTCATTAATTAAACGATGAAATCGTTTGTTCAACGATTCATTTTGTTAGTTTAGATGCAGAAAACATTTGTCCACCCAGTGATTTCATTTGTCCACCCTCCAGAATTGAATAATTAATAAAAATCTCGAAAAAGAAGCGTCCTGGTGAAGCGATCGCGTATAAGTTCCATTTTTCATTAATTAAACGATGAAATCGTTTGTTCGACGATTCATTTCGTTAGTTTAGACGTAGAAGACGTTTGTCCACCCCGTGATTTCGTTTGTCCACCCTCCAGAATTGAATAATTAATAAAAATCTCGAAAAAGAAGCGTCCTGGTGAAGCGATCGCGTATAAGTTCGATTTTTCATTAATTAAACGATGAAATCGTTTGTTCGACGATTCATTTCGTTAGTTTAGACGTAGAAGACGTTTGTCCACCCCATGATTTCGTTTGTCCGCCCTCCAGAATTGAATAATTAATAAAAATCTCGAAAAAGAAGCGTCCTGGTGAAGCGATCGCGTATAAGTTCAATTTTTCATTAATTAAACGATGAAATCGTTTGTTCAACGATTCATTTCGTTAGTTTAGACGCAGAAGACGTTTGTCCACCCCGTGATTTCGTTTGTCCACCCTCCAGAATTGAATAATTAATAAAAATCTCGAAAAAGAAGCGTCCTGGTGAAGCGATCGCGTATAAGTTCGATTTTTCATTAATTAAACGATGAAATCGTTTGTCCGACGATTCATTTCGTTAGTTTAGACGTGGAAGACGTTTGTCCACCCCGTGATTTCGTTTGTCCACCCTCCAGAATTGAATAATTAATAAAAATCTCGAAAATGAAGCGTCCTGGTGAAGCGATCGCGTATAAGTTCGATTTTTCATTAATTAAACGATGAAATCGTTTGTTCGACGATTCATTTCGTTAGTTTAGACGTAGAAGACGTTTGTCCACCCCGTGATTTCGTTTGTCCACCCTCCAGAATTGAATAATTAATAAAAATCTCGAAAAAGAAGCGTCCTGGTGAAGCGATCGCGTATAAGTTCGATTTTTCATTAATTAAACGATGAAATCGTTTGTTCAACGATTCATTTTGTTAGTTTAGATGCAGAAAACATTTGTCCACCCCGTGATTTCGTTTGTCCACCCTCCAGAATTGAATAATTAATAAAAATCTCGAAAAAGAAGCGTCCTGGTGAAGCGATCGCGTATAAGTTCGATTTTTCATTAATTAAACGATGAAATCGTTTGTTCGACGATTCATTTCGTTAGTTTAGACGTAGAAGACGTTTGTCCACCCCGTGATTTCGTTTGTCCACCCTCCAGAATTGAATAATTAATAAAAATCTCGAAAAAGAAGCGTCCTGGTGAAGCGATCGCGTATAAGTTCGATTTTTCATTAATTAAACGATGAAATCGTTTGTTCGACGTTTCATTTCGTTAGTTTAGACGTAGAAGACGTTTGTCCACCCCGTGATTTCGTTTGTCCACCCTCCAGAATTGAATAATTAATAAAAATCTCGAAAAAGAAGCGTCCTGGTGAAGCGATCGCGTATAAGTTCGATTTTTCATTAATTAAACGATGAAATCGTTTGTTCGACGATTCATTTCGTTAGTTTAGACGTAGAAGACGTTTGTCCACCCCGTGATTTCGTTTGTCCACCCTCCAGAATTGAATAATTAATAAAAATCTCGAAAAAGAAGCGTCCTGGTGAAGCGATCGCGTATAAGTTCGATTTTTCATTAATTAAACGATGAAATCGTTTGTTCGACGATTCATTTCGTTAGTTTAGACGTAGAAGACGTTTGTCCACCCCGTGATTTCGTTTGTCCACCCTCCAGAATTGAATAATTAATAAAAATCTCGAAAAAGAAGCGTCCTGGTGAAGCGATCGCGTATAAGTTCGATTTTTCATTAATTAAACGATGAAATCGTTTGTTCAACGATTCATTTTGTTAGTTTAGATGCAGAAGACGTTTGTCCACCCCGTGATTTCGTTTGTCCACCCTCCAGAATTGAATAATTAATAAAAATCTCGAAAAAGAAGCGCCCTGGTGAAGCGATCGCGTATAAGTTCGATTTTTCATTATTAAACGATGAAATCGTTTGTTCGACGATTCATTTCGTTAGTTTAGACGTAGAAGACGTTTGTCCACCCCGTGATTTCGTTTGTCCACCCTCCAGAATTGAATAATTAATAAAAATCTCGAAAAAGAAGCGTCCTGGTGAAGCGATCGCGTATAAGTTCGATTTTTCATTAATTAAACGATGAAATCGTTTGTTCGACGATTCATTTCGTTAGTTTAGACGTAGAAGACGTTTGTCCACCTCGTGATTTCGTTTGTCCACCCTCCAGAATTGAATAATTAATAAAAATCTCGAAAAAGAAGCGTCCTGGTGAAGCGATCGCGTATAAGTTCGATTTTTCATTAATTAAACGATGAAATCGTTTGTTCAACGATTCATTTTGTTAGTTTAGATGCAGAAAACATTTGTCCACCCGTGATTTCATTTGTCCACCCTCCAGAATTGAATAATTAATAAAAATCTCGAAAAAGAAGCGTCCTGGTGAAGCGATCGCGTATAAGTTCCATTTTTCATTAATTAAACGATGAAATCGTTTGTCCGACGATTCATTTCGTTAGTTTAGACGTAGAAGACGTTTGTCCACCCCGTGATTTCGTTTGTCCACCCTCCAGAATTGAATAATTAATAAAAATCTCGAAAAAGAAGCGTCCTGGTGAAGCGATCGCGTATAAGTTCGATTTTTCATTAATTAAACGATGAAATCGTTTGTTCGACGATTCATTTCGTTAGTTTAGACGTAGAAGACGTTTGTCCACCCCGTGATTTCGTTTGTCCACCCTCCAGAATTGAATAATTAATAAAAATCTCGAAAAAGAAGCGTCCTGGTGAAGCGATCGCGTATAAGTTCGATTTTTCATTAATTAAACGATGAAATCGTTTGTTCGACGATTCATTTCGTTAGTTTAGACGTAGAAGACGTTTGTCCACCCCGTGATTTCGTTTGTCCACCCTCCAGAATTGAATAATTAATAAAAATCTCGAAAAAGAAGCGTCCTGGTGAAGCGATCGCGTATAAGTTCGATTTTTCATTAATTAAACGATGAAATCGTTTGTTCGACGTTTCATTTCGTTAGTTTAGACGTAGAAGACGTTTGTCCACCCCGTGATTTCGTTTGTCCACCCTCCAGAATTGAATAATTAATAAAAATCTCGAAAAAGAAGCGTCCTGGTGAAGCGATCGCGTATAAGTTCGATTTTTCATTAATTAAACGATGAAATCGTTTGTTCAACGATTCATTTTGTTAGTTTAGATGCAGAAAACATTTGTCCACCCCGTGATTTCGTTTGTCCACCCTCCAGAATTGAATAATTAATAAAAATCTCGAAAAAGAAGCGTCCTGGTGAAGCGATCGCGTATAAGTTCGATTTTTCATTAATTAAACGATGAAATCGTTTGTTCGACGATTCATTTCGTTAGTTTAGACGTAGAAGACGTTTGTCCACCACGTGATTTCGTTTGTCCACCCTCCAGAATTGAATAATTAATAAAAATCTCGAAAAAGAAGCGTCCTGGTGAAGCGATCGCGTATAAGTTCGATTTTTCATTAATTAAACGATGAAATCGTTTGTTCAACGATTCATTTTGTTAGTTTAGATGCAGAAAACATTTGTCCACCCCGTGATTTCGTTTGTCCACCCTCCAGAATTGAATAATTAATAAAAATCTCGAAAAAGAAGCGTCCTGGTGAAGCGATCGCGTATAAGTTCGATTTTTCATTAATTAAACGATGAAATCGTTTGTTCGACGATTCATTTCGTTAGTTTAGACGTAGAAGACGTTTGTCCACCCCATGATTTCGTTTGTCCACCCTCCAGAATTGAATAATTAATCAAAATCTCGAAAAAGAAGCGTCCTGGTGAAGCGATCGCGTATAAGTTCAATTTTTCATTAATTAAACGATGAAATCGTTTGTTCAACGATTCATTTCGTTAGTTTAGACGCAGAAGACGTTTGTCCACCCCGTGATTTCGTTTGTCCACCCTCCAGAATTGAATAATTAATAAAAATCTCGAAAAAGAAGCGTCCTGGTGAAGCGATCGCGTATAAGTTCGATTTTTCATTAATTAAACGATGAAATCGTTTGTTCGACGATTCATTTCGTTAGTTTAGACGTAGAAGACGTTTGTCCACCCCGTGATTTCGTTTGTCCATCCTCCAGAATTGAATAATTAATAAAAATCTCGAAAAAGAAGCGTCCTGGTGAAGCGATCGCGTATAAGTTCGATTTTTCATTAATTAAACGATGAAATCGTTTGTTCGACGATTCATTTCGTTAGTTTAGACGTAGAAGACGTTTGTCCACCCCGTGATTTCGTTTGTCCACCCTCCAGAATTGAATAATTAATAAAAATCTCGAAAAAGAAGCGTCCTGGTGAAGCGATCGCGTATAAGTTCGATTTTTCATTAATTAAACGATGAAATCGTTTGTTCAACGATTCATTTTGTTAGTTTAGATGCAGAAGACGTTTGTCCACCCCGTGATTTCGTTTGTCCACCCTCCAGAATTGAATAATTAATAAAAATCTCGAAAAAGAAGCGCCCTGGTGAAGCGATCGCGTATAAGTTCGATTTTTCATTAATTAAACGATGAAATCGTTTGTTCGACGATTCATTTCGTTAGTTTAGACGTAGAAGACGTTTGTCCACCCCGTGATTTCGTTTGTCCACCCTCCAGAATTGAATAATTAATAAAAATCTCGAAAAAGAAGCGTCCTGGTGAAGCGATCGCGTATAAGTTCGATTTTTCATTAATTAAACGATGAAATCGTTTGTTCGACGATTCATTTCGTTAGTTTAGACGTAGAAGACGTTTGTCCACCTCGTGATTTCGTTTGTCCACCCTCCAGAATTGAATAAGTAATAAAAATCTCGAAAAAGAAGCGTCCTGGTGAAGCGATCGCGTATAAGTTCGATTTTTCATTAATTAAACGATGAAATCGTTTGTTCAACGATTCATTTTGTTAGTTTAGATGCAGAAAACATTTGTCCACCCAGTGATTTCATTTGTCCACCCTCCAGGACTGAATAATTAATAAAAATCTCGAAAAAGAAGCGTCCTGGTGAAGCGATCGCGTATAAGTTCCATTTTTCATTAATTAAACGATGAAATCGTTTGTTCGACGATTCATTTCGTTAGTTTAGACGTAGAAGACGTTTGTCCACCCCGTGATTTCGTTTGTCCACCCTCCAGAATTGAATAATTAATAAAAATCTCGAAAAAGAAGCGTCCTGGTGAAGCGATCGCGTATAAGTTCGATTTTTCATTAATTAAACGATGAAATCGTTTGTTCGACGATTCATTTCGTTAGTTTAGACGTAGAAGACGTTTGTCCACCCCGTGATTTCGTTTGTCCACCCTCCAGAATTGAATAATTAATAAAAATCTCGAAAAAGAAGCGTCCTGGTGAAGCGATCGCGTATAAGTTCGATTTTTCATTAATTAAACGATGAAATCGTTTTTTCAACGATTCATTTTGTTAGTTTAGATGCAGAAAACATTTGTCCACCCCGTGATTTCGTTTGTCCACCCTCCAGAATTGAATAATTAATAAAAATCTCGAAAAAGAAGCGTCCTGGTGAAGCGATCGCGTATAAGTTCGATTTTTCATTAATTAAACGATGAAATCGTTTGTTCGACGATTCATTTCGTTAGTTTAGACGTAGAAGACGTTTGTCCACCTCGTGATTTCGTTTGTCCACCCTCCAGAATTGAATAATTAATAAAAATCTCGAAAAAGAAGCGTCCTGGTGAAGCGATCGCGTATAAGTTCGATTTTTCATTAATTAAACGATGAAATCGTTTGTTCAACGATTCATTTTGTTAGTTTAGATGCAGAAAACATTTGTCCACCCAGTGATTTCATTTGTCCACCCTCCAGAACTGAATAATTAATAAAAATCTCGAAAAAGAAGCGTCCTGGTGAAGCGATCGCGTATAAGTTCCATTTTTCATTAATTAATCGATGAAATCGTTTGTTCGACGATTCATTTCGTTAGTTTAGACGTAGAAGACGTTTGTCCACCCCGTGATTTCGTTTGTCCACCCTCCAGAATTGAATAATTAATAAAAATCTCGAAAAAGAAGCGTCCTGGTGAAGCGATCGCGTATAAGTTCGATTTTTCATTAATTAAACGATGAAATCGTTTGTTCGACGATTCATTTCGTTAGTTTAGACGTAGAAGACGTTTGTCCACCCCGTGATTTCGTATGTCCACCCTCCAGAATTGAATAATTAATAAAAATCTCGAAAAAGAAGCGTCCTGGTGAAGCGATCGCGTATAAGTTCGATTTTTCATTAATTAAACGATGAAATCGTTTTTTCAACGATTCATTTTGTTAGTTTAGATGCAGAAAACATTTGTCCACCCCGTGATTTCGTTTGTCCACCCTCCAGAATTGAATAATTAATAAAAATCTCGAAAAAGAAGCGTCCTGGTGAAGCGATCGCGTATAAGTTCGATTTTTCATTAATTAAACGATGAAATCGTTTGTTCGACGATTCATTTCGTTAGTTTAGACGTAGAAGACGTTTGTCCACCCCGTGATTTCGTTTGTCCACCCTCCAGAATTGAATAATTAATAAAAATCTCGAAAAAGAAGCGTCCTGGTGAAGCGATCGCGTATAAGTTCGATTTTTCATTAATTAAACGATGAAATCGTTTGTTCGACGATTCATTTCGTTAGTTTAGACGTAGAAGACGTTTGTCCACCCCGTGATTTCGTTTGTCCACCCTCCAGAATTGAATAATTAATAAAAATCTCGAAAAAGAAGCGTCCTGGTGAAGCGATCGCGTATAAGTTTGATTTTTCATTAATTAAACGATGAAATCGTTTGTTCAACGATTCATTTTGTTAGTTTAGATGCAGAAAACATTTGTCCACCCCGTGATTTCGTTTGTCCACCCTCCAGAATTGAATAATTAATAAAAATCTCGAAAAAGAAGCGTCCTGGTGAAGCGATCGAGTATAAGTTCGATTTTTCATTAATAAAACGATGAAATCGTTTGTTCGACGATTCATTTCGTTAGTTTAGACGTAGAAGACGTTTGTCCACCCCATGATTTCGTTTGTCCACCCTCCAGAATTGAATAATTAATCAAAATCTCGAAAAAGAAGCGTCCTGGTGAAGCGATCGCGTATAAGTTCAATTTTTCATTAATTAAACGATGAAATCGTTTGTTCAACGATTCATTTCGTTAGTCTAGACGCAGAAGACGTTTGTCCACCCCGTGATTTCGTTTGTCCACACTCCAGAATTGAATAATTAATAAAAATCTCGAAAAAGAAGCGTCCTGGTGAAGCGATCGCGTATAAGTTCGATTTTTCATTAATTAAACGATGAAATCGTTTGTTCGACGATTCATTTCGTTAGTTTAGACGTAGAAGACGTTTGTCCACCCCGTGATTTCGTTTGTCCACCCTCCAGAATTGAATAATTAATAAAAATCTCGAAAAAGAAGCGTCCTGGTGAAGCGATCGCGTATAAGTTCGATTTTTCATTAATTAAACGATGAAATCGTTTGTTCGACGATTCATTTCGTTAGTTTAGACGTAGAAGACGTTTGTCCACCCCGTGATTTCGTTTGTCCACCCTCCAGAATTGAATAATTAATAAAAATCTCGAAAAAGAAGCGTCCTGGTGAAGCGATCGCGTATAAGTTCGATTTTTCATTAATTAAACGATGAAATCGTTTGTTCAACGATTCATTTTGTTAGTTTAGATGCAGAAGACGTTTGTCCACCCCGTGATTTCGTTTGTCCACCCTCCAGAATTGAATAATTAATAAAAATCTCGAAAAAGAAGCGCCCTGGTGAAGCGATCGCGTATAAGTTCGATTTTTCATTAATTAAACGATGAAATCGTTTGTTCGACGATTCATTTCGTTAGTTTAGACGTAGAAGACGTTTGTCCACCCCGTGATTTCGTTTGTCCACCCTCCAGAATTGAATAATTAATAAAAATCTCGAAAAAGAAGCGTCCTGGTGAAGCGATCGCGTATAAGTTCAATTTTTCATTAATTAAACGATGAAATCGTTTGTTCAACGATTCATTTCGTTAGTTTAGACGCAGAAGACGTTTGTCCACCCCGTGATTTCGTTTGTCCACCCTCCAGAATTGAATAATTAATAAAAATCTCGAAAAAGAAGCGTCCTGGTGAAGCGATCGCGTATAAGTTCGATTTTTCATTAATTAAACGATGAAATCGTTTGTTCGACGATTCATTTCGTTAGTTTAGACGTAGAAGACGTTTGTCCACCCCGTGATTTCGTTTGTCCATCCTCCAGAATTGAATAATTAATAAAAATCTCGAAAAAGAAGCGTCCTGGTGAAGCGATCGCGTATAAGTTCGATTTTTCATTAATTAAACGATGAAATCGTTTGTTCGACGATTCATTTCGTTAGTTTAGACGTAGAAGACGTTTGTCCACCCCGTGATTTCGTTTGTCCACCCTCCAGAATTGAATAATTAATAAAAATCTCGAAAAAGAAGCGTCCTGGTGAAGCGATCGCGTATAAGTTCGATTTTTCATTAATTAAACGATGAAATCGTTTGTTCAACGATTCATTTTGTTAGTTTAGATGCAGAAGACGTTTGTCCACCCCGTGATTTCGTTTGTCCACCCTCCAGAATTGAATAATTAATAAAAATCTCGAAAAAGAAGCGTCCTGGTGAAGCGATCGCGTATAAGTTCGATTTTTCATTAATTAAACGATGAAATCGTTTGTTCGACGATTCATTTCGTTAGTTTAGACGTAGAAGACGTTTGTCCACCCCGTGATTTCGTTTGTCCACCCTCCAGAATTGAATAATTAATAAAAATCTCGAAAAAGAAGCGTCCTGGTGAAGCGATCGCGTATAAGTTCGATTTTTCATTAATTAAACGATGAAATCGTTTGTTCGACGATTCATTTCGTTAGTTTAGACGTAGAAGACGTTTGTCCACCCCGTGATTTCGTTTGTCCACCCTCCAGAATTGAATAATTAATAAAAATCTCGAAAAAGAAGCGTCCTGGTGAAGCGATCGCGTATAAGTTCGATTTTTCATTAATTAAACGATGAAATCGTTTGTTCAACGATTCATTTTGTTAGTTTAGATGCAGAAAACATTTGTCCACCCCGTGATTTCGTTTGTCCACCCTCCAGAATTGAATAATTAATAAAAATCTCGAAAAAGAAGCGTCCTGGTGAAGCGATCGCGTATAAGTTCGATTTTTCATTAATTAAACGATGAAATCGTTTGTTCGACGATTCATTTCGTTAGTTTAGACGTAGAAGACGTTTGTCCACCCCGTGATTTCGTATGTCCACCCTCCAGAATTGAATAATTAATAAAAATCTCGAAAAAGAAGCGTCCTGGTGAAGCGATCGCGTATAAGTTCGATTTTTCATTAATTAAACGATGAAATCGTTTTTTCAACGATTCATTTTGTTAGTTTAGATGCAGAAAACATTTGTCCACCCCGTGATTTCGTTTGTCCACCCTCCAGAATTGAATAATTAATAAAAATCTCGAAAAAGAAGCGTCCTGGTGAAGCGATCGCGTATAAGTTCGATTTTTCATTAATTAAACGATGAAATCGTTTGTTCGACGATTCATTTCGTTAGTTTAGACGTAGAAGACGTTTGTCCACCCCGTGATTTCGTTTGTCCACCCTCCAGAATTGAATAATTAATAAAAATCTCGAAAAAGAAGCGTCCTGGTGAAGCGATCGCGTATAAGTTCGATTTTTCATTAATTAAACGATGAAATCGTTTGTTCGACGTTTCATTTCGTTAGTTTAGACGTAGAAGACGTTTGTCCACCCCGTGATTTCGTTTGTCCACCCTCCAGAATTGAATAATTAATAAAAATCTCGAAAAAGAAGCGTCCTGGTGAAGCGATCGCGTATAAGTTCGATTTTTCATTAATTAAACGATGAAATCGTTTGTTCAACGATTCATTTTGTTAGTTTAGATGCAGAAAACATTTGTCCACCCCGTGATTTCGTTTGTCCACCCTCCAGAATTGAATAATTAATAAAAATCTCGAAAAAGAAGCGTCCTGGTGAAGCGATCGCGTATAAGTTCGATTTTTCATTAATTAAACGATGAAATCGTTTGTTCGACGATTCATTTCGTTAGTTTAGACGTAGAAGACGTTTGTCCACCCCGTGATTTCGTTTGTCCACCCTCCAGAATTGAATAATTAATAAAAATCTCGAAAAAGAAGCGTCCTGGTGAAGCGATCGCGTATAAGTTTGATTTTTCATTAATTAAACGATGAAATCGTTTGTTCAACGATTCATTTTGTTAGTTTAGATGCAGAAAACATTTGTCCACCCCGTGATTTCGTTTGTCCACCCTCCAGAATTGAATAATTAATAAAAATCTCGAAAAAGAAGCGTCCTGGTGAAGCGATCGCGTATAAGTTCGATTTTTCATTAATTAAACGATGAAATCGTTTGTTCGACGATTCATTTCGTTAGTTTAGACGTAGAAGACGTTTGTCCACCCCATGATTTCGTTTGTCCACCCTCCAGAATTGAATAATTAATCAAAATCTCGAAAAAGAAGCGTCCTGGTGAAGCGATCGCGTATAAGTTCAATTTTTCATTAATTAAACGATGAAATCGTTTGTTCAACGATTCATTTCGTTAGTCTAGACGCAGAAGACGTTTGTCCACCCCGTGATTTCGTTTGTCCACACTCCAGAATTGAATAATTAATAAAAATCTCGAAAAAGAAGCGTCCTGGTGAAGCGATCGCGTATAAGTTCGATTTTTCATTAATTAAACGATGAAATCGTTTGTTCGACGATTCATTTCGTTAGTTTAGACGTAGAAGACGTTTGTCCACCCCGTGATTTCGTTTGTCCACCCTCCAGAATTGAATAATTAATAAAAATCTCGAAAAAGAAGCGTCCTGGTGAAGCGATCGCGTATAAGTTCGATTTTTCATTAATTAAACGATGAAATCGTTTGTTCGACGATTCATTTCGTTAGTTTAGACGTAGAAGACGTTTGTCCACCCCGTGATTTCGTTTGTCCACCCTCCAGAATTGAATAATTAATAAAAATCTCGAAAAAGAAGCGTCCTGGTGAAGCGATCGCGTATAAGTTCGATTTTTCATTAATTAAACGATGAAATCGTTTGTTCAACGATTCATTTTGTTAGTTTAGATGCAGAAGACGTTTGTCCACCCCGTGATTTCGTTTGTCCACCCTCCAGAATTGAATAATTAATAAAAATCTCGAAAAAGAAGCGCCCTGGTGAAGCGATCGCGTATAAGTTCGATTTTTCATTAATTAAACGATGAAATCGTTTGTTCGACGATTCATTTCGTTAGTTTAGACGTAGAAGACGTTTGTCCACCCCGTGATTTCGTTTGTCCACCCTCCAGAATTGAATAATTAATAAAAATCTCGAAAAAGAAGCGTCCTGGTGAAGCGATCGCGTATAAGTTCAATTTTTCATTAATTAAACGATGAAATCGTTTGTTCAACGATTCATTTCGTTAGTTTAGACGCAGAAGACGTTTGTCCACCCCGTGATTTCGTTTGTCCACCCTCCAGAATTGAATAATTAATAAAAATCTCGAAAAAGAAGCGTCCTGGTGAAGCGATCGCGTATAAGTTCGATTTTTCATTAATTAAACGATGAAATCGTTTGTTCGACGATTCATTTCGTTAGTTTAGACGTAGAAGACGTTTGTCCACCCCGTGATTTCGTTTGTCCATCCTCCAGAATTGAATAATTAATAAAAATCTCGAAAAAGAAGCGTCCTGGTGAAGCGATCGCGTATAAGTTCGATTTTTCATTAATTAAACGATGAAATCGTTTGTTCGACGATTCATTTCGTTAGTTTAGACGTAGAAGACGTTTGTCCACCCCGTGATTTCGTTTGTCCACCCTCCAGAATTGAATAATTAATAAAAATCTCGAAAAAGAAGCGTCCTGGTGAAGCGATCGCGTATAAGTTCGATTTTTCATTAATTAAACGATGAAATCGTTTGTTCAACGATTCATTTTGTTAGTTTAGATGCAGAAGACGTTTGTCCACCCCGTGATTTCGTTTGTCCACCCTCCAGAATTGAATAATTAATAAAAATCTCGAAAAAGAAGCGTCCTGGTGAAGCGATCGCGTATAAGTTCGATTTTTCATTAATTAAACGATGAAATCGTTTGTTCGACGATTCATTTCGTTAGTTTAGACGTAGAAGACGTTTGTCCACCCCGTGATTTCGTTTGTCCACCCTCCAGAATTGAATAATTAATAAAAATCTCGAAAAAGAAGCGTCCTGGTGAAGCGATCGCGTATAAGTTCGATTTTTCATTAATTAAACGATGAAATCGTTTGTTCGACGATTCATTTCGTTAGTTTAGACGTAGAAGACGTTTGTCCACCCCGTGATTTCGTTTGTCCACCCTCCAGAATTGAATAATTAATAAAAATCTCGAAAAAGAAGCGTCCTGGTGAAGCGATCGCGTATAAGTTCGATTTTTCATTAATTAAACGATGAAATCGTTTGTTCAACGATTCATTTTGTTAGTTTAGACGCAGAAAACATTTGTCCACCCCGTGATTTCGTTTGTCCACCCTCCAGAATTGAATAATTAATAAAAATCTCGAAAAAGAAGCGTCCTGGTGAAGCGATCGCGTATAAGTTCGATTTTTCATTAATTAAACGATGAAATCATTTGTTCGACGATTCATTTCGTTAGTTTAGACGTAGAAGACGTTTGTCCACCCCGTGATTTCGTTTGTCCACCCTCCAGAATTGAATAATTAATAAAAATCTCGAAAAAGAAGCGTCCTGGTGAAGCGATCGAGTATAAGTTCGATTTTTCATTAATAAAACGATGAAATCGTTTGTTCGACGATTCATTTCGTTAGTTTAGACGTAGAAGACGTTTGTCCACCCCATGATTTCGTTTGTCCACCCTCCAGAATTGAATAATTAATCAAAATCTCGAAAAAGAAGCGTCCTGGTGAAGCGATCGCGTATAAGTTCAATTTTTCATTAATTAAACGATGAAATCGTTTGTTCAACGATTCATTTCGTTAGTCTAGACGCAGAAGACGTTTGTCCACCCCGTGATTTCGTTTGTCCACACTCCAGAATTGAATAATTAATAAAAATCTCGAAAAAGAAGCGTCCTGGTGAAGCGATCGCGTATAAGTTCGATTTTTCATTAATTAAACGATGAAATCGTTTGTTCGACGATTCATTTCGTTAGTTTAGACGTAGAAGACGTTTGTCCACCCCGTGATTTCGTTTGTCCACCCTCCAGAATTGAATAATTAATAAAAATCTCGAAAAAGAAGCGTCCTGGTGAAGCGATCGCGTATAAGTTCGATTTTTCATTAATTAAACGATGAAATCGTTTGTTCGACGATTCATTTCGTTAGTTTAGACGTAGAAGACGTTTGTCCACCCCGTGATTTCGTTTGTCCACCCTCCAGAATTGAATAATTAATAAAAATCTCGAAAAAGAAGCGTCCTGGTGAAGCGATCGCGTATAAGTTCGATTTTTCATTAATTAAACGATGAAATCGTTTGTTCAACGATTCATTTTGTTAGTTTAGATGCAGAAGACGTTTGTCCACCCCGTGATTTCGTTTGTCCACCCTCCAGAATTGAATAATTAATAAAAATCTCGAAAAAGAAGCGCCCTGGTGAAGCGATCGCGTATAAGTTCGATTTTTCATTAATTAAACGATGAAATCGTTTGTTCGACGATTCATTTCGTTAGTTTAGACGTAGAAGACGTTTGTCCACCCCGTGATTTCGTTTGTCCACCCTCCAGAATTGAATAATTAATAAAAATCTCGAAAAAGAAGCGTCCTGGTGAAGCGATCGCGTATAAGTTCAATTTTTCATTAATTAAACGATGAAATCGTTTGTTCAACGATTCATTTCGTTAGTTTAGACGCAGAAGACGTTTGTCCACCCCGTGATTTCGTTTGTCCACCCTCCAGAATTGAATAATTAATAAAAATCTCGAAAAAGAAGCGTCCTGGTGAAGCGATCGCGTATAAGTTCGATTTTTCATTAATTAAACGATGAAATCGTTTGTTCGACGATTCATTTCGTTAGTTTAGACGTAGAAGACGTTTGTCCACCCCGTGATTTCGTTTGTCCATCCTCCAGAATTGAATAATTAATAAAAATCTCGAAAAAGAAGCGTCCTGGTGAAGCGATCGCGTATAAGTTCGATTTTTCATTAATTAAACGATGAAATCGTTTGTTCGACGATTCATTTCGTTAGTTTAGACGTAGAAGACGTTTGTCCACCCCGTGATTTCGTTTGTCCACCCTCCAGAATTGAATAATTAATAAAAATCTCGAAAAAGAAGCGTCCTGGTGAAGCGATCGCGTATAAGTTCGATTTTTCATTAATTAAACGATGAAATCGTTTGTTCAACGATTCATTTTGTTAGTTTAGATGCAGAAGACGTTTGTCCACCCCGTGATTTCGTTTGTCCACCCTCCAGAATTGAATAATTAATAAAAATCTCGAAAAAGAAGCGTCCTGGTGAAGCGATCGCGTATAAGTTCGATTTTTCATTAATTAAACGATGAAATCGTTTGTTCGACGATTCATTTCGTTAGTTTAGACGTAGAAGACGTTTGTCCACCCCGTGATTTCGTTTGTCCACCCTCCAGAATTGAATAATTAATAAAAATCTCGAAAAAGAAGCGTCCTGGTGAAGCGATCGCGTATAAGTTCGATTTTTCATTAATTAAACGATGAAATCGTTTGTTCGACGATTCATTTCGTTAGTTTAGACGTAGAAGACGTTTGTCCACCCCGTGATTTCGTTTGTCCACCCTCCAGAATTGAATAATTAATAAAAATCTCGAAAAAGAAGCGTCCTGGTGAAGCGATCGCGTATAAGTTCGATTTTTCATTAATTAAACGATGAAATCGTTTGTTCAACGATTCATTTTGTTAGTTTAGATGCAGAAAACATTTGTCCACCCCGTGATTTCGTTTGTCCACCCTCCAGAATTGAATAATTAATAAAAATCTCGAAAAAGAAGCGTCCTGGTGAAGCGATCGCGTATAAGTTCGATTTTTCATTAATTAAACGATGAAATCGTTTGTTCGACGATTCATTTCGTTAGTTTAGACGTAGAAGACGTTTGTCCACCCCGTGATTTCGTATGTCCACCCTCCAGAATTGAATAATTAATAAAAATCTCGAAAAAGAAGCGTCCTGGTGAAGCGATCGCGTATAAGTTCGATTTTTCATTAATTAAACGATGAAATCGTTTTTTCAACGATTCATTTTGTTAGTTTAGATGCAGAAAACATTTGTCCACCCCGTGATTTCGTTTGTCCACCCTCCAGAATTGAATAATTAATAAAAATCTCGAAAAAGAAGCGTCCTGGTGAAGCGATCGCGTATAAGTTCGATTTTTCATTAATTAAACGATGAAATCGTTTGTTCGACGATTCATTTCGTTAGTTTAGACGTAGAAGACGTTTGTCCACCCCGTGATTTCGTTTGTCCACCCTCCAGAATTGAATAATTAATAAAAATCTCGAAAAAGAAGCGTCCTGGTGAAGCGATCGCGTATAAGTTCGATTTTTCATTAATTAAACGATGAAATCGTTTGTTCGACGTTTCATTTCGTTAGTTTAGACGTAGAAGACGTTTGTCCACCCCGTGATTTCGTTTGTCCACCCTCCAGAATTGAATAATTAATAAAAATCTCGAAAAAGAAGCGTCCTGGTGAAGCGATCGCGTATAAGTTCGATTTTTCATTAATTAAACGATGAAATCGTTTGTTCAACGATTCATTTTGTTAGTTTAGATGCAGAAAACATTTGTCCACCCCGTGATTTCGTTTGTCCACCCTCCAGAATTGAATAATTAATAAAAATCTCGAAAAAGAAGCGTCCTGGTGAAGCGATCGCGTATAAGTTCGATTTTTCATTAATTAAACGATGAAATCGTTTGTTCGACGATTCATTTCGTTAGTTTAGACGTAGAAGACGTTTGTCCACCCCGTGATTTCGTTTGTCCACCCTCCAGAATTGAATAATTAATAAAAATCTCGAAAAAGAAGCGTCCTGGTGAAGCGATCGCGTATAAGTTTGATTTTTCATTAATTAAACGATGAAATCGTTTGTTCAACGATTCATTTTGTTAGTTTAGATGCAGAAAACATTTGTCCACCCCGTGATTTCGTTTGTCCACCCTCCAGAATTGAATAATTAATAAAAATCTCGAAAAAGAAGCGTCCTGGTGAAGCGATCGCGTATAAGTTCGATTTTTCATTAATTAAACGATGAAATCGTTTGTTCGACGATTCATTTCGTTAGTTTAGACGTAGAAGACGTTTGTCCACCCCATGATTTCGTTTGTCCACCCTCCAGAATTGAATAATTAATCAAAATCTCGAAAAAGAAGCGTCCTGGTGAAGCGATCGCGTATAAGTTCAATTTTTCATTAATTAAACGATGAAATCGTTTGTTCAACGATTCATTTCGTTAGTCTAGACGCAGAAGACGTTTGTCCACCCCGTGATTTCGTTTGTCCACACTCCAGAATTGAATAATTAATAAAAATCTCGAAAAAGAAGCGTCCTGGTGAAGCGATCGCGTATAAGTTCGATTTTTCATTAATTAAACGATGAAATCGTTTGTTCGACGATTCATTTCGTTAGTTTAGACGTAGAAGACGTTTGTCCACCCCGTGATTTCGTTTGTCCACCCTCCAGAATTGAATAATTAATAAAAATCTCGAAAAAGAAGCGTCCTGGTGAAGCGATCGCGTATAAGTTCGATTTTTCATTAATTAAACGATGAAATCGTTTGTTCGACGATTCATTTCGTTAGTTTAGACGTAGAAGACGTTTGTCCACCCCGTGATTTCGTTTGTCCACCCTCCAGAATTGAATAATTAATAAAAATCTCGAAAAAGAAGCGTCCTGGTGAAGCGATCGCGTATAAGTTCGATTTTTCATTAATTAAACGATGAAATCGTTTGTTCAACGATTCATTTTGTTAGTTTAGATGCAGAAGACGTTTGTCCACCCCGTGATTTCGTTTGTCCACCCTCCAGAATTGAATAATTAATAAAAATCTCGAAAAAGAAGCGCCCTGGTGAAGCGATCGCGTATAAGTTCGATTTTTCATTAATTAAACGATGAAATCGTTTGTTCGACGATTCATTTCGTTAGTTTAGACGTAGAAGACGTTTGTCCACCCCGTGATTTCGTTTGTCCACCCTCCAGAATTGAATAATTAATAAAAATCTCGAAAAAGAAGCGTCCTGGTGAAGCGATCGCGTATAAGTTCAATTTTTCATTAATTAAACGATGAAATCGTTTGTTCAACGATTCATTTCGTTAGTTTAGACGCAGAAGACGTTTGTCCACCCCGTGATTTCGTTTGTCCACCCTCCAGAATTGAATAATTAATAAAAATCTCGAAAAAGAAGCGTCCTGGTGAAGCGATCGCGTATAAGTTCGATTTTTCATTAATTAAACGATGAAATCGTTTGTTCGACGATTCATTTCGTTAGTTTAGACGTAGAAGACGTTTGTCCACCCCGTGATTTCGTTTGTCCATCCTCCAGAATTGAATAATTAATAAAAATCTCGAAAAAGAAGCGTCCTGGTGAAGCGATCGCGTATAAGTTCGATTTTTCATTAATTAAACGATGAAATCGTTTGTTCGACGATTCATTTCGTTAGTTTAGACGTAGAAGACGTTTGTCCACCCCGTGATTTCGTTTGTCCACCCTCCAGAATTGAATAATTAATAAAAATCTCGAAAAAGAAGCGTCCTGGTGAAGCGATCGCGTATAAGTTCGATTTTTCATTAATTAAACGATGAAATCGTTTGTTCAACGATTCATTTTGTTAGTTTAGATGCAGAAGACGTTTGTCCACCCCGTGATTTCGTTTGTCCACCCTCCAGAATTGAATAATTAATAAAAATCTCGAAAAAGAAGCGTCCTGGTGAAGCGATCGCGTATAAGTTCGATTTTTCATTAATTAAACGATGAAATCGTTTGTTCGACGATTCATTTCGTTAGTTTAGACGTAGAAGACGTTTGTCCACCCCGTGATTTCGTTTGTCCACCCTCCAGAATTGAATAATTAATAAAAATCTCGAAAAAGAAGCGTCCTGGTGAAGCGATCGCGTATAAGTTCGATTTTTCATTAATTAAACGATGAAATCGTTTGTTCGACGATTCATTTCGTTAGTTTAGACGTAGAAGACGTTTGTCCACCCCGTGATTTCGTTTGTCCACCCTCCAGAATTGAATAATTAATAAAAATCTCGAAAAAGAAGCGTCCTGGTGAAGCGATCGCGTATAAGTTCGATTTTTCATTAATTAAACGATGAAATCGTTTGTTCAACGATTCATTTTGTTAGTTTAGATGCAGAAAACATTTGTCCACCCCGTGATTTCGTTTGTCCACCCTCCAGAATTGAATAATTAATAAAAATCTCGAAAAAGAAGCGTCCTGGTGAAGCGATCGCGTATAAGTTCGATTTTTCATTAATTAAACGATGAAATCGTTTGTTCGACGATTCATTTCGTTAGTTTAGACGTAGAAGACGTTTGTCCACCCCGTGATTTCGTTTGTCCACCCTCCAGAATTGAATAATTAATAAAAATCTCGAAAAAGAAGCGTCCTGGTGAAGCGATCGCGTATAAGTTCGATTTTTCATTAATTAAACGATGAAATCGTTTGTTCGACGTTTCATTTCGTTAGTTTAGACGTGGAAGACGTTTGTCCACCCCGTGATTTCGTTTGTCCACCCTCCAGAATTGAATAATTAATAAAAATCTCGAAAAAGAAGCGTCCTGGTGAAGCGATCGCGTATAAGTTCGATTTTTCATTAATTAAACGATGAAATCGTTTGTTCAACGATTCATTTTGTTAGTTTAGATGCAGAAAACATTTGTCCACCCCGTGATTTCGTTTGTCCACCCTCCAGAATTGAATAATTAATAAAAATCTCGAAAAAGAAGCGTCCTGGTGAAGCGATCGCGTATAAGTTCGATTTTTCATTAATTAAACGATGAAATCGTTTGTTCAACGATTCATTTTGTTAGTTTAGATGCAGAAAACATTTGTCCACCCCGTGATTTCGTTTGTCCACCCTCCAGAATTGAATAATTAATAAAAATCTCGAAAAAGAAGCGTCCTGGTGAAGCGATCGCGTATAAGTTCGATTTTTCATTAATTAAACGATGAAATCGTTTGTTCGACGATTCATTTCGTTAGTTTAGACGTAGAAGACGTTTGTCCACCCCATGATTTCGTTTGTCCACCCTCCAGAATTGAATAATTAATAAAAATCTCGAAAAAGAAGCGTCCTGGTGAAGCGATCGCGTATAAGTTCGATTTTTCATTAATTAAACGATGAAATCGTTTGTTCGACGATTCATTTCGTTAGTTTAGACGTAGAAGACGTTTGTCCACCCCGTGATTTCGTTTGTCCACCCTCCAGAATTGAATAATTAATAAAAATCTCGAAAAAGAAGCGTCCTGGTGAAGCGATCGCGTATAAGTTCGATTTTTCATTAATTAAACGATGAAATCGTTTGTTCGACGATTCATTTCGTTAGTTTAGACGTAGAAGACGTTTGTCCACCCCGTGATTTCGTTTGTCCATCCTCCAGAATTGAATAATTAATAAAAATCTCGAAAAAGAAGCGTCCTGGTGAAGCGATCGCGTATAAGTTCGATTTTTCATTAATTAAACGATGAAATCGTTTGTTCGACGATTCATTTCGTTAGTTTAGACGTAGAAGACGTTTGTCCACCCCGTGATTTCGTTTGTCCACCCTCCAGAATTGAATAATTAATAAAAATCTCGAAAAAGAAGCGTCCTGGTGAAGCGATCGCGTATAAGTTCGATTTTTCATTAATTAAACGATGAAATCGTTTGTTCAACGATTCATTTTGTTAGTTTAGATGCAGAAGACGTTTGTCCACCCCGTGATTTCGTTTGTCCACCCTCCAGAATTGAATAATTAATAAAAATCTCGAAAAAGAAGCGTCCTGGTGAAGCGATCGCGTATAAGTTCGATTTTTCATTAATTAAACGATGAAATCGTTTGTTCGACGATTCATTTCGTTAGTTTAGACGTAGAAGACGTTTGTCCACCCCGTGATTTCGTTTGTCCACCCTCCAGAATTGAATAATTAATAAAAATCTCGAAAAAGAAGCGTCCTGGTGAAGCGATCGCGTATAAGTTCGATTTTTCATTAATTAAACGATGAAATCGTTTGTTCGACGATTCATTTCGTTAGTTTAGACGTAGAAGACGTTTGTCCACCCCGTGATTTCGTTTGTCCACCCTCCAGAATTGAATAATTAATAAAAATCTCGAAAAAGAAGCGTCCTGGTGAAGCGATCGCGTATAAGTTCGATTTTTCATTAATTAAACGATGAAATCGTTTGTTCAACGATTCATTTTGTTAGTTTAGATGCAGAAAACATTTGTCCACCCCGTGATTTCGTTTGTCCACCCTCCAGAATTGAATAATTAATAAAAATCTCGAAAAAGAAGCGTCCTGGTGAAGCGATCGCGTATAAGTTCGATTTTTCATTAATTAAACGATGAAATCGTTTGTTCGACGATTCATTTCGTTAGTTTAGACGTAGAAGACGTTTGTCCACCCCGTGATTTCGTATGTCCACCCTCCAGAATTGAATAATTAATAAAAATCTCGAAAAAGAAGCGTCCTGGTGAAGCGATCGCGTATAAGTTCGATTTTTCATTAATTAAACGATGAAATCGTTTTTTCAACGATTCATTTTGTTAGTTTAGATGCAGAAAACATTTGTCCACCCCGTGATTTCGTTTGTCCACCCTCCAGAATTGAATAATTAATAAAAATCTCGAAAAAGAAGCGTCCTGGTGAAGCGATCGCGTATAAGTTCGATTTTTCATTAATTAAACGATGAAATCGTTTGTTCGACGATTCATTTCGTTAGTTTAGACGTAGAAGACGTTTGTCCACCCCGTGATTTCGTTTGTCCACCCTCCAGAATTGAATAATTAATAAAAATCTCGAAAAAGAAGCGTCCTGGTGAAGCGATCGCGTATAAGTTCGATTTTTCATTAATTAAACGATGAAATCGTTTGTTCGACGTTTCATTTCGTTAGTTTAGACGTAGAAGACGTTTGTCCACCCCGTGATTTCGTTTGTCCACCCTCCAGAATTGAATAATTAATAAAAATCTCGAAAAAGAAGCGTCCTGGTGAAGCGATCGCGTATAAGTTCGATTTTTCATTAATTAAACGATGAAATCGTTTGTTCAACGATTCATTTTGTTAGTTTAGATGCAGAAAACATTTGTCCACCCCGTGATTTCGTTTGTCCACCCTCCAGAATTGAATAATTAATAAAAATCTCGAAAAAGAAGCGTCCTGGTGAAGCGATCGCGTATAAGTTCGATTTTTCATTAATTAAACGATGAAATCGTTTGTTCGACGATTCATTTCGTTAGTTTAGACGTAGAAGACGTTTGTCCACCCCGTGATTTCGTTTGTCCACCCTCCAGAATTGAATAATTAATAAAAATCTCGAAAAAGAAGCGTCCTGGTGAAGCGATCGCGTATAAGTTTGATTTTTCATTAATTAAACGATGAAATCGTTTGTTCAACGATTCATTTTGTTAGTTTAGATGCAGAAAACATTTGTCCACCCCGTGATTTCGTTTGTCCACCCTCCAGAATTGAATAATTAATAAAAATCTCGAAAAAGAAGCGTCCTGGTGAAGCGATCGCGTATAAGTTCGATTTTTCATTAATTAAACGATGAAATCGTTTGTTCGACGATTCATTTCGTTAGTTTAGACGTAGAAGACGTTTGTCCACCCCATGATTTCGTTTGTCCACCCTCCAGAATTGAATAATTAATCAAAATCTCGAAAAAGAAGCGTCCTGGTGAAGCGATCGCGTATAAGTTCAATTTTTCATTAATTAAACGATGAAATCGTTTGTTCAACGATTCATTTCGTTAGTCTAGACGCAGAAGACGTTTGTCCACCCCGTGATTTCGTTTGTCCACACTCCAGAATTGAATAATTAATAAAAATCTCGAAAAAGAAGCGTCCTGGTGAAGCGATCGCGTATAAGTTCGATTTTTCATTAATTAAACGATGAAATCGTTTGTTCGACGATTCATTTCGTTAGTTTAGACGTAGAAGACGTTTGTCCACCCCGTGATTTCGTTTGTCCACCCTCCAGAATTGAATAATTAATAAAAATCTCGAAAAAGAAGCGTCCTGGTGAAGCGATCGCGTATAAGTTCGATTTTTCATTAATTAAACGATGAAATCGTTTGTTCGACGATTCATTTCGTTAGTTTAGACGTAGAAGACGTTTGTCCACCCCGTGATTTCGTTTGTCCACCCTCCAGAATTGAATAATTAATAAAAATCTCGAAAAAGAAGCGTCCTGGTGAAGCGATCGCGTATAAGTTCGATTTTTCATTAATTAAACGATGAAATCGTTTGTTCAACGATTCATTTTGTTAGTTTAGATGCAGAAGACGTTTGTCCACCCCGTGATTTCGTTTGTCCACCCTCCAGAATTGAATAATTAATAAAAATCTCGAAAAAGAAGCGCCCTGGTGAAGCGATCGCGTATAAGTTCGATTTTTCATTAATTAAACGATGAAATCGTTTGTTCGACGATTCATTTCGTTAGTTTAGACGTAGAAGACGTTTGTCCACCCCGTGATTTCGTTTGTCCACCCTCCAGAATTGAATAATTAATAAAAATCTCGAAAAAGAAGCGTCCTGGTGAAGCGATCGCGTATAAGTTCAATTTTTCATTAATTAAACGATGAAATCGTTTGTTCAACGATTCATTTCGTTAGTTTAGACGCAGAAGACGTTTGTCCACCCCGTGATTTCGTTTGTCCACCCTCCAGAATTGAATAATTAATAAAAATCTCGAAAAAGAAGCGTCCTGGTGAAGCGATCGCGTATAAGTTCGATTTTTCATTAATTAAACGATGAAATCGTTTGTTCGACGATTCATTTCGTTAGTTTAGACGTAGAAGACGTTTGTCCACCCCGTGATTTCGTTTGTCCATCCTCCAGAATTGAATAATTAATAAAAATCTCGAAAAAGAAGCGTCCTGGTGAAGCGATCGCGTATAAGTTCGATTTTTCATTAATTAAACGATGAAATCGTTTGTTCGACGATTCATTTCGTTAGTTTAGACGTAGAAGACGTTTGTCCACCCCGTGATTTCGTTTGTCCACCCTCCAGAATTGAATAATTAATAAAAATCTCGAAAAAGAAGCGTCCTGGTGAAGCGATCGCGTATAAGTTCGATTTTTCATTAATTAAACGATGAAATCGTTTGTTCAACGATTCATTTTGTTAGTTTAGATGCAGAAGACGTTTGTCCACCCCGTGATTTCGTTTGTCCACCCTCCAGAATTGAATAATTAATAAAAATCTCGAAAAAGAAGCGTCCTGGTGAAGCGATCGCGTATAAGTTCGATTTTTCATTAATTAAACGATGAAATCGTTTGTTCGACGATTCATTTCGTTAGTTTAGACGTAGAAGACGTTTGTCCACCCCGTGATTTCGTTTGTCCACCCTCCAGAATTGAATAATTAATAAAAATCTCGAAAAAGAAGCGTCCTGGTGAAGCGATCGCGTATAAGTTCGATTTTTCATTAATTAAACGATGAAATCGTTTGTTCGACGATTCATTTCGTTAGTTTAGACGTAGAAGACGTTTGTCCACCCCGTGATTTCGTTTGTCCACCCTCCAGAATTGAATAATTAATAAAAATCTCGAAAAAGAAGCGTCCTGGTGAAGCGATCGCGTATAAGTTCGATTTTTCATTAATTAAACGATGAAATCGTTTGTTCAACGATTCATTTTGTTAGTTTAGATGCAGAAAACATTTGTCCACCCCGTGATTTCGTTTGTCCACCCTCCAGAATTGAATAATTAATAAAAATCTCGAAAAAGAAGCGTCCTGGTGAAGCGATCGCGTATAAGTTCGATTTTTCATTAATTAAACGATGAAATCGTTTGTTCGACGATTCATTTCGTTAGTTTAGACGTAGAAGACGTTTGTCCACCCCGTGATTTCGTTTGTCCACCCTCCAGAATTGAATAATTAATAAAAATCTCGAAAAAGAAGCGTCCTGGTGAAGCGATCGCGTATAAGTTCGATTTTTCATTAATTAAACGATGAAATCGTTTGTTCGACGTTTCATTTCGTTAGTTTAGACGTAGAAGACGTTTGTCCACCCCGTGATTTCGTTTGTCCACCCTCCAGAATTGAATAATTAATAAAAATCTCGAAAAAGAAGCGTCCTGGTGAAGCGATCGCGTATAAGTTCGATTTTTCATTAATTAAACGATGAAATCGTTTGTTCAACGATTCATTTTGTTAGTTTAGATGCAGAAAACATTTGTCCACCCCGTGATTTCGTTTGTCCACCCTCCAGAATTGAATAATTAATAAAAATCTCGAAAAAGAAGCGTCCTGGTGAAGCGATCGCGTATAAGTTCGATTTTTCATTAATTAAACGATGAAATCGTTTGTTCAACGATTCATTTTGTTAGTTTAGATGCAGAAAACATTTGTCCACCCCGTGATTTCGTTTGTCCACCCTCCAGAATTGAATAATTAATAAAAATCTCGAAAAAGAAGCGTCCTGGTGAAGCGATCGCGTATAAGTTCGATTTTTCATTAATTAAACGATGAAATCGTTTGTTCGACGATTCATTTCGTTAGTTTAGACGTAGAAGACGTTTGTCCACCCCATGATTTCGTTTGTCCACCCTCCAGAATTGAATAATTAATAAAAATCTCGAAAAAGAAGCGTCCTGGTGAAGCGATCGCGTATAAGTTCGATTTTTCATTAATTAAACGATGAAATCGTTTGTTCGACGTTTCATTTCGTTAGTTTAGACGTAGAAGACGTTTGTCCACCCCGTGATTTCGTTTGTCCACCCTCCAGAATTGAATAATTAATAAAAATCTCGAAAAAGAAGCGTCCCGGTGAAGCGATCGCGTATAAGTTCGATTTTTCATTAATTAAACGATGAAATCGTTTGTTCAACGATTCATTTTGTTAGTTTAGATGCAGAAAACATTTGTCCACCCCGTGATTTCGTTTGTCCACCCTCCAGAATTGAATAATTAATAAAAATCTCGAAAAAGAAGCGTCCTGGTGAAGCGATCGCGTATAAGTTCGATTTTTCATTAATTAAACGATGAAATCGTTGGTTCGACGATTCATTTCGTTAGTTTAGACGTAGAAGACGTTTGTCCACCACGTGATTTCGTTTGTCCACCCTCCAGAATTGAATAATTAATAAAAATCTCGAAAAAGAAGCGTCCTGGTGAAGCGATCGCGTATAAGTTCGATTTTTCATTAATTAAACGATGAAATCGTTTGTTCAACGATTCATTTTGTTAGTTTAGATGCAGAAAACATTTGTCCACCCCGTGATTTCGTTTGTCCACCCTCCAGAATTGAATAATTAATAAAAATCTCGAAAAAGAAGCGTCCTGGTGAAGCGATCGCGTATAAGTTCGATTTTTCATTAATTAAACGATGAAATCGTTTGTTCGACGATTCATTTCGTTAGTTTAGACGTAGAAGACGTTTGTCCACCCCATGATTTCGTTTGTCCACCCTCCAGAATTGAATAATTAATCAAAATCTCGAAAAAGAAGCGTCCTGGTGAAGCGATCGCGTATAAGCTCAATTTTTCATTAATTAAACGATGAAATCGTTTGTTCAACGATTCATTTCGTTAGTTTAGACGCAGAAGACGTTTGTCCACCCCGTGATTTCGTTTGTCCACCCTCCAGAATTGAATAATTAATAAAAATCTCGAAAAAGAAGCGTCCTGGTGAAGCGATCGCGTATAAGTTCGATTTTTCATTAATTAAACGATGAAATCGTTTGTTCGACGATTCATTTCGTTAGTTTAGACGTAGAAGACGTTTGTCCACCCCGTGATTTCGTTTGTCCATCCTCCAGAATTGAATAATTAATAAAAATCTCGAAAAAGAAGCGTCCTGGTGAAGCGATCGCGTATAAGTTCGATTTTTCATTAATTAAACGATGAAATCGTTTGTTCGACGATTCATTTCGTTAGTTTAGACGTAGAAGACGTTTGTCCACCCCGTGATTTCGTTTGTCCACCCTCCAGAATTGAATAATTAATAAAAATCTCGAAAAAGAAGCGTCCTGGTGAAGCGATCGCGTATAAGTTCGATTTTTCATTAATTAAACGATGAAATCGTTTGTTCAACGATTCATTTTGTTAGTTTAGATGCAGAAGACGTTTGTCCACCCCGTGATTTCGTTTGTCCACCCTCCAGAATTGAATAATTAATAAAAATCTCGAAAAAGAAGCGTCCTGGTGAAGCGATCGCGTATAAGTTCGATTTTTCATTAATTAAACGATGAAATCGTTTGTTCGACGATTCATTTCGTTAGTTTAGACGTAGAAGACGTTTGTCCACCCCGTGATTTCGTTTGTCCACCCTCCAGAATTGAATAATTAATAAAAATCTCGAAAAAGAAGCGTCCTGGTGAAGCGATCGCGTATAAGTTCGATTTTTCATTAATTAAACGATGAAATCGTTTGTTCGACGATTCATTTCGTTAGTTTAGACGTAGAAGACGTTTGTCCACCCCGTGATTTCGTTTGTCCACCCTCCAGAATTGAATAATTAATAAAAATCTCGAAAAAGAAGCGTCCTGGTGAAGCGATCGCGTATAAGTTCGATTTTTCATTAATTAAACGATGAAATCGTTTGTTCAACGATTCATTTTGTTAGTTTAGATGCAGAAGACGTTTGTCCACCCCGTGATTTCGTTTGTCCACCCTCCAGAATTGAATAATTAATAAAAATCTCGAAAAAGAAGCGTCCTGGTGAAGCGATCGCGTATAAGTTCGATTTTTCATTAATTAAACGATGAAATCGTTTGTTCGACGATTCATTTCGTTAGTTTAGACGTAGAAGACGTTTGTCCACCCCGTGATTTCGTTTGTCCACCCTCCAGAATTGAATAATTAATAAAAATCTCGAAAAAGAAGCGTCCTGGTGAAGCGATCGCGTATAAGTTCGATTTTTCATTAATTAAACGATGAAATCGTTTGTTCGACGATTCATTTCGTTAGTTTAGACGTAGAAGACGTTTGTCCACCTCGTGATTTCGTTTGTCCACCCTCCAGAATTGAATAATTAATAAAAATCTCGAAAAAGAAGCGTCCTGGTGAAGCGATCGCGTATAAGTTCGATTTTTCATTAATTAAACGATGAAATCGTTTGTTCAACGATTCATTTTGTTAGTTTAGATGCAGAAAACATTTGTCCACCCAGTGATTTCATTTGTCCACCCTCCAGAATTGAATAATTAATAAAAATCTCGAAAAAGAAGCGTCCTGGTGAAGCGATCGCGTATAAGTTCCATTTTTCATTAATTAAACGATGAAATCGTTTGTTCGACGATTCATTTCGTTAGTTTAGACGTAGAAGACGTTTGTCCACCCCGTGATTTCGTTTGTCCACCCTCCAGAATTGAATAATTAATAAAAATCTCGAAAAAGAAGCGTCCTGGTGAAGCGATCGCGTATAAGTTCGATTTTTCATTAATTAAACGATGAAATCGTTTGTTCGACGATTCATTTCGTTAGTTTAGACGTAGAAGACGTTTGTCCACCCCATGATTTCGTTTGTCCGCCCTCCAGAATTGAATAATTAATAAAAATCTCGAAAAAGAAGCGTCCTGGTGAAGCGATCGCGTATAAGTTCAATTTTTCATTAATTAAACGATGAAATCGTTTGTTCAACGATTCATTTCGTTAGTTTAGACGCAGAAGACGTTTGTCCACCCCGTGATTTCGTTTGTCCACCCTCCAGAATTGAATAATTAATAAAAATCTCGAAAAAGAAGCGTCCTGGTGAAGCGATCGCGTATAAGTTCGATTTTTCATTAATTAAACGATGAAATCGTTTGTCCGACGATTCATTTCGTTAGTTTAGACGTGGAAGACGTTTGTCCACCCCGTGATTTCGTTTGTCCACCCTCCAGAATTGAATAATTAATAAAAATCTCGAAAATGAAGCGTCCTGGTGAAGCGATCGCGTATAAGTTCGATTTTTCATTAATTAAACGATGAAATCGTTTGTTCGACGATTCATTTCGTTAGTTTAGACGTAGAAGACGTTTGTCCACCCCGTGATTTCGTTTGTCCACCCTCCAGAATTGAACAATTAATAAAAATCTCGAAAAAGAAGCGTCCTGGTGAAGCGATCGCGTATAAGTTCGATTTTTCATTAATTAAACGATGAAATCGTTTGTTCAACGATTCATTTTGTTAGTTTAGATGCAGAAAACATTTGTCCACCCCGTGATTTCGTTTGTCCACCCTCCAGAATTGAATAATTAATAAAAATCTCGAAAAAGAAGCGTCCTGGTGAAGCGATCGCGTATAAGTTCGATTTTTCATTAATTAAACGATGAAATCGTTTGTTCGACGATTCATTTCGTTAGTTTAGACGTAGAAGACGTTTGTCCACCCCGTGATTTCGTTTGTCCACCCTCCAGAATTGAATAATTAATAAAAATCTCGAAAAAGAAGCGTCCTGGTGAAGCGATCGCGTATAAGTTCGATTTTTCATTAATTAAACGATGAAATCGTTTGTTCGACGTTTCATTTCGTTAGTTTAGACGTAGAAGACGTTTGTCCACCCCGTGATTTCGTTTGTCCACCCTCCAGAATTGAATAATTAATAAAAATCTCGAAAAAGAAGCGTCCTGGTGAAGCGATCGCGTATAAGTTCGATTTTTCATTAATTAAACGATGAAATCGTTTGTTCAACGATTCATTTTGTTAGTTTAGATGCAGAAAACATTTGTCCACCCAGTGATTTCATTTGTCCACCCTCCAGAATTGAATAATTAATAAAAATCTCGAAAAAGAAGCGTCCTGGTGAAGCGATCGCGTATAAGTTCCATTTTTCATTAATTAAACGATGAAATCGTTTGTTCGACGATTCATTTCGTTAGTTTAGACGTAGAAGACGTTTGTCCACCCCGTGATTTCGTTTGTCCACCCTTCAGAATTGAATAATTAATAAAAATCTCGAAAAAGAAGCGTCCTGGTGAAGCGATCGCGTATAAGTTCGATTTTTCATTAATTAAACGATGAAATCGTTTGTTCGACGATTCATTTCGTTAGTTTAGACGTAGAAGACGTTTGTCCACCCCATGATTTCGTTTGTCCGCCCTCCAGAATTGAATAATTAATAAAAATCTCGAAAAAGAAGCGTCCTGGTGAAGCGATCGCGTATAAGTTCAATTTTTCATTAATTAAACGATGAAATCGTTTGTTCAACGATTCATTTCGTTAGTTTAGACGCAGAAGACGTTTGTCCACCCCGTGATTTCGTTTGTCCACCCTCCAGAATTGAATAATTAATAAAAATCTCGAAAAAGAAGCGTCCTGGTGAAGCGATCGCGTATAAGTTCGATTTTTCATTAATTAAACGATGAAATCGTTTGTCCGACGATTCATTTCGTTAGTTTAGACGTGGAAGACGTTTGTCCACCCCGTGATTTCGTTTGTCCACCCTCCAGAATTGAATAATTAATAAAAATCTCGAAAATGAAGCGTCCTGGTGAAGCGATCGCGTATAAGTTCGATTTTTCATTAATTAAACGATGAAATCGTTTGTTCGACGATTCATTTCGTTAGTTTAGACGTTGAAGACGTTTGTCCACCCCGTGATTTCGTTTGTCCACCCTCCAGAATTGAATAATTAATAAAAATCTCGAAAAAGAAGCGTCCTGGTGAAGCGATCGCGTATAAGTTCGATTTTTCATTAATTAAACGATGAAATCGTTTGTTCAACGATTCATTTTGTTAGTTTAGATGCAGAAAACATTTGTCCACCCCGTGATTTCGTTTGTCCACCCTCCAGAATTGAATAATTAATAAAAATCTCGAAAAAGAAGCGTCCTGGTGAAGCGATCGCGTATAAGTTCGATTTTTCATTAATTAAACGATGAAATCGTTTGTTCGACGATTCATTTCGTTAGTTTAGACGTAGAAGACGTTTGTCCACCCCGTGATTTCGTTTGTCCACCCTCCAGAATTGAATAATTAATAAAAATCTCGAAAAAGAAGCGTCCTGGTGAAGCGATCGCGTATAAGTTCGATTTTTCATTAATTAAACGATGAAATCGTTTGTTCGACGTTTCATTTCGTTAGTTTAGACGTAGAAGACGTTTGTCCACCCCGTGATTTCGTTTGTCCACCCTCCAGAATTGAATAATTAATAAAAATCTCGAAAAAGAAGCGTCCTGGTGAAGCGATCGCGTATAAGTTCGATTTTTCATTAATTAAACGATGAAATCGTTTGTTCGACGATTCATTTCGTTAGTTTAGACGTAGAAGACGTTTGTCCACCCCGTGATTTCGTTTGTCCACCCTCCAGAATTGAATAATTAATAAAAATCTCGAAAAAGAAGCGTCCTGGTGAAGCGATCGCGTATAAGTTCGATTTTTCATTAATTAAACGATGAAATCGTTTGTTCGACGATTCATTTCGTTAGTTTAGACGTAGAAGACGTTTGTCCACCTCGTGATTTCGTTTGTCCACCCTCCAGAATTGAATAATTAATAAAAATCTCGAAAAAGAAGCGTCCTGGTGAAGCGATCGCGTATAAGTTCGATTTTTCATTAATTAAACGATGAAATCGTTTGTTCAACGATTCATTTTGTTAGTTTAGATGCAGAAAACATTTGTCCACCCCGTGATTTCATTTGTCCACCCTCCAGAATTGAATAATTAATAAAAATCTCGAAAAAGAAGCGTCCTGGTGAAGCGATCGCGTATAAGTTCCATTTTTCATTAATTAAACGATGAAATCGTTTGTCCGACGATTCATTTCGTTAGTTTAGACGTAGAAGACGTTTGTCCACCCCGTGATTTCGTTTGTCCACCCTCCAGAATTGAATAATTAATAAAAATCTCGAAAAAGAAGCGTCCTGGTGAAGCGATCGCGTATAAGTTCGATTTTTCATTAATTAAACGATGAAATCGTTTGTTCGACGATTCATTTCGTTAGTTTAGACGTAGAAGACGTTTGTCCACCCCGTGATTTCGTTTGTCCACCCTCCAGAATTGAATAATTAATAAAAATCTCGAAAAAGAAGCGTCCTGGTGAAGCGATCGCGTATAAGTTCGATTTTTCATTAATTAAACGATGAAATCGTTTGTTCGACGATTCATTTCGTTAGTTTAGACGTAGAAGACGTTTGTCCACCCCGTGATTTCGTTTGTCCACCCTCCAGAATTGAATAATTAATAAAAATCTCGAAAAAGAAGCGTCCTGGTGAAGCGATCGCGTATAAGTTCGATTTTTCATTAATTAAACGATGAAATCGTTTGTTCGACGTTTCATTTCGTTAGTTTAGACGTAGAAGACGTTTGTCCACCCCGTGATTTCGTTTGTCCACCCTCCAGAATTGAATAATTAATAAAAATCTCGAAAAAGAAGCGTCCTGGTGAAGCGATCGCGTATAAGTTCGATTTTTCATTAATTAAACGATGAAATCGTTTGTTCAACGATTCATTCTGTTAGTTTAGATGCAGAAAACATTTGTCCACCCCGTGATTTCGTTTGTCCACCCTCCAGAATTGAATAATTAATAAAAATCTCGAAAAAGAAGCGTCCTGGTGAAGCGATCGCGTATAAGTTCGATTTTTCATTAATTAAACGATGAAATCGTTTGTTCGACGATTCATTTCGTTAGTTTAGACGTAGAAGACGTTTGTCCACCACGTGATTTCGTTTGTCCACCCTCCAGAATTGAATAATTAATAAAAATCTCGAAAAAGAAGCGTCCTGGTGAAGCGATCGCGTATAAGTTCGATTTTTCATTAATTAAACGATGAAATCGTTTGTTCAACGATTCATTTTGTTAGTTTAGATGCAGAAAACATTTGTCCACCCCGTGATTTCGTTTGTCCACCCTCCAGAATTGAATAATTAATAAAAATCTCGAAAAAGAAGCGTCCTGGTGAAGCGATCGCGTATAAGTTCGATTTTTCATTAATTAAACGATGAAATCGTTTGTTCGACGATTCATTTCGTTAGTTTAGACGTAGAAGACGTTTGTCCACCCCATGATTTCGTTTGTCCACCCTCCAGAATTGAATAATTAATCAAAATCTCGAAAAAGAAGCGTCCTGGTGAAGCGATCGCGTATAAGTTCAATTTTTCATTAATTAAACGATGAAATCGTTTGTTCAACGATTCATTTCGTTAGTTTAGACGCAGAAGACGTTTGTCCACCCCGTGATTTCGTTTGTCCACCCTCCAGAATTGAATAATTAATAAAAATCTCGAAAAAGAAGCGTCCTGGTGAAGCGATCGCGTATAAGTTCGATTTTTCATTAATTAAACGATGAAATCGTTTGTTCGACGATTCATTTCGTTAGTTTAGACGTAGAAGACGTTTGTCCACCCCGTGATTTCGTTTGTCCATCCTCCAGAATTGAATAATTAATAAAAATCTCGAAAAAGAAGCGTCCTGGTGAAGCGATCGCGTATAAGTTCGATTTTTCATTAATTAAACGATGAAATCGTTTGTTCGACGATTCATTTCGTTAGTTTAGACGTAGAAGACGTTTGTCCACCCCGTGATTTCGTTTGTCCACCCTCCAGAATTGAATAATTAATAAAAATCTCGAAAAAGAAGCGTCCTGGTGAAGCGATCGCGTATAAGTTCGATTTTTCATTAATTAAACGATGAAATCGTTTGTTCAACGATTCATTTTGTTAGTTTAGATGCAGAAGACGTTTGTCCACCCCGTGATTTCGTTTGTCCACCCTCCAGAATTGAATAATTAATAAAAATCTCGAAAAAGAAGCGCCCTGGTGAAGCGATCGCGTATAAGTTCGATTTTTCATTAATTAAACGATGAAATCGTTTGTTCGACGATTCATTTCGTTAGTTTAGACGTAGAAGACGTTTGTCCACCCCGTGATTTCGTTTGTCCACCCTCCAGAATTGAATAATTAATAAAAATCTCGAAAAAGAAGCGTCCTGGTGAAGCGATCGCGTATAAGTTCGATTTTTCATTAATTAAACGATGAAATCGTTTGTTCGACGATTCATTTCGTTAGTTTAGACGTAGAAGACGTTTGTCCACCTCGTGATTTCGTTTGTCCACCCTCCAGAATTGAATAAGTAATAAAAATCTCGAAAAAGAAGCGTCCTGGTGAAGCGATCGCGTATAAGTTCGATTTTTCATTAATTAAACGATGAAATCGTTTGTTCAACGATTCATTTTGTTAGTTTAGATGCAGAAAACAGTTGTCCACCCCGTGATTTCGTTTGTCCACCCTCCAGAATTGAATAATTAATAAAAATCTCGAAAAAGAAGCGTCCTGGTGAAGCGATCGCGTATAAGTTCGATTTTTCATTAATTAAACGATGAAATCGTTTGTTCGACGATTCATTTCGTTAGTTTAGACGTAGAAGACGTTTGTCCACCTCGTGATTTCGTTTGTCCACCCTCCAGAATTGAATAATTAATAAAAATCTCGAAAAAGAAGCGTCCTGGTGAAGCGATCGCGTATAAGTTCGATTTTTCATTAATTAAACGATGAAATCGGTTGTTCAACGATTCATTTTGTTAGTTTAGATGCAGAAAACATTTGTCCACCCAGTGATTTCATTTGTCCACCCTCCAGAACTGAATAATTAATAAAAATCTCGAAAAAGAAGCGTCCTGGTGAAGCGATCGCGTATAAGTTCCATTTTTCATTAATTAAACAATGAAATCGTTTGTTCGACGATTCATTTCGTTAGTTTAGACGTAGAAGACGTTTGTCCACCCCGTGATTTCGTTTGTCCACCCTCCAGAATTGAATAATTAATAAAAATCTCGAAAAAGAAGCGTCCTGGTGAAGCGATCGCGTATAAGTTCGATTTTTCATTAATTAAACGATGAAATCGTTTGTTCGACGATTCATTTCGTTAGTTTAGACGTAGAAGACGTTTGTCCACCCCGTGATTTCGTATGTCCACCCTCCAGAATTGAATAATTAATAAAAATCTCGAAAAAGAAGCGTCCTGGTGAAGCGATCGCGTATAAGTTCGATTTTTCATTAATTAAACGATGAAATCGTTTTTTCAACGATTCATTTTGTTAGTTTAGATGCAGAAAACATTTGTCCACCCCGTGATTTCGTTTGTCCACCCTCCAGAATTGAATAATTAATAAAAATCTCGAAAAAGAAGCGTCCTGGTGAAGCGATCGCGTATAAGTTCGATTTTTCATTAATTAAACGATGAAATCGTTTGTTCGACGATTCATTTCGTTAGTTTAGACGTAGAAGACGTTTGTCCACCCCGTGATTTCGTTTGTCCACCCTCCAGAATTGAATAATTAATAAAAATCTCGAAAAAGAAGCGTCCTGGTGAAGCGATCGCGTATAAGTTCGATTTTTCATTAATTAAACGATGAAATCGTTTGTTCGACGTTTCATTTCGTTAGTTTAGACGTAGAAGACGTTTGTCCACCCCGTGATTTCGTTTGTCCACCCTCCAGAATTGAATAATTAATAAAAATCTCGAAAAAGAAGCGTCCTGGTGAAGCGATCGCGTATAAGTTCGATTTTTCATTAATTAAACGATGAAATCGTTTGTTCAACGATTCATTTTGTTAGTTTAGATGCAGAAAACATTTGTCCACCCCGTGATTTCGTTTGTCCACCCTCCAGAATTGAATAATTAATAAAAATCTCGAAAAAGAAGCGTCCTGGTGAAGCGATCGCGTATAAGTTCGATTTTTCATTAATTAAACGATGAAATCGTTTGTTCGACGATTCATTTCGTTAGTTTAGACATAGAAGACGTTTGTCCACCCCGTGATTTCGTTTGTCCACCCTCCAGAATTGAATAATTAATAAAAATCTCGAAAAAGAAGCGTCCTGGTGAAGCGATCGCGTATAAGTTTGATTTTTCATTAATTAAACGATGAAATCGTTTGTTCAACGATTCATTTTGTTAGTTTAGATGCAGAAAACATTTGTCCACCCCGTGATTTCGTTTGTCCACCCTCCAGAATTGAATAATTAATAAAAATCTCGAAAAAGAAGCGTCCTGGTGAAGCGATCGCGTATAAGTTCGATTTTTCATTAATTAAACGATGAAATCGTTTGTTCGACGATTCATTTCGTTAGTTTAGACGTAGAAGACGTTTGTCCACCCCATGATTTCGTTTGTCCACCCTCCAGAATTGAATAATTAATCAAAATCTCGAAAAAGAAGCGTCCTGGTGAAGCGATCGCGTATAAGTTCAATTTTTCATTAATTAAACGATGAAATCGTTTGTTCAACGATTCATTTCGTTAGTCTAGACGCAGAAGACGTTTGTCCACCCCGTGATTTCGTTTGTCCACACTCCAGAATTGAATAATTAATAAAAATCTCGAAAAAGAAGCGTCCTGGTGAAGCGATCGCGTATAAGTTCGATTTTTCATTAATTAAACGATGAAATCGTTTGTTCGACGATTCATTTCGTTAGTTTAGACGTAGAAGACGTTTGTCCACCCCGTGATTTCGTTTGTCCACCCTCCAGAATTGAATAATTAATAAAAATCTCGAAAAAGAAGCGTCCTGGTGAAGCGATCGCGTATAAGTTCGATTTTTCATTAATTAAACGATGAAATCGTTTGTTCGACGATTCATTTCGTTAGTTTAGACGTAGAAGACGTTTGTCCACCCCGTGATTTCGTTTGTCCACCCTCCAGAATTGAATAATTAATAAAAATCTCGAAAAAGAAGCGTCCTGGTGAAGCGATCGCGTATAAGTTCGATTTTTCATTAATTAAACGATGAAATCGTTTGTTCAACGATTCATTTTGTTAGTTTAGATGCAGAAGACGTTTGTCCACCCCGTGATTTCGTTTGTCCACCCTCCAGAATTGAATAATTAATAAAAATCTCGAAAAAGAAGCGCCCTGGTGAAGCGATCGCGTATAAGTTCGATTTTTCATTAATTAAACGATGAAATCGTTTGTTCGACGATTCATTTCGTTAGTTTAGACGTAGAAGACGTTTGTCCACCCCGTGATTTCGTTTGTCCACCCTCCAGAATTGAATAATTAATAAAAATCTCGAAAAAGAAGCGTCCTGGTGAAGCGATCGCGTATAAGTTCGATTTTTCATTAATTAAACGATGAAATCGTTTGTTCAACGATTCATTTTGTTAGTTTAGATGCAGAAGACGTTTGTCCACCTCGTGATTTCGTTTGTCCACCCTCCAGAATTGAATAATTAATAAAAATCTCGAAAAAGAAGCGTCCTGGTGAAGCGATCGCGTATAAGTTCGATTTTTCATTAATTAAACGATGAAATCGTTTGTTCGACGATTCATTTCGTTAGTTTAGACGTAGAAGACGTTTGTCCACCCCGTGATTTCGTTTGTCCACCCTCCAGAATTGAATAATTAATAAAAATCTCGAAAAAGAAGCGTCCTGGTGAAGCGATCGCGTATAAGTTCGATTTTTCATTAATTAAACGATGAAATCGTTTGTTCGACGATTCATTTCGTTAGTTTAGACGTAGAAGACGTTTGTCCACCCCGTGATTTCGTTTGTCCACCCTCCAGAATTGAATAATTAATAAAAATCTCGAAAAAGAAGCGTCCTGGTGAAGCGATCGCGTATAAGTTCGATTTTTCATTAATTAAACGATGAAATCGTTTGTTCAACGATTCATTTTGTTAGTTTAGATGCAGAAGACGTTTGTCCACCCCGTGATTTCGTTTGTCCACCCTCCAGAATTGAATAATTAATAAAAATCTCGAAAAAGAAGCGCCCTGGTGAAGCGATCGCGTATAAGTTCGATTTTTCATTAATTAAACGATGAAATCGTTTGTTCGACGATTCATTTCGTTAGTTTAGACGTAGAAGACGTTTGTCCACCCCGTGATTTCGTTTGTCCACCCTCCAGAATTGAATAATTAATAAAAATCTCGAAAAAGAAGCGTCCTGGTGAAGCGATCGCGTATAAGTTCGATTTTTCATTAATTAAACGATGAAATCGTTTGTTCAACGATTCATTTTGTTAGTTTAGATGCAGAAGACGTTTGTCCACCTCGTGATTTCGTTTGTCCACCCTCCAGAATTGAATAATTAATAAAAATCTCGAAAAAGAAGCGTCCTGGTGAAGCGATCGCGTATAAGTTCGATTTTTCATTAATTAAACGATGAAATCGTTTGTTCGACGATTCATTTCGTTAGTTTAGACGTAGAAGACGTTTGTCCACCCCGTGATTTCGTTTGTCCACCCTCCAGAATTGAATAATTAATAAAAATCTCGAAAAAGAAGCGTCCTGGTGAAGCGATCGCGTATAAGTTCGATTTTTCATTAATTAAACGATGAAATCGTTTGTTCGACGATTCATTTCGTTAGTTTAGACGTAGAAGACGTTTGTCCACCTCGTGATTTCGTTTGTCCACCCTCCAGAATTGAATAATTAATAAAAATCTCGAAAAAGAAGCGTCCTGGTGAAGCGATCGCGTATAAGTTCGATTTTTCATTAATTAAACGATGAAATCGTTTGTTCAACGATTCATTTTGTTAGTTTAGATGCAGAAAACATTTGTCCACCCCGTGATTTCATTTGTCCACCCTCCAGAATTGAATAATTAATAAAAATCTCGAAAAAGAAGCGTCCTGGTGAAGCGATCGCGTATAAGTTCGATTTTTCATTAATTAAACGATGAAATCGTTTGTTCGACGATTCATTTCGTTAGTTTAGACGTAGAAGACGTTTGTCCACACCGTGATTTCGTTTGTCCACCCTCCAGAATTGAATAATTAATAAAAATCTCGAAAAAGATGCGTCCTGGTGAAGCGATCGCGTATAAGTTCGATTTTTCATTAATTAAACGATGAAATCGTTTGTTCGACGATTCATTTCGTTAGTTTAGACGTAGAAGACGTTTGTCCACCCCGTGATTTCGTTTGTCCACCCTCCAGAATTGAATAATTAATAAAAATCTCGAAAAAGAAGCGTCCTGGTGAAGCGATCGCGTATAAGTTCGATTTTTCATTAATTAAACGATGAAATCGTTTGTTCGACGATTCATTTCGTTAGTTTAGACGTAGAAGACGTTTGTCCACCCCGTGATTTCGTTTGTCCACCCTCCAGAATTGAATAATTAATAAAAATCTCGAAAAAGAAGCGTCCTGGTGAAGCGATCGCGTATAAGTTCGATTTTTCATTAATTAAACGATGAAATCGTTTGTTCGACGTTTCATTTCGTTAGTTTAGACGTAGAAGACGTTTGTCCACCCCGTGATTTCGTTTGTCCACCCTCCAGAATTGAATAATTAATAAAAATCTCGAAAAAGAAGCGTCCTGGTGAAGCGATCGCGTATAAGTTCGATTTTTCATTAATTAAACGATGAAATCGTTTGTTCAACGATTCATTTTGTTAGTTTAGATGCAGAAAACATTTGTCCACCCCGTGATTTCGTTTGTCCACCCTCCAGAATTGAATAATTAATAAAAATCTCGAAAAAGAAGCGTCCTGGTGAAGCGATCGCGTATAAGTTCGATTTTTCATTAATTAAACGATGAAATCGTTTGTTCGACGATTCATTTCGTTAGCTTAGACGTAGAAGACGTTTGTCCACCACGTGATTTCGTTTGTCCACCCTCCAGAATTGAATAATTAATAAAAATCTCGAAAAAGAAGCGTCCTGGTGAAGCGATCGCGTATAAGTTCGATTTTTCATTAATTAAACGATGAAATCGTTTGTTCAACGATTCATTTTGTTAGTTTAGATGCAGAAAACATTTATCCACCCCGTGATTTCGTTTGTCCACCCTCCAGAATTGAATAATTAATAAAAATCTCGAAAAAGAAGCGTCCTGGTGAAGCGATCGCGTATAAGTTCGATTTTTCATTAATTAAACGATGAAATCGTTTGTTCGACGATTCATTTCGTTAGTTTAGACGTAGAAGACGTTTGTCCACCCCATGATTTCGTTTGTCCACCCTCCAGAATTGAATAATTAATCAAAATCTCGAAAAAGAAGCGTCCTGGTGAAGCGATCGCGTATAAGTTCAATTTTTCATTAATTAATCGATGAAATCGTTTGTTCAACGATTCATTTCGTTAGTTTAGACGCAGAAGACGTTTGTCCACCCCGTGATTTCGTTTGTCCACCCTCCAGAATTGAATAATTAATAAAAATCTCGAAAAAGAAGCGTCCTGGTGAAGCGATCGCGTATAAGTTCGATTTTTCATTAATTAAACGATGAAATCGTTTGTTCGACGATTCATTTCGTTAGTTTAGACGTAGAAGACGTTTGTCCACCCCGTGATTTCGTTTGTCCATCCTCCAGAATTGAATAATTAATAAAAATCTCGAAAAAGAAGCGTCCTGGTGAAGCGATCGCGTATAAGTTCGATTTTTCATTAATTAAACGATGAAATCGTTTGTTCGACGATTCATTTCGTTAGTTTAGACGTAGAAGACGTTTGTCCACCCCGTGATTTCGTTTGTCCACCCTCCAGAATTGAATAATTAATAAAAATCTCGAAAAAGAAGCGTCCTGGTGAAGCGATCGCGTATAAGTTCGATTTTTCATTAATTAAACGATGAAATCGTTTGTTCAACGATTCATTTTGTTAGTTTAGATGCAGAAGACGTTTGTCCACCCCGTGATTTCGTTTGTCCACCCTCCAGAATTGAATAATTAATAAAAATCTCGAAAAAGAAGCGCCCTGGTGAAGCGATCGCGTATAAGTTCGATTTTTCATTAATTAAACGATGAAATCGTTTGTTCGACGATTCAATTCGTTAGTTTAGACGTAGAAGACGTTTGTCCACCCCGTGATTTCGTTTGTCCACCCTCCAGAATTGAATAATTAATAAAAATCTCGAAAAAGAAGCGTCCTGGTGAAGCGATCGCGTATAAGTTCGATTTTTCATTAATTAAACGATGAAATCGTTTGTTCGACGATTCATTTCGTTAGTTTAGACGTAGAAGACGTTTGTCCACCTCGTGATTTCGTTTGTCCACCCTCCAGAATTGAATAATTAATAAAAATCTCGAAAAAGAAGCGTCCTGGTGAAGCGATCGCGTATAAGTTCGATTTTTCATTAATTAAACGATGAAATCGTTTGTTCAACGATTCATTTTGTTAGTTTAGATGCAGAAAACATTTGTCCACCCAGTGATTTCATTTGTCCACCCTCCAGAACTGAATAATTAATAAAAATCTCGAAAAAGAAGCGTCCTGGTGAAGCGATCGCGTATAAGTTCCATTTTTCATTAATTAAACGATGAAATCGTTTGTTCGACGATTCATTTCGTTAGTTTAGACGTAGAAGACGTTTGTCCACCTCGTGATTTCGTTTGTCCACCCTCCAGAATTGAATAATTAATAAAAATCTCGAAAAAGAAGCGTCCTGGTGAAGCGATCGCGTATAAGTTCGATTTTTCATTAATTAAACGATGAAATCGTTTGTTCGACGATTCATTTCGTTAGTTTAGACGTAGAAGACGTTTGTCCACCCCGTGATTTCGTTTGTCCACCCTCCAGAATTGAATAATTAATAAAAATCTCGAAAAAGAAGCGTCCTGGTGAAGCGATCGCGTATAAGTTCGATTTTTCATTAATTAAACGATGAAATCGTTTGTTCGACGATTCATTTCGTTAGTTTAGACGTAGAAGACGTTTGTCCACCCCATGATTTCGTTTGTCCACCCTCCAGAATTGAATAATTAATAAAAATCTCGAAAAAGAAGCGTCCTGGTGAAGCGATCGCGTATAAGTTCAATTTTTCATTAATTAAACGATGAAATCGTTTGTTCAACGATTCATTTCGTTAGTTTAGACGCAGAAGACGTTTGTCCACCCCGTGATTTCGTTTGTCCACCCTCCAGAATTGAATAATTAATAAAAATCTCGAAAAAGAAGCGTCCTGGTGAAGCGATCGCGTATAAGTTCGATTTTTCATTAATTAAACGATGAAATCGTTTGTTCGACGATTCATTTCGTTAGTTTAGACGTGGAAGACGTTTGTCCACCCCGTGATTTCGTTTGTCCACCCTCCAGAATTGAATAATTAATAAAAATCTCGAAAATGAAGCGTCCTGGTGAAGCGATCGCGTATAAGTTCGATTTTTCATTAATTAAACGATGAAATCGTTTGTTCGACGATTCATTTCGTTAGTTTAGACGTAGAAGACGTTTGTCCACCCCGTGATTTCGTTTGTCCACCCTCCAGAATTGAATAATTAATAAAAATCTCGAAAAAGAAGCGTCCTGGTGAAGCGATCGCGTATAAGTTCGATTTTTCATTAATTAAACGATGAAATCGTTTGTTCAACGATTCATTTTGTTAGTTTAGATGCAGAAAACATTTGTCCACCCCGTGATTTCGTTTGTCCACCCTCCAGAATTGAATAATTAATAAAAATCTCGAAAAAGAAGCGTCCTGGTGAAGCGATCGCGTATAAGTTCGATTTTTCATTAATTAAACGATGAAATCGTTTGTTCGACGATTCATTTCGTTAGTTTAGACGTAGAAGACGTTTGTCCACCCCGTGATTTCGTTTGTCCACCCTCCAGAATTGAATAATTAATAAAAATCTCGAAAAAGAAGCGTCCTGGTGAAGCGATCGCGTATAAGTTCGATTTTTCATTAATTAAACGATGAAATCGTTTGTTCGACGTTTCATTTCGTTAGTTTAGACGTAGAAGACGTTTGTCCACCCCGTGATTTCGTTTGTCCACCCTCCAGAATTGAATAATTAATAAAAATCTCGAAAAAGAAGCGTCCTGGTGAAGCGATCGCGTATAAGTTCGATTTTTCATTAATTAAACGATGAAATCGTTTGTTCAACGATTCATTTTGTTAGTTTAGATGCAGAAAACATTTGTCCACCCCGTGATTTCGTTTGTCCACCCTCCAGAATTGAATAATTATTAAAAATCTCGAAAAAGAAGCGTCCTGGTGAAGCGATCGCGTATAAGTTCGATTTTTCATTAATTAAACGATGAAATCGTTTGTTCGACGATTCATTTCGTTAGTTTAGACGTAGAAGACGTTTGTCCACCCCGTGATTTCGTTTGTCCACCCTCCAGAATTGAATAATTAATAAAAATCTCGAAAAAGAAGCGTCCTGGTGAAGCGATCGCGTATAAGTTCGATTTTTCATTAATTAAACGATGAAATCGTTTGTTCAACGATTCATTTTGTTAGTTTAGATGCAGAAAACATTTGTCCACCCCGTGATTTCGTTTGTCCACCCTCCAGAATTGAATAATTAATAAAAATCTCGAAAAAGAAGCGTCCTGGTGAAGCGATCGCGTATAAGTTCAATTTTTCATTAATTAAACGATGAAATCGTTTGTTCGACGATTCATTTCGTTAGTTTAGACGTAGAAGACGTTTGTCCACCCCATGATTTCGTTTGTCCACCCTCCAGAATTGAATAATTAATCAAAATCTCGAAAAAGAAGCGTCCTGGTGAAGCGATCGCGTATAAGTTCAATTTTTCATTAATTAAACGATGAAATCGTTTGTTCAACGATTCATTTCGTTAGTCTAGACGCAGAAGACGTTTGTCCACCCCGTGATTTCGTTTGTCCACCCTCCAGAATTGAATAATTAATAAAAATCTCGAAAAAGAAGCGTCCTGGTGAAGCGATCGCGTATAAGTTCGATTTTTCATTAATTAAACGATGAAATCGTTTGTTCGACGATTCATTTCGTTAGTTTAGACGTAGAAGACGTTTGTCCACCCCGTGATTTCGTTTGTCCACCCTCCAGAATTGAATAATTAATAAAAATCTCGAAAAAGAAGCGTCCTGGTGAAGCGATCGCGTATAAGTTCGATTTTTCATTAATTAAACGATGAAATCGTTTGTTCGACGATTCATTTCGTTAGTTTAGACGTAGAAGACGTTTGTCCACCCCGTGATTTCGTTTGTCCACCCTCCAGAATTGAATAATTAATAAAAATCTCGAAAAAGAAGCGTCCTGGTGAAGCGATCGCGTATAAGTTCGATTTTTCATTAATTAAACGATGAAATCGTTTGTTCAACGATTCATTTTGTTAGTTTAGATGCAGAAGACGTTTGTCCACCCAGTGATTTCGTTTGTACACCCTCCAGAATTGAATAATTAATAAAAATCTCGAAAAAGAAGCGCCCTGGTGAAGCGATCGCGTATAAGTTCGATTTTTCATTAATTAAACGATGAAATCGTTTGTTCGACGATTCATTTCGTTAGTTTAGACGTAGAAGACGTTTGTCCACCCCGTGATTTCGTTTGTCCACCCTCCAGAATTGAATAATTAATAAAAATCTCGAAAAAGAAGCGTCCTGGTGAAGCGATCGCGTATAAGTTCGATTTTTCATTAATTAAACGATGAAATCGTTTGTTCGACGATTCATTTCGTTAGTTTAGACGTAGAAGACGTTTGTCCACCTCGTGATTTCGTTTGTCCACCCTCCAGAATTGAATAATTAATAAAAATCTCGAAAAAGAAGCGTCCTGGTGAAGCGATCGCGTATAAGTTCGATTTTTCATTAATTAAACGATGAAATCGTTTGTTCAACGATTCATTTTGTTAGTTTAGATGCAGAAAACATTTGTCCACCCCGTGATTTCATTTGTCCACCCTCCAGAATTGAATAATTAATAAAAATCTCGAAAAAGAAGCGTCCTGGTGAAGCGATCGCGTATAAGTTCCATTTTTCATTAATTAAACGATGAAATCGTTTGTTCGACGATTCATTTCGTTAGTTTAGACGTAGAAGACGTTTGTCCACCCCGTGATTTCGTTTGTCCACCCTCCAGCATTGAATAATTAATAAAAATCTCGAAAAAGAAGCGTCCTGGTGAAGCGATCGCGTATAAGTTCGATTTTTCATTAATTAAACGATGAAATCGTTTGTTCGACGATTCATTTCGTTAGTTTAGACGTAGAAGACGTTTGTCCACCCCGTGATTTCGTTTGTCCACCCTCCAGAATTGAATAATTAATAAAAATCTCGAAAAAGAAGCGCCCTGGTGAAGCGATCGCGTATAAGTTCGATTTTTCATTAATTAAACGATGAAATCGTTTGTTCGACGATTCATTTCGTTAGTTTAGACGTAGAAGACGTTTGTCCACCCCGTGATTTCGTTTGTCCACCCTCCAGAATTGAATAATTAATAAAAATCTCGAAAAAGAAGCGTCCTGGTGAAGCGATCGCGTATAAGTTCGATTTTTCATTAATTAAACGATGAAATCGTTTGTTCGACGATTCATTTCGTTAGTTTAGACGTAGAAGACGTTTGTCCATCCCATGATTTCGTTTGTCCACCCTCCAGAATTGAATAATTAATAAAAATCTCGAAAAAGAAGCGTCCTGGTGAAGCGATCGCGTATAAGTTCAATTTTTCATTAATTAAACGATGAAATCGTTTGTTCAACGATTCATTTCGTTAGTTTAGACGCAGAAGACGTTTGTCCACCCCGTGATTTCGTTTGTCCACCCTCCAGAATTGAATAATTAATAAAAATCTCGAAAAAGAAGCGTCCTGGTGAAGCGATCGCGTATAAGTTCGATTTTTCATTAATTAAACGATGAAATCGTTTGTTCGACGATTCATTTCGTTAGTTTAGACGTGGAAGACGTTTGTCCACCCCGTGATTTCGTTTGTCCACCCTCCAGAATTGAATAATTAATAAAAATCTCGAAAAAGAAGCGTCCTGGTGAAGCGATCGCGTATAAGTTCGATTTTTCATTAATTAAACGATGAAATCGTTTGTTCAACGATTCATTTTGTTAGTTTAGATGCAGAAAACATTTGTCCACCCCGTGATTTCATTTGTCCACCCTCCAGAATTGAATAATTAATAAAAATCTCGAAAAAGAAGCGTCCTGGTGAAGCGATCGCGTATAAGTTCCATTTTTCATTAATTAAACGATGAAATCGTTTGTTCGACGATTCATTTCGTTAGTTTAGACGTAGAAGACGTTTGTCCACCCCGTGATTTCGTTTGTCCACCCTCCAGCATTGAATAATTAATAAAAATCTCGAAAAAGAAGCGTCCTGGTGAAGCGATCGCGTATAAGTTCGATTTTTCATTAATTAAACGATGAAATCGTTTGTTCGACGATTCATTTCGTTAGTTTAGACGTAGAAGACGTTTGTCCACCCCGTGATTTCGTTTGTCCACCCTCCAGAATTGAATAATTAATAAAAATCTCGAAAAAGAAGCGCCCTGGTGAAGCGATCGCGTATAAGTTCGATTTTTCATTAATTAAACGATGAAATCGTTTGTTCGACGATTCATTTCGTTAGTTTAGACGTAGAAGACGTTTGTCCACCCCGTGATTTCGTTTGTCCACCCTCCAGAATTGAATAATTAATAAAAATCTCGAAAAAGAAGCGTCCTGGTGAAGCGATCGCGTATAAGTTCGATTTTTCATTAATTAAACGATGAAATCGTTTGTTCGACGATTCATTTCGTTAGTTTAGACGTAGAAGACGTTTGTCCATCCCATGATTTCGTTTGTCCACCCTCCAGAATTGAATAATTAATAAAAATCTCGAAAAAGAAGCGTCCTGGTGAAGCGATCGCGTATAAGTTCAATTTTTCATTAATTAAACGATGAAATCGTTTGTTCAACGATTCATTTCGTTAGTTTAGACGCAGAAGACGTTTGTCCACCCCGTGATTTCGTTTGTCCACCCTCCAGAATTGAATAATTAATAAAAATCTCGAAAAAGAAGCGTCCTGGTGAAGCGATCGCGTATAAGTTCGATTTTTCATTAATTAAACGATGAAATCGTTTGTTCGACGATTCATTTCGTTAGTTTAGACGTGGAAGACGTTTGTCCACCCCGTGATTTCGTTTGTCCACCCTCCAGAATTGAATAATTAATAAAAATCTCGAAAAAGAAGCGTCCTGGTGAAGCGATCGCGTATAAGTTCGATTTTTCATTAATTAAACGATGAAATCGTTTGTTCGACGATTCATTTCGTTAGTTTAGACGTAGAAGACGTTTGTCCACCCCGTGATTTCGTTTGTCCACCCTCCAGAATTGAATAATTAATAAAAATCTCGAAAAAGAAGCGTCCTGGTGAAGCGATCGCGTATAAGTTCGATTTTTCATTAATTAAACGATGAAATCGTTTGTTCGACGATTCATTTCGTTAGTTTAGACGTAGAAGACGTTTGTCCACCCCGTGATTTCGTTTGTCCACCCTCCAGAATTGAATAATTAATAAAAATCTCGAAAAAGAAGCGTCCTGGTGAAGCGATCGCGTATAAGTTCGATTTTTCATTAATTAAACGATGAAATCGTTTGTTCGACGATTCATTTCGTTAGTTTAGACGTAGAAGACGTTTGTCCACCCCGTGATTTCGTTTGTCCACCCTCCAGAATTGAATAATTAATAAAAATCTCGAAAAAGAAGCGTCCTGGTGAAGCGATCGCGTATAAGTTCGATTTTTCATTAATTAAACGATGAAATCGTTTGTTCAACGATTCATTTCGTTAGTTTAGACGCAGAAGACGTTTGTCCACCCCGTGATTTCGTTTGTCCACCCTCCAGAATTGAATAATTAATAAAAATCTCGAAAAAGAAGCGTCCTGGTGAAGCGATCGCGTATAAGTTCGATTTTTCATTAATTAAACGATGAAATCGTTTGTGCGACGATTCATTTCGTTAGTTTAGACGTAGAAGACGTTTGTCCACCCCGTGATTTCGTTTGTCCACTATCCAGAATTGAATAATTAATAAAAATCTCGAAAAAGAAGCGTCCTGGTGAAGCGATCGCGTATAAGTTCGATTTTTCATTAATTAAACGATGAAATCGTTTGTTCGACGATTCATTTCGTTAGTTTAGACGTAGAAGACGTTTGTCCACCCCGTGATTTCGTTTGTCCACCCTCCAGAATTGAATAATTAATAAAAATCTCGAAAAAGAAGCGTCCTGGTGAAGCGATCGCGTATAAGTTCGATTTTTCATTAACTAAACGATGAAATCGTTTGTCCAACGATTCATTTTGTTAGTTTAGATGCAGAAGACGTTTGTCCACCCTGTGATTTCGTTTGTCCACCCTCCAGAATTGAATAATTAATAAAAATCTCGAAAAAGAAGCGTCCTGGTGAAGCGATCGCGTATAAGTTCGATTTTTCATTAATTAAACGATGAAATCGTTTGTTCAACGATTCATTTTGTTAGTTTAGATGCAGAAGACGTTTGCCCACCCCGTGATTTCGTTTGTCCACCCTCCAGAATTGAATAATTAATAAAAATCTCGAAAAGAAGCGTCCTGGTGAAGCGATCGCGTATAAGTTCGATTTTTCATTAATTAAACGATGAAATCGTTTGTTCGACGATTCATTTCGTTAGTTTAGACGTAGAAGACGTTTGTCCACCCCGTGATTTCGTTTGTCCACCCTCCAGAATTGAATAATTAATAAAAATCTCGAAAAAGAAGCGTCCTGGTGAAGCGATCGCGTATAAGTTCAATTTTTCATTAATTAAACGATGAAATCGTTTGTTCAACGATTCATTTTGTTAGTTTAGATGCAGAAGACGTTTGTCCACCCCGTGATTTCGTTTGTCCACCCTCCAGAATTGAATAATTAATAAAAATCTCGAAAAAGAAGCGTCCTGGTGAAGCGATCGCGTATAAGTTCGATTTTTCATTAATTAAACGATGAAATCGTTTGTTCAACGATTCATTTTGTTAGTTTAGACGCAGAAGACGTTTGTCCACCCCGTGATTTCGTTTGTCCACCCTCCAGAATTGAATAATTAATAAAAATCTCGAAAAAGAAGCGTCCTGGTGAAGCGATCGCGTATAAGTTCGATTTTTCATTAATTAAACGATGAAATCGTTTGTTCAACGATTCATTTCGTTAGTTTAGATGCAGAAGACGTTTGTCCACCCCGTGATTTCGTTTGTCCTCCCTCCAGAATTGAATAATTAATAAAAATCTCGAAAAAGAAGCGTCCTGGTGAAGCGATCGCGTATAAGTTCGATTTTTCATTAATTAAACGATGAAATCGTTTGTTCGACGATTCATTTCGTTAGTTTAGACGTAGAAGACGTTTGTCCACCCCGTGATTTCGTTTGTCCACCCTCCAGAATTGAATAATTAATAAAAATCTCGAAAAAGAAGCGTCCTGGTGAAGCGATCGCGTATAAGTTCGATTTTTCATTAATTAAACGATGAAATCGTTTGTTCGACGATTCATTTCGTTAGTTTAGACGTAGAAGACGTTTGTCCACCCCGTGATTTCGTTTGTCCACCCTCCAGAATTGAATAATTAATAAAAATCTCGAAAAAGAAGCGTCCTGGTGAAGCGATCGCGTATAAGTTCGATTTTTCATTAATTAAACGATGAAATCGTTTGTTCAACGATTCATTTTGTTAGTTTAGATGCAGAAAACATTTGTCCACCCCGTGATTTCGTTTGTCCACCCTCCAGAATTGAATAATTAATAAAAATCTCGAAAAAGAAGCGTCCTGGTGAAGCGATCGCGTATAAGTTCAATTTTTCATTAATTAAACGATGAAATCGTTTGTTCGACGATTCATTTCGTTAGTTTAGACGTAGAAGACGTTTGTCCACCCCATGATTTCGTTTGTCCACCCTCCAGAATTGAATAATTAATCAAAATCTCGAAAAAGAAGCGTCCTGGTGAAGCGATCGCGTATAAGTTCAATTTTTCATTAATTAAACGATGAAATCGTTTGTTCAACGATTCATTTCGTTAGTCTAGACGCAGAAGACGTTTGTCCACCCCGTGATTTCGTTTGTCCACCCTCCAGAATTGAATAATTAATAAAAATCTCGAAAAAGAAGCGTCCTGGTGAAGCGATCGCGTATAAGTTCGATTTTTCATTAATTAAACGATGAAATCGTTTGTTCGACGATTCATTTCGTTAGTTTAGACGTAGAAGACGTTTGTCCACCCCGTGATTTCGTTTGTCCACCCTCCAGAATTGAATAATTAATAAAAATCTCGAAAAAGAAGCGTCCTGGTGAAGCGATCGCGTATAAGTTCGATTTTTCATTAATTAAACGATGAAATCGTTTGTTCGACGATTCATTTCGTTAGTTTAGACGTAGAAGACGTTTGTCCACCCCGTGATTTCGTTTGTCCACCCTCCAGAATTGAATAATTAATAAAAATCTCGAAAAAGAAGCGTCCTGGTGAAGCGATCGCGTATAAGTTCGATTTTTCATTAATTAAACGATGAAATCGTTTGTTCAACGATTCATTTTGTTAGTTTAGATGCAGAAGACGTTTGTCCACCCCGTGATTTCGTTTGTCCACCCTCCAGAATTGAATAATTAATAAAAATCTCGAAAAAGAAGCGCCCTGGTGAAGCGATCGCGTATAAGTTCGATTTTTCATTAATTAAACGATGAAATCGTTTGTTCGACGATTCATTTCGTTAGTTTAGACGTAGAAGACGTTTGTCCACCCCGTGATTTCGTTTGTCCACCCTCCAGAATTGAATAATTAATAAAAATCTCGAAAAAGAAGCGTCCTGGTGAAGCGATCGCGTATAAGTTCGATTTTTCATTAATTAAACGATGAAATCGTTTGTTCGACGATTCATTTCGTTAGTTTAGACGTAGAAGACGTTTGTCCACCTCGTGATTTCGTTTGTCCACCCTCCAGAATTGAATAATTAATAAAAATCTCGAAAAAGAAGCGTCCTGGTGAAGCGATCGCGTATAAGTTCGATTTTTCATTAATTAAACGATGAAATCGTTTGTTCAACGATTCATTTTGTTAGTTTAGATGCAGAAAACATTTGTCCACCCCGTGATTTCATTTGTCCACCCTCCAGAATTGAATAATTAATAAAAATCTCGAAAAAGAAGCGTCCTGGTGAAGCGATCGCGTATAAGTTCCATTTTTCATTAATTAAACGATGAAATCGTTTGTTCGACGATTCATTTCGTTAGTTTAGACGTAGAAGACGTTTGTCCACCCCGTGATTTCGTTTGTCCACCCTCCAGCATTGAATAATTAATAAAAATCTCGAAAAAGAAGCGTCCTGGTGAAGCGATCGCGTATAAGTTCGATTTTTCATTAATTAAACGATGAAATCGTTTGTTCGACGATTCATTTCGTTAGTTTAGACGTAGAAGACGTTTGTCCACCCCGTGATTTCGTTTGTCCACCCTCCAGAATTGAATAATTAATAAAAATCTCGAAAAAGAAGCGCCCTGGTGAAGCGATCGCGTATAAGTTCGATTTTTCATTAATTAAACGATGAAATCGTTTGTTCGACGATTCATTTCGTTAGTTTAGACGTAGAAGACGTTTGTCCACCCCGTGATTTCGTTTGTCCACCCTCCAGAATTGAATAATTAATAAAAATCTCGAAAAAGAAGCGTCCTGGTGAAGCGATCGCGTATAAGTTCGATTTTTCATTAATTAAACGATGAAATCGTTTGTTCGACGATTCATTTCGTTAGTTTAGACGTAGAAGACGTTTGTCCACCCCGTGATTTCGTTTGTCCACCCTCCAGAATTGAATAATTAATAAAAATCTCGAAAAAGAAGCGTCCTGGTGAAGCGATCGCGTATAAGTTCGATTTTTCATTAATTAAACGATGAAATCGTTTGTTCGACGATTCATTTCGTTAGTTTAGACGTAGAAGACGTTTGTCCACCCCGTGATTTCGTTTGTCCACCCTCCAGAATTGAATAATTAATAAAAATCTCGAAAAAGAAGCGTCCTGGTGAAGCGATCGCGTATAAGTTCGATTTTTCATTAATTAAACGATGAAATCGTTTGTTCAACGATTCATTTCGTTAGTTTAGACGCAGAAGACGTTTGTCCACCCCGTGATTTCGTTTGTCCACCCTCCAGAATTGAATAATTAATAAAAATCTCGAAAAAGAAGCGTCCTGGTGAAGCGATCGCGTATAAGTTCGATTTTTCATTAATTAAACGATGAAATCGTTTGTGCGACGATTCATTTCGTTAGTTTAGACGTAGAAGACGTTTGTCCACCCCGTGATTTCGTTTGTCCACTATCCAGAATTGAATAATTAATAAAAATCTCGAAAAAGAAGCGTCCTGGTGAAGCGATCGCGTATAAGTTCGATTTTTCATTAATTAAACGATGAAATCGTTTGTTCGACGATTCATTTCGTTAGTTTAGACGTAGAAGACGTTTGTCCACCCCGTGATTTCGTTTGTCCACCCTCCAGAATTGAATAATTAATAAAAATCTCGAAAAAGAAGCGTCCTGGTGAAGCGATCGCGTATAAGTTCGATTTTTCATTAACTAAACGATGAAATCGTTTGTCCAACGATTCATTTTGTTAGTTTAGATGCAGAAGACGTTTGTCCACCCTGTGATTTCGTTTGTCCACCCTCCAGAATTGAATAATTAATAAAAATCTCGAAAAAGAAGCGTCCTGGTGAAGCGATCGCGTATAAGTTCGATTTTTCATTAATTAAACGATGAAATCGTTTGTTCAACGATTCATTTTGTTAGTTTAGATGCAGAAGACGTTTGCCCACCCCGTGATTTCGTTTGTCCACCCTCCAGAATTGAATAATTAATAAAAATCTCGAAAAGAAGCGTCCTGGTGAAGCGATCGCGTATAAGTTCGATTTTTCATTAATTAAACGATGAAATCGTTTGTTCGACGATTCATTTCGTTAGTTTAGACGTAGAAGACGTTTGTCCACCCCGTGATTTCGTTTGTCCACCCTCCAGAATTGAATAATTAATAAAAATCTCGAAAAAGAAGCGTCCTGGTGAAGCGATCGCGTATAAGTTCAATTTTTCATTAATTAAACGATGAAATCGTTTGTTCAACGATTCATTTTGTTAGTTTAGATGCAGAAGACGTTTGTCCACCCCGTGATTTCGTTTGTCCACCCTCCAGAATTGAATAATTAATAAAAATCTCGAAAAAGAAGCGTCCTGGTGAAGCGATCGCGTATAAGTTCGATTTTTCATTAATTAAACGATGAAATCGTTTGTTCAACGATTCATTTTGTTAGTTTAGACGCAGAAGACGTTTGTCCACCCCGTGATTTCGTTTGTCCACCCTCCAGAATTGAATAATTAATAAAAATCTCGAAAAAGAAGCGTCCTGGTGAAGCGATCGCGTATAAGTTCGATTTTTCATTAATTAAACGATGAAATCGTTTGTTCAACGATTCATTTCGTTAGTTTAGATGCAGAAGACGTTTGTCCACCCCGTGATTTCGTTTGTCCTCCCTCCAGAATTGAATAATTAATAAAAATCTCGAAAAAGAAGCGTCCTGGTGAAGCGATCGCGTATAAGTTCGATTTTTCATTAATTAAACGATGAAATCGTTTGTTCGACGATTCATTTCGTTAGTTTAGACGTAGAAGACGTTTGTCCACCCCGTGATTTCGTTTGTCCACCCTCCAGAATTGAATAATTAATAAAAATCTCGAAAAAGAAGCGTCCTGGTGAAGCGATCGCGTATAAGTTCGATTTTTCATTAATTAAACGATGAAATCGTTTGTTCAACGATTCATTTTGTTAGTTTAGATGCAGAAGACGTTTGTCCACCCCGTGATTTCGTTTGTCCACCCTCCAGAATTGAATAATTAATAAAAATCTCGAAAAAGAAGCGTCCTGGTGAAGCGATCGCGTATAAGTTCGATTTTTCATTAATTAAACGATGAAATCGTTTGTTCGACGATTCATTTCGTTAGTTTAGACGTAGAAGACGTTTGTCCACCCCGTGATTTCGTTTGTCCACCCTCCAGAATTGAATAATTAATAAAAATCTCGAAAAAGAAGCGTCCTGGTGAAGCGATCGCGTATAAGTTCGATTTTTCATTAATTAAACGATGAAATCGTTTGTTCAACGATTCATTTCGTTAGTTTAGACGCAGAAGACGTTTGTCCACCCCGTGATTTCGTTTGTCCACCCTCCAGAATTGAATAATTAATAAAAATCTCGAAAAAGAAGCGTCCTGGTGAAGCGATCGCGTATAAGTTCGATTTTTCATTAATTAAACGATGAAATCGTTTGTTCGACGATTCATTTCGTTAGTTTAGACGTAGAAGACGTTTGTCCACCCCGTGATTTCGTTTGTCCACCCTCCAGAATTGAATAATTAATAAAAATCTCGAAAAAGAAGCGTCCTGGTGAAGCGATCGCGTATAAGTTCGATTTTTCATTAACTAAACGATGAAATTGTTTGTTCAACGATTCATTTTGTTAGTTTAGATGCAGAAGACGTTTGTCCACCCCGTGATTTCGTTTGTCCACCCTCCAGAATTGAATAATTAATAAAAATCTCGAAAAAGAAGCGTCCTGGTGAAGCGATCGCGTATAAGTTCGATTTTTCATTAATTAATCGATGAAATCGTTTGTTCGACGATTCATTTCGTTAGTTTAGACGTAGAAGACGTTTGTCCACCCCGTGATTTCGTTTGTCCACCCTCCAGAATTGAATAATTAATAAAAATCTCGAAAAAGAAGCGTCCTGGTGAAGCGATCGCGTATAAGTTCGATTTTTCATTAATTAAACGATGAAATCGTTTGTTCAACGATTCATTTTGTTAGTTTAGATGCAGAAGACGTTTGTCCACCCCGTGATTTCGTTTGTCCACCCTCCAGAATTGAATAATTAATAAAAATCTCGAAAAAGAAGCGTCCTGGTGAAGCGATCGCGTATAAGTTCGATTATTCATTAATTAAACGATGAAATCGTTTGTTCGACGTTTCATTTCGTTAGTTTAGACGTAGAAGACGTTTGTCCACCCCGTGATTTCGTTTGTCCACCCTCCAGAATTGAATAATTAATAAAAATCTCGAAAAAGAAGCGTCCTGGTGAAGCGATCGCGAATAAGTTCGATTTTTCATTAATTAAACGATGAAATCGTTTGTTCGACGATTCATTTCGTTAGTTTAGACGTAGAAGACGTTTGTCCACCCCGTGATTTCGTTTGTCCACCCTCCAGAATTGAATAATTAATAAAAATCTAGAAAAAGAAGCGTCCTGGTGAAGCGATCGCGTATAAGTTCGATTTTTCATTAATTAAACGATGAAATCGTTTGTTCGACGATTCATTTCGTTAGTTTAGACGTAGAAGACGTTTGTCCACCCCGTGATTTCGTTTGTCCACCCTCCAGAATTGAATAATTAATAAAAATCTCGAAAAAGAAGCGTCCTGGTGAAGCGATCGCGTATAAGTTCGATTTTTCATTAATTAAACGATGAAATCGTTTGTTCAACGATTCATTTCGTGAGTTTAGACGCAGAAGACGTTTGTCCACCCCGTGATTTCGTTTGTCCACCCTCCAGAATTGAATAATTAATAAAAATCTCGAAAAAGAAGCGTCCTGGTGAAGCGATCGCGTATAAGTTCGATTTTTCATTAATTAAACGATGAAATCGTTTGTTCGACGATTCATTTCGTTAGTTTAGACGTAGAAGACGTTTGTCCACCCCGTGATTTCGTTTGTCCACCCTCCAGAATTGAATAATTAATAAATATCTCGAAAAAGAAGCGTCCTGGTGAAGCGATCGCGTATAAGTTCGATTTTTCATTAATTAAACGATGAAATCGTTTGTTCGACGATTCATTTCGTTAGTTTAGACGTAGAAGACGTTTGTCCACCCCGTGATTTCGTTTGTCCTCCCTCCAGAATTGAATAATTAATAAAAATCTCGAAAAAGAAGCGTCCTGGTGAAGCGATCGCGTATAAGTTCGATTTTTCATTAATTAAACGATGAAATCGTTTGTTCAACGATTCATTTTGTTAGTTTAGATGCAGAAGACGTTTGTCCACCACGTGATTTCGTTTTTCCACACTCCAGAATTGAATAATTAATAAAAATCTCGAAAAAGAAGCGTCCTGGTGAAGCGATCGCGTATAAGTTCGATTTTTCATTAATTAAACGATGAAATCGTTTGTTCGACGATTCATTTCGTTAGTTTAGACGTAGAAGACGTTTGTCCACCCCGTGATTTCGTTTGTCCACCCTCCAGAATTGAATAATTAATAAAAATCTCGAAAAAGAAGCGTCCTGGTGAAGCGATCGCGTATAAGTTCGATTTTTCATTAATTAAACGATGAAATCGTTTGTTCAACGATTCATTTTGTTAGTTTAGATGCAGAAGACGTTTGTCCACCCCGTGATTTCGTTTGTCCACCCTCCAGAATTGAATAATTAATAAAAATCTCGAAAAAGAAGCGTCCTGGTGAAGCGATCGCGTATAAGTTCGATTTTTCATTAATTAAACGATGAAATCGTTTGTTCGACGATTCATTTCGTTAGTTTAGACGTAGAAGACGTTTGTCCACCCCGTGATTTCGTTTGTCCACCCTTCCAGAATTGAATAATTAATAAAAATCTCGAAAAAGAAGCGTCCTGGTGAAGCGATCGCGTATAAGTTCGATTTTTCATTAATTAAACGATGAAATCGTTTGTTCAACGATTCATTTTGTTAGTTTAGATGCAGAAGACGTTTGTCCACCCCGTGATTTCGTTTGTCCACCCTCCAGAATTGAATAATTAATAAAAATCTCGAAAAAGAAGCGCCCTGGTGAAGCGATCGCGTATAAGTTCGATTTTTCATTAATTAAACGATGAAATCGTTTGTTCGACGATTCATTTCGTTAGTTTAGACGTAGAAGACGTTTGTCCACCCCGTGATTTCGTTTGTCCACCCTCCAGAATTGAATAATTAATAAAAATCTCGAAAAAGAAGCGTCCTGGTGAAGCGATCGCGTATAAGTTCGATTTTTCATTAATTAAACGATGAAATCGTTTGTTCGACGATTCATTTCGTTAGTTTAGACGTAGAAGACGTTTGTCCACCTCGTGATTTCGTTTGTCCACCCTCCAGAATTGAATAATTAATAAAAATCTCGAAAAAGAAGCGTCCTGGTGAAGCGATCGCGTATAAGTTCGATTTTTCATTAATTAAACGATGAAATCGTTTGTTCAACGATTCATTTTGTTAGTTTAGATGCAGAAAACATTTGTCCACCCCGTGATTTCATTTGTCCACCCTCCAGAATTGAATAATTAATAAAAATCTCGAAAAAGAAGCGTCCTGGTGAAGCGATCGCGTATAAGTTCCATTTTTCATTAATTAAACGATGAAATCGTTTGTTCGACGATTCATTTCGTTAGTTTAGACGTAGAAGACGTTTGTCCACCCCGTGATTTCGTTTGTCCACCCTCCAGCATTGAATAATTAATAAAAATCTCGAAAAAGAAGCGTCCTGGTGAAGCGATCGCGTATAAGTTCGATTTTTCATTAATTAAACGATGAAATCGTTTGTTCGACGATTCATTTCGTTAGTTTAGACGTAGAAGACGTTTGTCCACCCCGTGATTTCGTTTGTCCACCCTCCAGAATTGAATAATTAATAAAAATCTCGAAAAAGAAGCGCCCTGGTGAAGCGATCGCGTATAAGTTCGATTTTTCATTAATTAAACGATGAAATCGTTTGTTCGACGATTCATTTCGTTAGTTTAGACGTAGAAGACGTTTGTCCACCCCGTGATTTCGTTTGTCCACCCTCCAGAATTGAATAATTAATAAAAATCTCGAAAAAGAAGCGTCCTGGTGAAGCGATCGCGTATAAGTTCGATTTTTCATTAATTAAACGATGAAATCGTTTGTTCGACGATTCATTTCGTTAGTTTAGACGTAGAAGACGTTTGTCCATCCCATGATTTCGTTTGTCCACCCTCCAGAATTGAATAATTAATAAAAATCTCGAAAAAGAAGCGTCCTGGTGAAGCGATCGCGTATAAGTTCGATTTTTCATTAATTAAACGATGAAATCGTTTGTTCAACGATTCATTTTGTTAGTTTAGATGCAGAAAACATTTGTCCACCCCGTGATTTCATTTGTCCACCCTCCAGAATTGAATAATTAATAAAAATCTCGAAAAAGAAGCGTCCTGGTGAAGCGATCGCGTATAAGTTCCATTTTTCATTAATTAAACGATGAAATCGTTTGTTCGACGATTCATTTCGTTAGTTTAGACGTAGAAGACGTTTGTCCACCCCGTGATTTCGTTTGTCCACCCTCCAGCATTGAATAATTAATAAAAATCTCGAAAAAGAAGCGTCCTGGTGAAGCGATCGCGTATAAGTTCGATTTTTCATTAATTAAACGATGAAATCGTTTGTTCGACGATTCATTTCGTTAGTTTAGACGTAGAAGACGTTTGTCCACCCCGTGATTTCGTTTGTCCACCCTCCAGAATTGAATAATTAATAAAAATCTCGAAAAAGAAGCGCCCTGGTGAAGCGATCGCGTATAAGTTCGATTTTTCATTAATTAAACGATGAAATCGTTTGTTCGACGATTCATTTCGTTAGTTTAGACGTAGAAGACGTTTGTCCACCCCGTGATTTCGTTTGTCCACCCTCCAGAATTGAATAATTAATAAAAATCTCGAAAAAGAAGCGTCCTGGTGAAGCGATCGCGTATAAGTTCGATTTTTCATTAATTAAACGATGAAATCGTTTGTTCGACGATTCATTTCGTTAGTTTAGACGTAGAAGACGTTTGTCCATCCCATGATTTCGTTTGTCCACCCTCCAGAATTGAATAATTAATAAAAATCTCGAAAAAGAAGCGTCCTGGTGAAGCGATCGCGTATAAGTTCAATTTTTCATTAATTAAACGATGAAATCGTTTGTTCAACGATTCATTTCGTTAGTTTAGACGCAGAAGACGTTTGTCCACCCCGTGATTTCGTTTGTCCACCCTCCAGAATTGAATAATTAATAAAAATCTCGAAAAAGAAGCGTCCTGGTGAAGCGATCGCGTATAAGTTCGATTTTTCATTAATTAAACGATGAAATCGTTTGTTCGACGATTCATTTCGTTAGTTTAGACGTGGAAGACGTTTGTCCACCCCGTGATTTCGTTTGTCCACCCTCCAGAATTGAATAATTAATAAAAATCTCGAAAAAGAAGCGTCCTGGTGAAGCGATCGCGTATAAGTTCGATTTTTCATTAATTAAACGATGAAATCGTTTGTTCGACGATTCATTTCGTTAGTTTAGACGTAGAAGACGTTTGTCCACCCCGTGATTTCGTTTGTCCACCCTCCAGAATTGAATAATTAATAAAAATCTCGAAAAAGAAGCGTCCTGGTGAAGCGATCGCGTATAAGTTCGATTTTTCATTAATTAAACGATGAAATCGTTTGTTCGACGATTCATTTCGTTAGTTTAGACGTAGAAGACGTTTGTCCACCCCGTGATTTCGTTTGTCCACCCTCCAGAATTGAATAATTAATAAAAATCTCGAAAAAGAAGCGTCCTGGTGAAGCGATCGCGTATAAGTTCGATTTTTCATTAATTAAACGATGAAATCGTTTGTTCGACGATTCATTTCGTTAGTTTAGACGTAGAAGACGTTTGTCCACCCCGTGATTTCGTTTGTCCACCCTCCAGAATTGAATAATTAATAAAAATCTCGAAAAAGAAGCGTCCTGGTGAAGCGATCGCGTATAAGTTCGATTTTTCATTAATTAAACGATGAAATCGTTTGTTCAACGATTCATTTCGTTAGTTTAGACGCAGAAGACGTTTGTCCACCCCGTGATTTCGTTTGTCCACCCTCCAGAATTGAATAATTAATAAAAATCTCGAAAAAGAAGCGTCCTGGTGAAGCGATCGCGTATAAGTTCGATTTTTCATTAATTAAACGATGAAATCGTTTGTGCGACGATTCATTTCGTTAGTTTAGACGTAGAAGACGTTTGTCCACCCCGTGATTTCGTTTGTCCACTATCCAGAATTGAATAATTAATAAAAATCTCGAAAAAGAAGCGTCCTGGTGAAGCGATCGCGTATAAGTTCGATTTTTCATTAATTAAACGATGAAATCGTTTGTTCGACGATTCATTTCGTTAGTTTAGACGTAGAAGACGTTTGTCCACCCCGTGATTTCGTTTGTCCACCCTCCAGAATTGAATAATTAATAAAAATCTCGAAAAAGAAGCGTCCTGGTGAAGCGATCGCGTATAAGTTCGATTTTTCATTAACTAAACGATGAAATCGTTTGTCCAACGATTCATTTTGTTAGTTTAGATGCAGAAGACGTTTGTCCACCCTGTGATTTCGTTTGTCCACCCTCCAGAATTGAATAATTAATAAAAATCTCGAAAAAGAAGCGTCCTGGTGAAGCGATCGCGTATAAGTTCGATTTTTCATTAATTAAACGATGAAATCGTTTGTTCAACGATTCATTTTGTTAGTTTAGATGCAGAAGACGTTTGCCCACCCCGTGATTTCGTTTGTCCACCCTCCAGAATTGAATAATTAATAAAAATCTCGAAAAGAAGCGTCCTGGTGAAGCGATCGCGTATAAGTTCGATTTTTCATTAATTAAACGATGAAATCGTTTGTTCGACGATTCATTTCGTTAGTTTAGACGTAGAAGACGTTTGTCCACCCCGTGATTTCGTTTGTCCACCCTCCAGAATTGAATAATTAATAAAAATCTCGAAAAAGAAGCGTCCTGGTGAAGCGATCGCGTATAAGTTCAATTTTTCATTAATTAAACGATGAAATCGTTTGTTCAACGATTCATTTTGTTAGTTTAGATGCAGAAGACGTTTGTCCACCCCGTGATTTCGTTTGTCCACCCTCCAGAATTGAATAATTAATAAAAATCTCGAAAAAGAAGCGTCCTGGTGAAGCGATCGCGTATAAGTTCGATTTTTCATTAATTAAACGATGAAATCGTTTGTTCAACGATTCATTTTGTTAGTTTAGACGCAGAAGACGTTTGTCCACCCCGTGATTTCGTTTGTCCACCCTCCAGAATTGAATAATTAATAAAAATCTCGAAAAAGAAGCGTCCTGGTGAAGCGATCGCGTATAAGTTCGATTTTTCATTAATTAAACGATGAAATCGTTTGTTCAACGATTCATTTCGTTAGTTTAGATGCAGAAGACGTTTGTCCACCCCGTGATTTCGTTTGTCCTCCCTCCAGAATTGAATAATTAATAAAAATCTCGAAAAAGAAGCGTCCTGGTGAAGCGATCGCGTATAAGTTCGATTTTTCATTAATTAAACGATGAAATCGTTTGTTCGACGATTCATTTCGTTAGTTTAGACGTAGAAGACGTTTGTCCACCCCGTGATTTCGTTTGTCCACCCTCCAGAATTGAATAATTAATAAAAATCTCGAAAAAGAAGCGTCCTGGTGAAGCGATCGCGTATAAGTTCGATTTTTCATTAATTAAACGATGAAATCGTTTGTTCGACGATTCATTTCGTTAGTTTAGACGTAGAAGACGTTTGTCCACCCCGTGATTTCGTTTGTCCACCCTCCAGAATTGAATAATTAATAAAAATCTCGAAAAAGAAGCGTCCTGGTGAAGCGATCGCGTATAAGTTCGATTTTTCATTAATTAAACGATGAAATCGTTTGTTCGACGATTCATTTCGTTAGTTTAGACGTAGAAGACGTTTGTCCACCCCGTGATTTCGTTTGTCCACCCTCCAGAATTGAATAATTAATAAAAATCTCGAAAAAGAAGCGTCCTGGTGAAGCGATCGCGTATAAGTTCGATTTTTCATTAATTAAACGATGAAATCGTTTGTTCGACGATTCATTTCGTTAGTTTAGACGTAGAAGACGTTTGTCCACCCCGTGATTTCGTTTGTCCACCCTCCAGAATTGAATAATTAATAAAAATCTCGAAAAAGAAGCGTCCTGGTGAAGCGATCGCGTATAAGTTCGATTTTTCATTAATTAAACGATGAAATCGTTTGTTCAACGATTCATTTCGTTAGTTTAGACGCAGAAGACGTTTGTCCACCCCGTGATTTCGTTTGTCCACCCTCCAGAATTGAATAATTAATAAAAATCTCGAAAAAGAAGCGTCCTGGTGAAGCGATCGCGTATAAGTTCGATTTTTCATTAATTAAACGATGAAATCGTTTGTTCGACGATTCATTTCGTTAGTTTAGACGTAGAAGACGTTTGTCCACCCCGTGATTTCGTTTGTCCACCCTCCAGAATTGAATAATTAATAAAAATCTCGAAAAAGAAGCGTCCTGGTGAAGCGATCGCGTATAAGTTCGATTTTTCATTAACTAAACGATGAAATCGTTTGTCCAACGATTCATTTTGTTAGTTTAGATGCAGAAGACGTTTGTCCACCCTGTGATTTCGTTTGTCCACCCTCCAGAATTGAATAATTAATAAAAATCTCGAAAAAGAAGCGTCCTGGTGAAGCGATCGCGTATAAGTTCGATTTTTCATTAATTAAACGATGAAATCGTTTGTTCAACGATTCATTTTGTTAGTTTAGATGCAGAAGACGTTTGCCCACCCCGTGATTTCGTTTGTCCACCCTCCAGAATTGAATAATTAATAAAAATCTCGAAAAGAAGCGTCCTGGTGAAGCGATCGCGTATAAGTTCGATTTTTCATTAATTAAACGATGAAATCGTTTGTTCGACGATTCATTTCGTTAGTTTAGACGTAGAAGACGTTTGTCCACCCCGTGATTTCGTTTGTCCACCCTCCAGAATTGAATAATTAATAAAAATCTCGAAAAAGAAGCGTCCTGGTGAAGCGATCGCGTATAAGTTCAATTTTTCATTAATTAAACGATGAAATCGTTTGTTCAACGATTCATTTTGTTAGTTTAGATGCAGAAGACGTTTGTCCACCCCGTGATTTCGTTTGTCCACCCTCCAGAATTGAATAATTAATAAAAATCTCGAAAAAGAAGCGTCCTGGTGAAGCGATCGCGTATAAGTTCGATTTTTCATTAATTAAACGATGAAATCGTTTGTTCAACGATTCATTTTGTTAGTTTAGACGCAGAAGACGTTTGTCCACCCCGTGATTTCGTTTGTCCACCCTCCAGAATTGAATAATTAATAAAAATCTCGAAAAAGAAGCGTCCTGGTGAAGCGATCGCGTATAAGTTCGATTTTTCATTAATTAAACGATGAAATCGTTTGTTCAACGATTCATTTCGTTAGTTTAGATGCAGAAGACGTTTGTCCACCCCGTGATTTCGTTTGTCCTCCCTCCAGAATTGAATAATTAATAAAAATCTCGAAAAAGAAGCGTCCTGGTGAAGCGATCGCGTATAAGTTCGATTTTTCATTAATTAAACGATGAAATCGTTTGTTCGACGATTCATTTCGTTAGTTTAGACGTAGAAGACGTTTGTCCACCCCGTGATTTCGTTTGTCCACCCTCCAGAATTGAATAATTAATAAAAATCTCGAAAAAGAAGCGTCCTGGTGAAGCGATCGCGTATAAGTTCGATTTTTCATTAATTAAACGATGAAATCGTTTGTTCGACGATTCATTTCGTTAGTTTAGACGTAGAAGACGTTTGTCCACCCCGTGATTTCGTTTGTCCACCCTCCAGAATTAAATAATTAATAAAAATCTCGAAAAAGAAGCGTCCTGGTGAAGCGATCGCGTATAAGTTCGATTTTTCATTAATTAAACGATGAAATCGTTTGTTCAACGATTCATTTTGTTAGTTTAGATGCAGAAAACATTTGTCCACCCCGTGATTTCGTTTGTCCACCCTCCAGAATTGAATAATTAATAAAAATCTCGAAAAAGAAGCGTCCTGGTGAAGCGATCGCGTATAAGTTCAATTTTTCATTAATTAAACGATGAAATCGTTTGTTCGACGATTCATTTCGTTAGTTTAGACGTAGAAGACGTTTGTCCACCCCATGATTTCGTTTGTCCACCCTCCAGAATTGAATAATTAATCAAAATCTCGAAAAAGAAGCGTCCTGGTGAAGCGATCGCGTATAAGTTCAATTTTTCATTAATTAAACGATGAAATCGTTTGTTCAACGATTCATTTCGTTAGTCTAGACGCAGAAGACGTTTGTCCACCCCGTGATTTCGTTTGTCCACCCTCCAGAATTGAATAATTAATAAAAATCTCGAAAAAGAAGCGTCCTGGTGAAGCGATCGCGTATAAGTTCGATTTTTCATTAATTAAACGATGAAATCGTTTGTTCGACGATTCATTTCGTTAGTTTAGACGTAGAAGACGTTTGTCCACCCCGTGATTTCGTTTGTCCACCCTCCAGAATTGAATAATTAATAAAAATCTCGAAAAAGAAGCGTCCTGGTGAAGCGATCGCGTATAAGTTCGATTTTTCATTAATTAAACGATGAAATCGTTTGTTCGACGATTCATTTCGTTAGTTTAGACGTAGAAGACGTTTGTCCACCCCGTGATTTCGTTTGTCCACCCTCCAGAATTGAATAATTAATAAAAATCTCGAAAAAGAAGCGTCCTGGTGAAGCGATCGCGTATAAGTTCGATTTTTCATTAATTAAACGATGAAATCGTTTGTTCAACGATTCATTTTGTTAGTTTAGATGCAGAAGACGTTTGTCCACCCCGTGATTTCGTTTGTCCACCCTCCAGAATTGAATAATTAATAAAAATCTCGAAAAAGAAGCGCCCTGGTGAAGCGATCGCGTATAAGTTCGATTTTTCATTAATTAAACGATGAAATCGTTTGTTCGACGATTCATTTCGTTAGTTTAGACGTAGAAGACGTTTGTCCACCCCGTGATTTCGTTTGTCCACCCTCCAGAATTGAATAATTAATAAAAATCTCGAAAAAGAAGCGTCCTGGTGAAGCGATCGCGTATAAGTTCGATTTTTCATTAATTAAACGATGAAATCGTTTGTTCGACGATTCATTTCGTTAGTTTAGACGTAGAAGACGTTTGTCCACCTCGTGATTTCGTTTGTCCACCCTCCAGAATTGAATAATTAATAAAAATCTCGAAAAAGAAGCGTCCTGGTGAAGCGATCGCGTATAAGTTCGATTTTTCATTAATTAAACGATGAAATCGTTTGTTCAACGATTCATTTTGTTAGTTTAGATGCAGAAAACATTTGTCCACCCCGTGATTTCATTTGTCCACCCTCCAGAATTGAATAATTAATAAAAATCTCGAAAAAGAAGCGTCCTGGTGAAGCGATCGCGTATAAGTTCGATTTTTCATTAATTAAACGATGAAATCGTTTGTTCGACGATTCATTTCGTTAGTTTAGACGTAGAAGACGTTTGTCCACCCCGTGATTTCGTTTGTCCACCCTCCAGAATTGAATAATTAATAAAAATCTCGAAAAAGAAGCGTCCTGGTGAAGCGATCGCGTATAAGTTCGATTTTTCATTAATTAAACGATGAAATCGTTTGTTCGACGATTCATTTCGTTAGTTTAGACGTAGAAGACGTTTGTCCACCCCGTGATTTCGTTTGTCCACCCTCCAGAATTGAATAATTAATAAAAATCTCGAAAAAGAAGCGTCCTGGTGAAGCGATCGCGTATAAGTTCGATTTTTCATTAATTAAACGATGAAATCGTTTGTTCGACGATTCATTTCGTTAGTTTAGACGTAGAAGACGTTTGTCCACCCCGTGATTTCGTTTGTCCACCCTCCAGAATTGAATAATTAATAAAAATCTCGAAAAAGAAGCGTCCTGGTGAAGCGATCGCGTATAAGTTCGATTTTTCATTAATTAAACGATGAAATCGTTTGTTCAACGATTCATTTCGTTAGTTTAGACGCAGAAGACGTTTGTCCACCCCGTGATTTCGTTTGTCCACCCTCCAGAATTGAATAATTAATAAAAATCTCGAAAAAGAAGCGTCCTGGTGAAGCGATCGCGTATAAGTTCGATTTTTCATTAATTAAACGATGAAATCGTTTGTGCGACGATTCATTTCGTTAGTTTAGACGTAGAAGACGTTTGTCCACCCCGTGATTTCGTTTGTCCACTATCCAGAATTGAATAATTAATAAAAATCTCGAAAAAGAAGCGTCCTGGTGAAGCGATCGCGTATAAGTTCGATTTTTCATTAATTAAACGATGAAATCGTTTGTTCGACGATTCATTTCGTTAGTTTAGACGTAGAAGACGTTTGTCCACCCCGTGATTTCGTTTGTCCACCCTCCAGAATTGAATAATTAATAAAAATCTCGAAAAAGAAGCGTCCTGGTGAAGCGATCGCGTATAAGTTCGATTTTTCATTAACTAAACGATGAAATCGTTTGTCCAACGATTCATTTTGTTAGTTTAGATGCAGAAGACGTTTGTCCACCCTGTGATTTCGTTTGTCCACCCTCCAGAATTGAATAATTAATAAAAATCTCGAAAAAGAAGCGTCCTGGTGAAGCGATCGCGTATAAGTTCGATTTTTCATTAATTAAACGATGAAATCGTTTGTTCAACGATTCATTTTGTTAGTTTAGATGCAGAAGACGTTTGCCCACCCCGTGATTTCGTTTGTCCACCCTCCAGAATTGAATAATTAATAAAAATCTCGAAAAGAAGCGTCCTGGTGAAGCGATCGCGTATAAGTTCGATTTTTCATTAATTAAACGATGAAATCGTTTGTTCGACGATTCATTTCGTTAGTTTAGACGTAGAAGACGTTTGTCCACCCCGTGATTTCGTTTGTCCACCCTCCAGAATTGAATAATTAATAAAAATCTCGAAAAAGAAGCGTCCTGGTGAAGCGATCGCGTATAAGTTCAATTTTTCATTAATTAAACGATGAAATCGTTTGTTCAACGATTCATTTTGTTAGTTTAGATGCAGAAGACGTTTGTCCACCCCGTGATTTCGTTTGTCCACCCTCCAGAATTGAATAATTAATAAAAATCTCGAAAAAGAAGCGTCCTGGTGAAGCGATCGCGTATAAGTTCGATTTTTCATTAATTAAACGATGAAATCGTTTGTTCAACGATTCATTTTGTTAGTTTAGACGCAGAAGACGTTTGTCCACCCCGTGATTTCGTTTGTCCACCCTCCAGAATTGAATAATTAATAAAAATCTCGAAAAAGAAGCGTCCTGGTGAAGCGATCGCGTATAAGTTCGATTTTTCATTAATTAAACGATGAAATCGTTTGTTCAACGATTCATTTGGTTAGTTTAGATGCAGAAGACGTTTGTCCACCCCGTGATTTCGTTTGTCCTCCCTCCAGAATTGAATAATTAATAAAAATCTCGAAAAAGAAGCGTCCTGGTGAAGCGATCGCGTATAAGTTCGATTTTTCATTAATTAAACGATGAAATCGTTTGTTCGACGATTCATTTCGTTAGTTTAGACGTAGAAGACGTTTGTCCACCCCGTGATTTCGTTTGTCCACCCTCCAGAATTGAATAATTAATAAAAATCTCGAAAAAGAAGCGTCCTGGTGAAGCGATCGCGTATAAGTTCGATTTTTCATTAATTAAACGATGAAATCGTTTGTTCAACGATTCATTTTGTTAGTTTAGATGCAGAAGACGTTTGTCCACCCCGTGATTTCGTTTGTCCACCCTCCAGAATTGAATAATTAATAAAAATCTCGAAAAAGAAGCGTCCTGGTGAAGCGATCGCGTATAAGTTCGATTTTTCATTAATTAAACGATGAAATCGTTTGTTCGACGATTCATTTCGTTAGTTTAGACGTAGAAGACGTTTGTCCACCCCGTGATTTCGTTTGTCCACCCTCCAGAATTGAATAATTAATAAAAATCTCGAAAAAGAAGCGTCCTGGTGAAGCGATCGCGTATAAGTTCGATTTTTCATTAATTAAACGATGAAATCGTTTGTTCAACGATTCATTTCGTTAGTTTAGACGCAGAAGACGTTTGTCCACCCCGTGATTTCGTTTGTCCACCCTCCAGAATTGAATAATTAATAAAAATCTCGAAAAAGAAGCGTCCTGGTGAAGCGATCGCGTATAAGTTCGATTTTTCATTAATTAAACGATGAAATCGTTTGTTCGACGATTCATTTCGTTAGTTTAGACGTAGAAGACGTTTGTCCACCCCGTGATTTCGTTTGTCCACCCTCCAGAATTAAATAATTAATAAAAATCTCGAAAAAGAAGCGTCCTGGTGAAGCGATCGCGTATAAGTTCGATTTTTCATTAATTAAACGATGAAATCGTTTGTTCAACGATTCATTTTGTTAGTTTAGATGCAGAAAACATTTGTCCACCCCGTGATTTCGTTTGTCCACCCTCCAGAATTGAATAATTAATAAAAATCTCGAAAAAGAAGCGTCCTGGTGAAGCGATCGCGTATAAGTTCAATTTTTCATTAATTAAACGATGAAATCGTTTGTTCGACGATTCATTTCGTTAGTTTAGACGTAGAAGACGTTTGTCCACCCCATGATTTCGTTTGTCCACCCTCCAGAATTGAATAATTAATCAAAATCTCGAAAAAGAAGCGTCCTGGTGAAGCGATCGCGTATAAGTTCAATTTTTCATTAATTAAACGATGAAATCGTTTGTTCAACGATTCATTTCGTTAGTCTAGACGCAGAAGACGTTTGTCCACCCCGTGATTTCGTTTGTCCACCCTCCAGAATTGAATAATTAATAAAAATCTCGAAAAAGAAGCGTCCTGGTGAAGCGATCGCGTATAAGTTCGATTTTTCATTAATTAAACGATGAAATCGTTTGTTCGACGATTCATTTCGTTAGTTTAGACGTAGAAGACGTTTGTCCACCCCGTGATTTCGTTTGTCCACCCTCCAGAATTGAATAATTAATAAAAATCTCGAAAAAGAAGCGTCCTGGTGAAGCGATCGCGTATAAGTTCGATTTTTCATTAATTAAACGATGAAATCGTTTGTTCGACGATTCATTTCGTTAGTTTAGACGTAGAAGACGTTTGTCCACCCCGTGATTTCGTTTGTCCACCCTCCAGAATTGAATAATTAATAAAAATCTCGAAAAAGAAGCGTCCTGGTGAAGCGATCGCGTATAAGTTCGATTTTTCATTAATTAAACGATGAAATCGTTTGTTCAACGATTCATTTTGTTAGTTTAGATGCAGAAGACGTTTGTCCACCCCGTGATTTCGTTTGTCCACCCTCCAGAATTGAATAATTAATAAAAATCTCGAAAAAGAAGCGCCCTGGTGAAGCGATCGCGTATAAGTTCGATTTTTCATTAATTAAACGATGAAATCGTTTGTTCGACGATTCATTTCGTTAGTTTAGACGTAGAAGACGTTTGTCCACCCCGTGATTTCGTTTGTCCACCCTCCAGAATTGAATAATTAATAAAAATCTCGAAAAAGAAGCGTCCTGGTGAAGCGATCGCGTATAAGTTCGATTTTTCATTAATTAAACGATGAAATCGTTTGTTCGACGATTCATTTCGTTAGTTTAGACGTAGAAGACGTTTGTCCACCTCGTGATTTCGTTTGTCCACCCTCCAGAATTGAATAATTAATAAAAATCTCGAAAAAGAAGCGTCCTGGTGAAGCGATCGCGTATAAGTTCGATTTTTCATTAATTAAACGATGAAATCGTTTGTTCAACGATTCATTTTGTTAGTTTAGATGCAGAAAACATTTGTCCACCCCGTGATTTCATTTGTCCACCCTCCAGAATTGAATAATTAATAAAAATCTCGAAAAAGAAGCGTCCTGGTGAAGCGATCGCGTATAAGTTCGATTTTTCATTAATTAAACGATGAAATCGTTTGTTCGACGATTCATTTCGTTAGTTTAGACGCAGAAGACGTTTGTCCACCCCGTGATTTCGTTTGTCCACCCTCCAGAATTGAATAATTAATAAAAATCTCGAAAAAGAAGCGTCCTGGTGAAGCGATCGCGTATAAGTTCGATTTTTCATTAATTAAACGATGAAATCGTTTGTTCGACGATTCATTTCGTTAGTTTAGACGTAGAAGACGTTTGTCCACCCCGTGATTTCGTTTGTCCACCCTCCAGAATTGAATAATTAATAAAAATCTCGAAAAAGAAGCGTCCTGGTGAAGCGATCGCGTATAAGTTCGATTTTTCATTAATTAAACGATGAAATCGTTTGTTCGACGATTCATTTCGTTAGTTTAGACGTAGAAGACGTTTGTCCACCCCGTGATTTCGTTTGTCCACCCTCCAGAATTGAATAATTAATAAAAATCTCGAAAAAGAAGCGTCCTGGTGAAGCGATCGCGTATAAGTTCGATTTTTCATTAATTAAACGATGAAATCGTTTGTTCAACGATTCATTTCGTTAGTTTAGACGCAGAAGACGTTTGTCCACCCCGTGATTTCGTTTGTCCACCCTCCAGAATTGAATAATTAATAAAAATCTCGAAAAAGAAGCGTCCTGGTGAAGCGATCGCGTATAAGTTCGATTTTTCATTAATTAAACGATGAAATCGTTTGTGCGACGATTCATTTCGTTAGTTTAGACGTAGAAGACGTTTGTCCACCCCGTGATTTCGTTTGTCCACCCTCCAGAATTGAATAATTAATAAAAATCTCGAAAAAGAAGCGTCCTGGTGAAGCGATCGCGTATAAGTTCGATTTTTCATTAATTAAACGATGAAATCGTTTGTTCGACGATTCATTTCGTTAGTTTAGACGTAGAAGACGTTTGTCCACCCCGTGATTTCGTTTGTCCACCCTCCAGAATTGAATAATTAATAAAAATCTCGAAAAAGAAGCGTCCTGGTGAAGCGATCGCGTATAAGTTCGATTTTTCATTAACTAAACGATGAAATCGTTTGTCCAACGATTCATTTTGTTAGTTTAGATGCAGAAGACGTTTGTCCACCCTGTGATTTCGTTTGTCCACCCTCCAGAATTGAATAATTAATAAAAATCTCGAAAAAGAAGCGTCCTGGTGAAGCGATCGCGTATAAGTTCGATTTTTCATTAATTAAACGATGAAATCGTTTGTTCAACGATTCATTTTGTTAGTTTAGATGCAGAAGACGTTTGCCCACCCCGTGATTTCGTTTGTCCACCCTCCAGAATTGAATAATTAATAAAAATCTCGAAAAGAAGCGTCCTGGTGAAGCGATCGCGTATAAGTTCGATTTTTCATTAATTAAACGATGAAATCGTTTGTTCGACGATTCATTTCGTTAGTTTAGACGTAGAAGACGTTTGTCCACCCCGTGATTTCGTTTGTCCACCCTCCAGAATTGAATAATTAATAAAAATCTCGAAAAAGAAGCGTCCTGGTGAAGCGATCGCGTATAAGTTCAATTTTTCATTAATTAAACGATGAAATCGTTTGTTCAACGATTCATTTTGTTAGTTTAGATGCAGAAGACGTTTGTCCACCCCGTGATTTCGTTTGTCCACCCTCCAGAATTGAATAATTAATAAAAATCTCGAAAAAGAAGCGTCCTGGTGAAGCGATCGCGTATAAGTTCGATTTTTCATTAATTAAACGATGAAATCGTTTGTTCAACGATTCATTTTGTTAGTTTAGACGCAGAAGACGTTTGTCCACCCCGTGATTTCGTTTGTCCACCCTCCAGAATTGAATAATTAATAAAAATCTCGAAAAAGAAGCGTCCTGGTGAAGCGATCGCGTATAAGTTCGATTTTTCATTAATTAAACGATGAAATCGTTTGTTCAACGATTCATTTGGTTAGTTTAGATGCAGAAGACGTTTGTCCACCCCGTGATTTCGTTTGTCCTCCCTCCAGAATTGAATAATTAATAAAAATCTCGAAAAAGAAGCGTCCTGGTGAAGCGATCGCGTATAAGTTCGATTTTTCATTAATTAAACGATGAAATCGTTTGTTCGACGATTCATTTCGTTAGTTTAGACGTAGAAGACGTTTGTCCACCCCGTGATTTCGTTTGTCCACCCTCCAGAATTGAATAATTAATAAAAATCTCGAAAAAGAAGCGTCCTGGTGAAGCGATCGCGTATAAGTTCGATTTTTCATTAATTAAACGATGAAATCGTTTGTTCAACGATTCATTTTGTTAGTTTAGATGCAGAAGACGTTTGTCCACCCCGTGATTTCGTTTGTCCACCCTCCAGAATTGAATAATTAATAAAAATCTCGAAAAAGAAGCGTCCTGGTGAAGCGATCGCGTATAAGTTCGATTTTTCATTAATTAAACGATGAAATCGTTTGTTCGACGATTCATTTCGTTAGTTTAGACGTAGAAGACGTTTGTCCACCCCGTGATTTCGTTTGTCCACCCTCCAGAATTGAATAATTAATAAAAATCTCGAAAAAGAAGCGTCCTGGTGAAGCGATCGCGTATAAGTTCGATTTTTCATTAATTAAACGATGAAATCGTTTGTTCAACGATTCATTTCGTTAGTTTAGACGCAGAAGACGTTTGTCCACCCCGTGATTTCGTTTGTCCACCCTCCAGAATTGAATAATTAATAAAAATCTCGAAAAAGAAGCGTCCTGGTGAAGCGATCGCGTATAAGTTCGATTTTTCCTTAATTAAACGATGAAATCGTTTGTTCGACGATTCATTTCGTTAGTTTAGACGTAGAAGACGTTTGTCCACCCCGTGATTTCGTTTGTCCACCCTCCAGAATTGAATAATTAATAAAAATCTCGAAAAAGAAGCGTCCTGGTGAAGCGATCGCGTATAAGTTCGATTTTTCATTAACTAAACGATGAAATTGTTTGTTCAACGATTCATTTTGTTAGTTTAGATGCAGAAGACGTTTGTCCACCCCGTGATTTCGTTTGTCCACCCTCCAGAATTGAATAATTAATAAAAATCTCGAAAAAGAAGCGTCCTGGTGAAGCGATCGCGTATAAGTTCGATTTTTCATTAATTAATCGATGAAATCGTTTGTTCGACGATTCATTTCGTTAGTTTAGACGTAGAAGACGTTTGTCCACCCCGTGATTTCGTTTGTCCACCCTCCAGAATTGAATAATTAATAAAAATCTCGAAAAAGAAGCGTCCTGGTGAAGCGATCGCGTATAAGTTCGATTTTTCATTAATTAAACGATGAAATCGTTTGTTCAACGATTCATTTTGTTAGTTTAGATGCAGAAGACGTTTGTCCACCCCGTGATTTCGTTTGTCCACCCTCCAGAATTGAATAATTAATAAAAATCTCGAAAAAGAAGCGTCCTGGTGAAGCGATCGCGTATAAGTTCGATTATTCATTAATTAAACGATGAAATCGTTTGTTCGACGTTTCATTTCGTTAGTTTAGACGTAGAAGACGTTTGTCCACCCCGTGATTTCGTTTGTCCACCCTCCAGAATTGAATAATTAATAAAAATCTCGAAAAAGAAGCGTCCTGGTGAAGCGATCGCGAATAAGTTCGATTTTTCATTAATTAAACGATGAAATCGTTTGTTCGACGATTCATTTCGTTAGTTTAGACGTAGAAGACGTTTGTCCACCCCGTGATTTCGTTTGTCCACCCTCCAGAATTGAATAATTAATAAAAATCTAGAAAAAGAAGCGTCCTGGTGAAGCGATCGCGTATAAGTTCGATTTTTCATTAATTAAACGATGAAATCGTTTGTTCAACGATTCATTTTGTTAGTTTAGATGCAGAAGACGTTTGTCCACCACGTGATTTCGTTTTTCCACACTCCGGAATTGAATAATTAATAAAAATCTCGAAAAAGAAGCGTCCTGGTGAAGCGATCGCGTATAAGTTCGATTTTTCATTAATTAAACGATGAAATCGTTTGTTCGACGATTCATTTCGTTAGTTTAGACGTAGAAGACGTTTGTCCACCCCGTGATTTCGTTTGTCCACCCTCCAGAATTGAATAATTAATAAAAATCTCGAAAAAGAAGCGTCCTGGTTAAGCGATCGCGTATAAGTTCGATTTTTCATTAATTAAACGATGAAATCGTTTGTTCAACGATTCATTTTGTTAGTTTAGATGCAGAAGACGTTTGTCCACCCCGTGATTTCGTTTGTCCACCCTCCAGAATTGAATAATTAATAAAAATCTCGAAAAAGAAGCGTCCTGGTGAAGCGATCGCGTATAAGTTCGATTTTTCATTAATTAAACGATGAAATCGTTTGTTCGACGATTCATTTCGTTAGTTTAGACGTAGAAGACGTTTGTCCACCCCGTGATTTCGTTTGTCCACCCTCCAGAATTGAATAATTAATAAAAATCTCGAAAAAGAAGCGTCCTGGTGAAGCGATCGCGTATAAGTTCGATTTTTCATTAATTAAACGATGAAATCGTTTGTTCAACGATTCATTTTGTTAGTTTAGATGCAGAAAACATTTGTCCACCCCGTGATTTCGTTTGTCCACCCTCCAGAATTGAATAATTAATAAAAATCTCGAAAAAGAAGCGTCCTGGTGAAGCGATCGCGTATAAGTTCGATTTTTCATTAATTAAACGATGAAATCGTTTGTTCGACGATTCATTTCGTTAGTTTAGACGTAGAAGACGTTTGTCCACCCCGTGATTTCGTTTGTCCACCCTCCAGAATTGAATAATTAATAAAAATCTCGAAAAAGAAGCGTCCTGGTGAAGCGATCGCGTATAAGTTCGATTTTTCATTAATTAAACGATGAAATCGTTTGTTCAACGATTCATTTTGTTAGTTTAGACGTAGAAGACGTTTGTCCACCCCGTGATTTCGTTTGTCCACCCTCCAGAATTGAATAATTAATAAAAATCTCGAAAAAGAAGCGTCCTGGTGAAGCGATCGCGTATAAGTTCGATTTTTCATTAATTAAACGATGAAATCGTTTGTTCGACGATTCATTTCGTTAGTTTAGACGTAGAAGACGTTTGTCCACCCCGTGATTTCGTTTGTCCACCCTCCAGAATTGAATAATTAATAAAAATCTCGAAAAAGAAGCGTCCTGGTGAAGCGATAGCGTATAAGTTCGATTTTTCATTAATTAAACGATGAAATCGTTTGTTCAACGATTCATTTTGTTAGTTTAGATGCATAAGACGTTTGTCCACCCCGTGATTTCGTTTGTCCACCCTCCAGGATTGAATAATTAATAAAAATCTCGAAAAAGAAGCGTCCTGGTGAAGCGATCGCGTATAAGTTCGATTTTTCATTAATTAAACGATGAAATCGTTTGTTCAACGATTCATTTCGTTAGTTTAGACGTAGAAGACGTTTGTCCACCCCGTGATTTCGTTTGTCCACCCTCCAGAATTGAATAATTAATAAAAATCTCGAAAAAGAAGCGTCCTGGTGAAGCGATCGCGTATAAGTTCGATTTTTCATTAATTAAACGATAAAATCGTTTGTTCGACGATTCATTTCGTTAGTTTAGACGTAGAAGACGTTTGTCCACCCCGTGTTTCGTTTGTCCACCCTCCAGAATTGAATAATTAATAAAAATCTCGAAAAAGAAGCGTCCTGGTGAAGCGATCGCGAATAAGTTCGATTTTTCATTAATTAAACGATGAAATCGTTTGTTCGACGATTCATTTCGTTAGTTTAGACGTAGAAGACGTTTGTCCACCCCGTGATTTCGTTTGTCCACCCTCCAGAATTGAATAATTAATAAAAATCTCGAAAAAGAAGCGTCCTGGTGAAGCGATCGCGTATAAGTTCGATTTTTCATTAATTAAACGATGAAATCGTTTGTTCGACGATTCATTTCGTTAGTTTAGACGTAGAAGACGTTTGTCCACCCCGTGATTTCGTTTGTCCACCCTCCAGAATTGAATAATTAATAAAAATCTCGAAAAAGAAGCGTCCTGGTGAAGCGATCGCGTATAAGTTCGATTTTTCATTAATTAAACGATGAAATCGTTTGTTCGACGATTCATTTCGTTAGTTTAGACGTAGAAGACGTTTGTCCACCCCGTGATTTCGTTTGTCCACCCTCCAGAATTGAATAATTAATAAAAATCTCGAAAAAGAAGCGTCCTGGTGAAGCGATCGCGTATAAGTTCGATTTTTCATTAATTAAACGATGAAATCGTTTGTTCGACGATTCATTTCGTTAGTTTAGACGTAGAAGACGTTTGTCCACCCCGTGATTTCGTTTGTCCACCCTCCAGAATTGAATAATTAATAAAAATCTCGAAAAAGAAGCGTCCTGGTGAAGCGATCGCGTATAAGTTCGATTTTTCAATAATTAAACGATGAAATCGTTTGTTCGACGATTCATTTCGTTAGTTTAGACGTAGAAGACGTTTGTCCACCCCGTGATTTCGTTTGTCCACCCTCCAGAATTGAATAATTAATAAAAATCTCGAAAAAGAAGCGTCCTGGTGAAGCGATCGCGTATAAGTTCGATTTTTCATTAATTAAACGATGAAATCGTTTGTTCAACGATTCATTTCGTTAGTTTAGACGCAGAAGACGTTTGTCCACCCCGTGATTTCGTTTGTCCACCCTCCAGAATTGAATAATTAATAAAAATCTCGAAAAAGAAGCGTCCTGGTGAAGCGATCGCGTATAAGTTCGATTTTTCATTAATTAAACGATGAAATCGTTTGTTCGACGATTCATTTCGTTAGTTTAGACGTAGAAGACGTTTGTCCACCCCGTGATTTCGTTTGTCCACCCTCCAGAATTGAATAATTAATAAAAATCTCGAAAAGGAAGCGTCCTGGTGAAGCGATCGCGTATAAGTTCGATTTTTCATTAATTAAACGATGAAATCGTTTGTTCAACGATTCATTTTGTTAGTTTAGATGCAGAAGACGTTTGTCCACCCCGTGATTTCGTTTGTCCACCCTCCAGAATTGAATAATTAATAAAAATCTCGAAAAAGAAGCGTCCTGGTGAAGCGATCGCGTATAAGTTCGATTTTTCATTAATTAAACGATGAAATCGTTTGTTCAACGATTCATTTCGTTAGTTTAGACGTAGAAGACGTTTGTCCACCCCGTGATTTCGTTTGTCCACCCTCCAGAATTGAATAATTAATAAAAATCTCGAAAAAGAAGCGTCCTGGTGAAGCGATAGCGTATAAGTTCGATTTTTCATTAATTAAACGATGAAATCGTTTGTTCAACGATTCATTTTGTTAGTTTAGATGCATAAGACGTTTGTCCACCCCGTGATTTCGTTTGTCCACCCTCCAGGATTGAATAATTAATAAAAATCTCGAAAAAGAAGCGTCCTGGTGAAGCGATCGCGTATAAGTTCGATTTTTCAATAATTAAACGATGAAATCGTTTGTTCGACGATTCATTTCGTTAGTTTAGACGTAGAAGACGTTTGTCCACCCCGTGATTTCGTTTGTCCACCCTCCAGAATTGAATAATTAATAAAAATCTCGAAAAAGAAGCGTCCTGGTGAAGCGATCGCGTATAAGTTCGATTTTTCATTAATTAAACGATGAAATCGTTTGTTCAACGATTCATTTCGTTAGTTTAGACGCAGAAGACGTTTGTCCACCCCGTGATTTCGTTTGTCCACCCTCCAGAATTGAATAATTAATAAAAATCTCGAAAAAGAAGCGTCCTGGTGAAGCGATCGCGTATAAGTTCGATTTTTCATTAATTAAACGATGAAATCGTTTGTTCGACGATTCATTTCGTTAGTTTAGACGTAGAAGACGTTTGTCCACCCCGTGATTTCGTTTGTCCACCCTCCAGAATTGAATAATTAATAAAAATCTCGAAAAGGAAGCGTCCTGGTGAAGCGATCGCGTATAAGTTCGATTTTTCATTAATTAAACGATGAAATCGTTTGTTCAACGATTCATTTTGTTAGTTTAGATGCAGAAGACGTTTGTCCACCCCGTGATTTCGTTTGTCCACCCTCCAGAATTGAATAATTAATAAAAATCTCGAAAAAGAAGCGTCCTGGTGAAGCGATCGCGTATAAGTTCGATTTTTCATTAATTAAACGATGAAATCGTTTGTTCAACGATTCATTTCGTTAGTTTAGACGTAGAAGACGTTTGTCCACCCCGTGATTTCGTTTGTCCACCCTCCAGAATTGAATAATTAATAAAAATCTCGAAAAAGAAGCGTCCTGGTGAAGCGATAGCGTATAAGTTCGATTTTTCATTAATTAAACGATGAAATCGTTTGTTCAACGATTCATTTTGTTAGTTTAGATGCATAAGACGTTTGTCCACCCCGTGATTTCGTTTGTCCACCCTCCAGGATTGAATAATTAATAAAAATCTCGAAAAAGAAGCGTCCTGGTGAAGCGATCGCGTATAAGTTCGATTTTTCATTAATTAAACGATGAAATCGTTTGTTCAACGATTCATTTCGTTAGTTTAGACGTAGAAGACGTTTGTCCACCCCGTGATTTCGTTTGTCCACCCTCCAGAATTGAATAATTAATAAAAATCTCGAAAAAGAAGCGTCCTGGTGAAGCGATCGCGTATAAGTTCGATTTTTCATTAATTAAACGATGAAATCGTTTGTTGGACGATTCATTTCGTTAGTTTAGACGTAGAAGACGTTTGTCCACCCCGTGATTTCGTTTGTCCACCCTCCAGAATTGAATAATTAATAAAAATCTCGAAAAAGAAGCGTCCTGGTGAAGCGATCGCGTATAAGTTCGATTTTTCATTAATTAAACGATGAAATCGTTTGTTCGACGATTCATTTCGTTAGTTTAGACGTAGAAGACGTTTGTCCACCCCGTGATTTCGTTTGTCCACCCTCCAGAATTGAATAATTAATAAAAATCTCGAAAAAGAAGCGTCCTGGTGAAGCGATCGCGTATAAGTTCGATTTTTCATTAATTAATCGATGAAATCGTTTGTTCGACGACTCATTTCGTTAGTTTAGACGTAGAAGACGTTTGTCCACCCCGTGATTTCGTTTGTCCACCCTCCAGAATTGAATAATTAATAAAAATCTCGAAAAAGAAGCGTCCTGGTGAAGCGATCGCGTATAAGTTCGATTTTTCAATAATTAAACGATGAAATCGTTTGTTCGACGATTCATTTCGTTAGTTTAGACGTAGAAGACGTTTGTCCACCCCGTGATTTCGTTTGTCCACCCTCCAGAATTGAATAATTAATAAAAATCTCGAAAAAGAAGCGTCCTGGTGAAGCGATCGCGTATAAGTTCTATTTTTCATTAATTAAACGATGAAATCGTTTGTTCAACGATTCATTTCGTTAGTTTAGACGCAGAAGACGTTTGTCCACCCCGTGATTTCGTTTGTCCACCCTCCAGAATTGAATAATTAATAAAAATCTCGAAAAAGAAGCGTCCTGGTGAAGCGATCGCGTATAAGTTCGATTTTTCATTAATTAAACGATGAAATCGTTTGTTCGACGATTCATTTCGTTAGTTTAGACGTAGAAGACGTTTGTCCAACCCGTGATTTCGTTTGTCCACCCTCCAGAATTGAATAATTAATAAAAATCTCGAAAAAGAAGCGTCCTGGTGAAGCGATCGCGTATAAGTTCGATTTTACATTAATTAAACGATGAAATCGTTTGTTCGACGATTCGTTTCGTTAGTTTAGACGTAGAAGACGTTTGTCCACCCCGTGATTTCGTTTGTCCACCCTCCAGAATTGAATAATTAATAAAAATCTCGAAAAAGAAGCGTCCTGGTGAAGCGATCGCGTATAAGTTCGATTTTTCATTAATTAAACCATGAAATCGTTTGTTCAACGATTCATTTTGTTAGTTTAGATGCAGAAGACGTTTGTCCACCCCGTGATTTCGTTTGTCCACCCTCCAGAATTGAATAATTAATAAAAATCTCGAAAAAGAAGCGTCCTGGTGAAGCGATCGCGTATAAGTTCGATTTTTCATTAATTAAACGATGAAATCGTTTGTTCGACGATTCATTTCGTTAGTTTAGACGTAGAAGACGTTTGTCCACCCCGTGATTTCGTTTGTCCACCCTCCAGAATTGAATAATTAATAAAAATCTCGAAAAAGAAGCGTGCTGGTGAAGCGATCGCGTATAAGTTCGATTTTTCATTAATTAAACGATGAAATCGTTTCTTCAACGATTCATTTCGTTAGTTTAGATGCAGAAGACGTTTGTCCACCCCGTGATTTCGTTTGTCCACCCTCCAGAATTGAATAATTAATAAAAATCTCGAAAAAGAAGCGTCCTGGTGAAGCGATCGCGTATAAGTTCGATTTTTCATTAATTAAACGATGAAATCGTTTGTTCAACGATTCATTTCGTTAGTTTAGACGTAGAAGACGTTTGTCCACCCCGTGATTTCGTTTGTCCACCCTCCAGAATTGAATAATTAATAAAAATCTCGAAAAAGAAGCGTCCTGGTGAAGCGATCGCGTATAAGTTCGATTTTTCATTAATTAAACGATGAAATCGTTTGTTCGACGATTCATTTCGTTAGTTTAAACGTAGAAGACGTTTGTCCACCCCGTGATTTCGTTTGTCCACCCTCCAGAATTGAATAATTAATAAAAATCTCGAAAAAGAAGCGTCCTGGTGAAGCGATCGCGTATAAGTTCGATTTTTCATTAATTAAACGATGAAATCGTTTGTTCAACGATTCATTTTGTTAGTTTAGATGCAGAAGACGTTTGTCCACCCCGTGATTTCGTTTGTCCACCCTCCAGAATTGAATAATTAATAAAAATCTCGAAAAAGAAGCGTCCTGGTGAAGCGATCGCGTATAAGTTCGATTTTTCATTAATTAAACGATGAAATCGTTTGTTCGACGATTCATTTCGTTAGTTTAGACGTAGAAGACGTTTGTCCACCCCGTGATTTCGTTTGTCCACCCTCCAGAATTGAATAATTAATAAAAATCTCGAAAAAGAAGCGTTCTGGTGAAGCGATCGCGTATAAGTTCGATTTTTCATTAATTAAACGATGAAATCGTTTGTTCGACGATTCATTTCGTTAGTTTAGACGTAGAAGACGTTTGTCCACCCCGTGATTTCGTTTGTCCACCCTCCAGAATTGAATAATTAATAAAAATCTCGAAAAAGAAGCGTCCTGGTGAAGCGATCGCGTATAAGTTCGATTTTTCATTAATTAAACGATGAAATCGTTTGTTCGACGATTCATTTCGTTAGTTTAGACGTAGAAGACGTTTGTCCACCCCGTGATTTCGTTTGTCCACCCTCCAGAATTGAATAATTAATAAAAATCTCGAAAAAGAAGCGTCCTGGTGAAGCGATAGCGTATAAGTTCGATTTTTCATTAATTAAACGATGAAATCGTTTGTTCAACGATTCATTTTGTTAGTTTAGACGCATAAGACGTTTGTCCACCCCGTGATTTCGTTTGTCCACCCTCCAGGATTGAATAATTAATAAAAATCTCGAAAAAGAAGCGTCCTGGTGAAGCGATCGCGTATAAGTTCGATTTTTCATTAATTAAACGATGAAATCGTTTGTTCAACGATTCATTTCGTTAGTTTAGACGTAGAAGACGTTTGTCCACCCCGTGATTTCGTTTGTCCACCCTCCAGAATTGAATAATTAATAAAAATCTCGAAAAAGAAGCGTCCTGGCGAAGCGATCGCGTATAAGTTCGATTTTTCATTAATTAAACGATGAAATCGTTTGTTCGACGATTCATTTCGTTAGTTTAGACGTAGAAGACGTTTGTCCACCCCGTGATTTCGTTTGTCCACCCTCCAGAATTGAATAATTAATAAAAATCTCGAAAAAGAAGCGTCCTGGTGAAGCGATCGCGTATAAGTTCGATTTTTCATTAATTAAACGACGAAATCGTTTGTTCGACGATTCATTTCGTTAGTTTAGACGTAGAAGACGTTTGTCCACCCCGTGATTTCGTTTGTCCACCCTCCAGAATTGAATAATTAATAAAAATCTCGAAAAAGAAGCGTCCTGGTGAAGCGATCGCGTATAAGTTCGATTTTTCATTAATTAAACGATGAAATCGTTTGTTCGACGATTCATTTCGTTAGTTTAGACGTAGAAGACGTTTGTCCACCCCGTGATTTCGTTTGTCCACCCTCCAGAATTGAATAATTAATAAAAATCTCGAAAAAGAAGCGTCCTGGTGAAGCGATCGCGTATAAGTTCGATTTTTCATTAATTAAACGATGAAATCGTTTGTTCAACGATTCATTTTGTTAGTTTAGATGCAGAAGACGTTTGTCCACCCCGTGATTTCGTTTGTCCACCCTCCAGAATTGAATAATTAATAAAAATCTCGAAAAAGAAACGTCCTGGTGAAGCGATCGCGTATAAGTTCGATTTTTCATTAATTAAACGATGAAATCGTTTGTTCAACGATTCATTTTGAGAGTTTAGATGCAGAAGACGTTTGTCCACCCCGTGATTTCGTTTGTCCACCCTCCAGAATTGAATAATTAATAAAAATCTCGAAAAAGAAGCGTCCTGGTGAAGCGATCGCGTATAAGTTCGATTTTTCATTAATTAAACGATGAAATCGTTTGTTTGACGATTCATTTCGTTAGTTTAGACGTAGAAGACGTTTGTCCACCCCGTGATTTCGTTTGTCCACCCTCCAGAATTGAATAATTAATAAAAATCTCGAAAAAGAAGCGTCCTGGTGAAGCGATCGCGTATAAGTTCGATTTTTCATTAATTAAACGATGAAATCGTTTGTTCAACGATTCATTTTGTTAGTTTAGATGCAGAAGACGTTTGTCCACCCCGTGATTTCGTTTGTCCACCCTCCAGAATTGAATAATTAATAAAAATCTCGAAAAAGAAGCGTCCTGGTGAAGCGATCGCGTATAAGTTCGATTTTTCATTAATTAAACGATGAAATCGTTTGTTCGACGATTTATTTCGTTAGTTTAGACGTAGAAGACGTTTGTCCACCCCGTGATTTCGTTTGTCCACCCTCCAGAATTGAATAATTAATAAAAATCTCGAAAAAGAAGCGTCCTGGTGAAGCGATCGCGTATAAGTTCGATTTTTCATTAATTAAACGATGAAATCGTTTGTTCGACGATTCATTTCGTTAGTTTAGACGCAGAAGACGTTTGTCCACCCCGTGATTTCGTTTGTCCACCCTCCAGAATTGAATAATTAATAAAAATCTCGAAAAAGAAGCGTCCTGGTGAAGCGATCGCGTATAAGTTCGATTTTTCATTAATTAAACGATGAAATCGTTTGTTCAACGATTCATTTTGTTAGTTTAGATGCAGAAGACGTTTGTCCACCCCGTGATTTCGTTTGTCCACCCTCCAGAATTGAATAATTAATAAAAATCTCGAAAAAGAAGCGTCCTGGTGAAGCGATCGCGTATAAGTTCGATTTTTCATTAATTAAACGATGAAATCGTTTGTTCGACGATTCATTTCGTTAGTTTAGACGTAGAAGACGTTTGTCCACCCCGTGATTTCGTTTGTCCACCCTCCAGAATTGAATAATTAATAAAAATCTCGAAAAAGAAGCGTCCTGGTGAAGCGATCGCGTATAAGTTCGATTTTTCATTAATTAAACGATGAAATCGTTTGTTCAACGATTCATTTTGTTAGTTTAGATGCAGAAGACGTTTGTCCACCCCGTGATTTCGTTTGTCCACCCTCCAGAATTGAATAATTAATAAAAATCTCGAAAAAGAAGCGTCCTGGTGAAGCGATCGCGTATAAGTTCGATTTTTCATTAATTAAACGATGAAATCGTTTGTTCAACGATTCATTTTGTTAGTTTAGATGCAGAAGACGTTTGTCCACCCCGTGATTTCGTTTGTCCACCCTCCAGAATTGAATAATTAATAAAAATCTCGAAAAAGAAGCGTCCTGGTGAAGCGATCGCGTATAAGTTCGATTTTTCATTAATTAAACGATGAAATCGTTTGTTCGACGATTCATTTCGTTAGTTTAGACGTAGAAGACGTTTGTCCACCCCGTGATTTCGTTTGTCCACCCTCCAGAATTGAATAATTAATAAAAATCTCGAAAAAGAAGCGTTCTGGTGAAGCGATCGCGTATAAGTTCGATTTTTCATTAATTAAACGATGAAATCGTTTGTTCGACGATTCATTTCGTTAGTTTAGACGTAGAAGACGTTTGTCCACCCCGTGATTTCGTTTGTCCACCCTCCAGAATTGAATAATTAATAAAAATCTCGAAAAAGAAGCGTCCTGGTGAAGCGATCGCGTATAAGTTCGATTTTTCATTAATTAAACGATGAAATCGTTTGTTCGACGATTCATTTCGTTAGTTTAGACGTAGAAGACGTTTGTCCACCCCGTGATTTCGTTTGTCCACCCTCCAGAATTGAATAATTAATAAAAATCTCGAAAAAGAAGCGTCCTGGTGAAGCGATAGCGTATAAGTTCGATTTTTCATTAATTAAACGATGAAATCGTTTGTTCAACGATTCATTTTGTTAGTTTAGACGCATAAGACGTTTGTCCACCCCGTGATTTCGTTTGTCCACCCTCCAGGATTGAATAATTAATAAAAATCTCGAAAAAGAAGCGTCCTGGTGAAGCGATCGCGTATAAGTTCGATTTTTCATTAATTAAACGATGAAATCGTTTGTTCAACGATTCATTTCGTTAGTTTAGACGTAGAAGACGTTTGTCCACCCCGTGATTTCGTTTGTCCACCCTCCAGCATTGAATAATTAATAAAAATCTCGAAAAAGAAGCGTCCTGGCGAAGCGATCGCGTATAAGTTCGATTTTTCATTAATTAAACGATGAAATCGTTTGTTCGACGATTCATTTCGTTAGTTTAGACGTAGAAGACGTTTGTCCACCCCGTGATTTCGTTTGTCCACCCTCCAGAATTGAATAATTAATAAAAATCTCGAAAAAGAAGCGTCCTGGTGAAGCGATCGCGTATAAGTTCGATTTTTCATTAATTAAACGACGAAATCGTTTGTTCGACGATTCATTTCGTTAGTTTAGACGTAGAAGACGTTTGTCCACCCCGTGATTTCGTTTGTCCACCCTCCAGAATTGAATAATTAATAAAAATCTCGAAAAAGAAGCGTCCTGGTGAAGCGATCGCGTATAAGTTCGATTTTTCATTAATTAAACGATGAAATCGTTTGTTCGACGATTCATTTCGTTAGTTTAGACGTAGAAGACGTTTGTCCACCCCGTGATTTCGTTTGTCCACCCTCCAGAATTGAATAATTAATAAAAATCTCGAAAAAGAAGCGTCCTGGTGAAGCGATCGCGTATAAGTTCGATTTTTCATTAATTAAACGATGAAATCGTTTGTTCAACGATTCATTTTGTTAGTTTAGATGCAGAAGACGTTTGTCCACCCCGTGATTTCGTTTGTCCACCCTCCAGAATTGAATAATTAATAAAAATCTCGAAAAAGAAACGTCCTGGTGAAGCGATCGCGTATAAGTTCGATTTTTCATTAATTAAACGATGAAATCGTTTGTTCAACGATTCATTTTGAGAGTTTAGATGCAGAAGACGTTTGTCCACCCCGTGATTTCGTTTGTCCACCCTCCAGAATTGAATAATTAATAAAAATCTCGAAAAAGAAGCGTCCTGGTGAAGCGATCGCGTATAAGTTCGATTTTTCATTAATTAAACGATGAAATCGTTTGTTTGACGATTCATTTCGTTAGTTTAGACGTAGAAGACGTTTGTCCACCCCGTGATTTCGTTTGTCCACCCTCCAGAATTGAATAATTAATAAAAATCTCGAAAAAGAAGCGTCCTGGTGAAGCGATCGCGTATAAGTTCGATTTTTCATTAATTAAACGATGAAATCGTTTGTTCAACGATTCATTTTGTTAGTTTAGATGCAGAAGACGTTTGTCCACCCCGTGATTTCGTTTGTCCACCCTCCAGAATTGAATAATTAATAAAAATCTCGAAAAAGAAGCGTCCTGGTGAAGCGATCGCGTATAAGTTCGATTTTTCATTAATTAAACGATGAAATCGTTTGTTCGACGATTCATTTCGTTAGTTTAGACGTAGAAGACGTTTGTCCACCCCGTGATTTCGTTTGTCCACCCTCCAGAATTGAATAATTAATAAAAATCTCGAAAAAGAAGCGTTCTGGTGAAGCGATCGCGTATAAGTTCGATTTTTCATTAATTAAACGATGAAATCGTTTGTTCGACGATTCATTTCGTTAGTTTAGACGTAGAAGACGTTTGTCCACCCCGTGATTTCGTTTGTCCACCCTCCAGAATTGAATAATTAATAAAAATCTCGAAAAAGAAGCGTCCTGGTGAAGCGATCGCGTATAAGTTCGATTTTTCATTAATTAAACGATGAAATCGTTTGTTCGACGATTCATTTCGTTAGTTTAGACGTAGAAGACGTTTGTCCACCCCGTGATTTCGTTTGTCCACCCTCCAGAATTGAATAATTAATAAAAATCTCGAAAAAGAAGCGTCCTGGTGAAGCGATAGCGTATAAGTTCGATTTTTCATTAATTAAACGATGAAATCGTTTGTTCAACGATTCATTTTGTTAGTTTAGACGCATAAGACGTTTGTCCACCCCGTGATTTCGTTTGTCCACCCTCCAGGATTGAATAATTAATAAAAATCTCGAAAAAGAAGCGTCCTGGTGAAGCGATCGCGTATAAGTTCGATTTTTCATTAATTAAACGATGAAATCGTTTGTTCAACGATTCATTTCGTTAGTTTAGACGTAGAAGACGTTTGTCCACCCCGTGATTTCGTTTGTCCACCCTCCAGAATTGAATAATTAATAAAAATCTCGAAAAAGAAGCGTCCTGGCGAAGCGATCGCGTATAAGTTCGATTTTTCATTAATTAAACGATGAAATCGTTTGTTCGACGATTCATTTCGTTAGTTTAGACGTAGAAGACGTTTGTCCACCCCGTGATTTCGTTTGTCCACCCTCCAGAATTGAATAATTAATAAAAATCTCGAAAAAGAAGCGTCCTGGTGAAGCGATCGCGTATAAGTTCGATTTTTCATTAATTAAACGATGAAATCGTTTGTTCGACGATTCATTTCGTTAGTTTAGACGTAGAAGACGTTTGTCCACCCCGTGATTTCGTTTGTCCACCCTCCAGAATTGAATAATTAATAAAAATCTCGAAAAAGAAGCGTCCTGGTGAAGCGATCGCGTATAAGTTCGATTTTTCATTAATTAAACGATGAAATCGTTTGTTCAACGATTCATTTTGTTAGTTTAGATGCAGAAGACGTTTGTCCACCCCGTGATTTCGTTTGTCCACCCTCCAGAATTGAATAATTAATAAAAATCTCGAAAAAGAAACGTCCTGGTGAAGCGATCGCGTATAAGTTCGATTTTTCATTAATTAAACGATGAAATCGTTTGTTCAACGATTCATTTTGAGAGTTTAGATGCAGAAGACGTTTGTCCACCCCGTGATTTCGTTTGTCCACCCTCCAGAATTGAATAATTAATAAAAATCTCGAAAAAGAAGCGTCCTGGTGAAGCGATCGCGTATAAGTTCGATTTTTCATTAATTAAACGATGAAATCGTTTGTTTGACGATTCATTTCGTTAGTTTAGACGTAGAAGACGTTTGTCCACCCCGTGATTTCGTTTGTCCACCCTCCAGAATTGAATAATTAATAAAAATCTCGAAAAAGAAGCGTCCTGGTGAAGCGATCGCGTATAAGTTCGATTTTTCATTAATTAAACGATGAAATCGTTTGTTCAACGATTCATTTTGTTAGTTTAGATGCAGAAGACGTTTGTCCACCCCGTGATTTCGTTTGTCCACCCTCCAGAATTGAATAATTAATAAAAATCTCGAAAAAGAAGCGTCCTGGTGAAGCGATCGCGTATAAGTTCGATTTTTCATTAATTAAACGATGAAATCGTTTGTTCGACGATTTATTTCGTTAGTTTAGACGTAGAAGACGTTTGTCCACCCCGTGATTTCGTTTGTCCACCCTCCAGAATTGAATAATTAATAAAAATCTCGAAAAAGAAGCGTCCTGGTGAAGCGATCGCGTATAAGTTCGATTTTTCATTAATTAAACGATGAAATCGTTTGTTCGACGATTCATTTCGTTAGTTTAGACGTAGAAGACGTTTGTCCACCCCGTGATTTCGTTTGTCCACCCTCCAGAATTGAATAATTAATAAAAATCTCGAAAAAGAAGCGTCCTGGTGAAGCGATCGCGTATAAGTTCGATTTTTCATTAATTAAACGATGAAATCGTTTGTTCAACGATTCATTTTGTTAGTTTAGATGCAGAAGACGTTTGTCCACCCCGTGATTTCGTTTGTCCACCCTCCAGAATTGAATAATTAATAAAAATCTCGAAAAAGAAGCGTCCTGGTGAAGCGATCGCGTATAAGTTCGATTTTTCATTAATTAAACGATGAAATCGTTTGTTCGACGATTTATTTCGTTAGTTTAGACGTAGAAGACGTTTGTCCACCCCGTGATTTCGTTTGTCCACCCTCCAGAATTGAATAATTAATAAAAATCTCGAAAAAGAAGCGTCCTGGTGAAGCGATCGCGTATAAGTTCGATTTTTCATTAATTAAACGATGAAATCGTTTGTTCGACGATTCATTTCGTTAGTTTAGACGTAGAAGACGTTTGTCCACCCCGTGATTTCGTTTGTCCACCCTCCAGAATTGAATAATTAATAAAAATCTCGAAAAAGAAGCGTCCTGGTGAAGCGATCGCGTATAAGTTCGATTTTTCATTAATTAAACGATGAAATCGTTTGTTCAACGATTCATTTTGTTAGTTTAGATGCAGAAGACGTTTGTCCACCCCGTGATTTCGTTTGTCCACCCTCCAGAATTGAATAATTAATAAAAATCTCGAAAAAGAAGCGTCCTGGTGAAGCGATCGCGTATAAGTTCGATTTTTCATTAATTAAACGATGAAATCGTTTGTTTGACGATTCATTTCGTTAGTTTAGACGTAGAAGACGTTTGTCCACCCCGTGATTTCGTTTGTCCACTCTCCAGAATTGAATAATTAATCAAAATCTCGAAAAAGAAGCGTCCTGGTGAAGCGATCGCGTATAAGTTCGATTTTTCATTAATTAAACGATGAAATCGTTTGTTCAACGATTCATTTTGTTAGTTTAGATGCAGAAGACGTTTGTCCACCCTCCAGAATTGAATAATTAATAAAAATCTCGAAAAAGAAGCGTCCTGGTGAAGCGATCGCGTATAAGTCCGATTTTTCATTAATTAAACGATGAAATCGTTTGTTCAACGATTCATTTTGTTAGTTTAGATGCAGAAGACGTTTGTCCACCCTCCAGAATTGAATAATTAATAAAAATCTCGAAAAAGAAGCGTCCTGGTGAAGCGATCGCGTATAAGTTTGATTTTTCATTAATTAAACGATGAAATCGTTTGTTCGACGATTCATTTCGTTAGTTTAGACGTAGAAGACGTTTGTCCACCCCGTGATTTCGTTTGTCCACCCTCCAGAATTGAATAATTAATAAAAATCTCGAAAAAGAAGCGTCCTGGTGAAGCGATCGCGTATAAGTTCGATTTTTCATTAATTAAACGATGAAATCGTTTGTTCAACGATTCATTTTGTTAGTTTAGACGCAGAAGACGTTTGTCCACCCCGTGATTTCGTTTGTCCACCCTCCAGAATTGAATAATTAATAAAAATCTCGAAAAAGAAGCGTCCTGGTGAAGCGATCGCGTATAAGTTCGATTTTTCATTAATTAAACGATGAAATCGTTTGTTCGACGATTCATTTCGTTAGTTTAGACGTAGAAGACGTTTGTCCACCCCGTGATTTCGTTTGTCCACCCTCCAGAATTGAATAATTAATAAAAATCTCGAAAAAGAAGCGTCCTGGTGAAGCGATCGCGTATAAGTTCGATTTTTCATTAATTAAACGATGAAATCGTTTGTTCAACGATTCATTTTGTTAGTTTAGATGCAGAAGACGTTTGTCCACCCCGTGATTTCGTTTGTCCACCCTCCAGAATTGAATAATTAATAAAAATCTCGAAAAAGAAGCGTCCTGGTGAAGCGATCGCGTATAAGTTCGATTTTTCATTAATTAAACGATGAAATCGTTTGTTTGACGATTCATTTCGTTAGTTTAGACGTAGAAGACGTTTGTCCACCCCGTGATTTCGTTTGTCCACTCTCCAGAATTGAATAATTAATCAAAATCTCGAAAAAGAAGCGTCCTGGTGAAGCGATCGCGTATAAGTTCGATTTTTCATTAATTAAACGATGAAATCGTTTGTTCAACGATTCATTTTGTTAGTTTAGATGCAGAAGACGTTTGTCCACCCTCCAGAATTGAATAATTAATAAAAATCTCGAAAAAGAAGCGTCCTGGTGAAGCGATCGCGTATAAGTTCGATTTTTCATTAATTAAACGATGAAATCGTTTGTTCAACGATTCATTTTGTTAGTTTAGATGCAGAAGACGTTTGTCCACCCTCCAGAATTGAATAATTAATAAAAATCTCGAAAAAGAAGCGTCCTGGTGAAGCGATCGCGTATAAGTATGATTTTTCATTAATTAAACGATGAAATCGTTTGTTCGACGATTCATTTCGTTAGTTTAGACGTAGAAGACGTTTGTCCACCCCGTGATTTCGTTTGTCCACCCTCCAGAATTGAATAATTAATAAAAATCTCGAAAAAGAAGCGTCCTGGTGAAGCGATCGCGTATAAGTTCGATTTTTCATTAATTAAACGATGAAATCGTTTGTTCAACGATTCATTTTGTTAGTTTAGACGCAGAAGACGTTTGTCCACCCCGTGATTTCGTTTGTCCACCCTCCAGAATTGAATAATTAATAAAAATCTCGAAAAAGAAGCGTCCTGGTGAAGCGATCGCGTATAAGTTCGATTTTTCATTAATTAAACGATGAAATCGTTTGTTCGACGATTCATTTCGTTAGGTTAGACGTAGAAGACGTTTGTCCACCACGTGATTTCGTTTGTCCACCCTCCAGAATTGAATAATTAATAGAAATCTCGAAAAAGAAGCGTCCTGGTGAAGCGATCGCGTATAAGTTCGATTTTTCATTAATTAAACGATGAAATCGTTTGTTCAACGATTCATTTTGTTAGTTTAGATGCAGAAGACGTTTGTCCACCCCGTGATTTCGTTTGTCCACCCTCCAGAATTGAATAATTAATAAAAATCTCGAAAAAGAAGCGTCCTGGTGAAGCGATCGCGTATAAGTTCGATTTTTCATTAATTAAACGATGAAATCGTTTGTTCGACGATTTATTTCGTTAGTTTAGACGTAGAAGACGTTTGTCCACCCCGTGATTTCGTTTGTCCACCCTCCAGAATTGAATAATTAATAAAAATCTCGAAAAAGAAGCGTCCTGGTGAAGCGATCGCGTATAAGTTCGATTTTTCATTAATTAAACGATGAAATCGTTTGTTCGACGATTCATTTCGTTAGTTTAGACGCAGAAGACGTTTGTCCACCCCGTGATTTCGTTTGTCCACCCTCCAGAATTGAATAATTAATAAAAATCTCGAAAAAGAAGCGTCCTGGTGAAGCGATCGCGTATAAGTTCGATTTTTCATTAATTAAACGATGAAATCGTTTGTTCAACGATTCATTTTGTTAGTTTAGATGCAGAAGACGTTTGTCCACCCCGTGATTTCGTTTGTCCAACCTCCAGAATTGAATAATTAATAAAAATCTCGAAAAAGAAGCGTCCTGGTGAAGCGATCGCGTATAAGTTCGATTTTTCATTAATTAAACGATGAAATCGTTTGTTCGACGATTCATTTCGTTAGTTTAGACGTAGAAGACGTTTGTCCACCCCCGTGATTTCGTTTGTCCACCCTCCAGAATTGAATAATTAATAAAAATCTCGAAAAAGAAGCGTCCTGGTGAAGCGATCGCGTATAAGTTCGATTTTTCATTAATTAAACGATGAAATCGTTTGTTCGACGATTCATTTCGTTAGTTTAGACGTAGAAGACGTTTGTCCACCCCGTGATTTCGTTTGTCCACCCTCCAGAATTGAATAATTAATAAAAATCTCGAAAAAGAAGCGTCCTGGTGAAGCGATCGCGTATAAGTTCGATTTTTCATTAATTAAACGATGAAATCGTTTGTTCAACGATTCATTTTGTTAGTTTAGATGCAGAAGACGTTTGTCCACCCCGTGATTTCGTTTGTCCACCCTCCAGAATTGAATAATTAATAAAAATCTCGAAAAAGAAGCGTCCTGGTGAAGCGATCGCGTATAAGTTCGATTTTTCATTAATTAAACGATGAAATCGTTTGTTTGACGATTCATTTCGTTAGTTTAGACGTAGAAGACGTTTGTCCACCCCGTGATTTCGTTTGTCCACTCTCCAGAATTGAATAATTAATCAAAATCTCGAAAAAGAAGCGTCCTGGTGAAGCGATCGCGTATAAGTTCGATTTTTCATTAATTAAACGATGAAATCGTTTGTTCAACGATTCATTTTGTTAGTTTAGATGCAGAAGACGTTTGTCCACCCTCCAGAATTGAATAATTAATAAAAATCTCGAAAAAGAAGCGTCCTGGTGAAGCGATCGCGTATAAGTTCGATTTTTCATTAATTAAACGATGAAATCGTTTGTTCAACGATTCATTTTGTTAGTTTAGATGCAGAAGACGTTTGTCCACCCTCCAGAATTGAATAATTAATAAAAATCTCGAAAAAGAAGCGTCCTGGTGAAGCGATCGCGTATAAGTTTGATTTTTCATTAATTAAACGATGAAATCGTTTGTTCGACGATTCATTTCGTTAGTTTAGACGTAGAAGACGTTTGTCCACCCCGTGATTTCGTTTGTCCACCCTCCAGAATTGAATAATTAATAAAAATCTCGAAAAAGAAGCGTCCTGGTGAAGCGATCGCGTATAAGTTCGATTTTTCATTAATTAAACGATGAAATCGTTTGTTCAACGATTCATTTTGTTAGTTTAGACGCAGAAGACGTTTGTCCACCCCGTGATTTCGTTTGTCCACCCTCCAGAATTGAATAATTAATAAAAATCTCGAAAAAGAAGCGTCCTGGTGAAGCGATCGCGTATAAGTTCGATTTTTCATTAATTAAACGATGAAATCGTTTGTTCGACGATTCATTTCGTTAGTTTAGACGTAGAAGACGTTTGTCCACCACGTGATTTCGTTTGTCCACCCTCCAGAATTGAATAATTAATAAAAATCTCGAAAAAGAAGCGTCCTGGTGTAGCGATCGCGTATAAGTTCGATTTTTCATTAAATAAACGATGAAATCGGTTGTTCGACGATTCATTTCGTTAGTTTAGACGTAGAAGACGTTTGTCCACCCCGTGATTTCGTTTGTCCACCCTCCAGAATTGAATAATTAATAAAAATCTCGAAAAAGAAGCGTCCTGGTGAAGCGATCGCGTATAAGTTCGATTTTTCATTAATTAAACGATGAAATCGTTTGTTCGACGATTCATTTCGTTAGCTTAGACGTAGAAGACGTTTGTCCACCCCGTGATTTCGTTTGTCCACCCTCCAGAATTGAATAATTAATCAAAATCTCGAAAAAGAAGCGTCCTGGTGAAGCGATCGCGTATAAGTTCGATTTTTCATTAATTAAACGATGAAATCGTTTGTTCGACGATTCATTTCGTTAGTTTAGACGTAGAAGACGTTTGTCCACCCCGTGATTTCGTTTGTCCACCCTCCAGAATTGAATAATTAATAAAAATCTCGAAAAAGAAGCGTCCTGGTGAAGCGATCGCGTATAAGTTCGATTTTTCATTAATTAAACGATGAAATCGTTTGTTCGACGATTCATTTCGTTAGTTTAGACGTAGAAGACGTTTGTCCACCCCGTGATTTCGTTTGACCACCCTCCAGAATTGAATAATTAATAAAAATCTCGAAAAAGAAGCGTCCTGGTGAAGCGATCGCGTATAAGTTTGATTTTTCATTAATTAAACGATGAAATCGTTTGTTCGACGATTCATTTCGTTAGTTTAGACGTAGAAGACGTTTGTCCACCCCGTGATTTCGTTTGTCCACCCTCCAGAATTGAATAATTAATAAAAATCTCGAAAAAGAAGCGTCCTGGTGAAGCGATCGCGTATAAGTTCGATTTTTCATTAATTAAACGATGAAATCGTTTGTTCAACGATTCATTTTGTTAGTTTAGACGCAGAAGACGTTTGTCCACCCCGTGATTTCGTTTGTCCACCCTCCAGAATTGAATAATTAATAAAAATCTCGAAAAAGAAGCGTCCTGGTGAAGCGATCGCGTATAAGTTCGATTTTTCATTAATTAAACGATGAAATCGTTTGTTCGACGATTCATTTCGTTAGTTTAGACGTAGAAGACGTTTGTCCACCACGTGATTTCGTTTGTCCACCCTCCAGAATTGAATAATTAATAAAAATCTCGAAAAAGAAGCGTCCTGGTGAAGCGATCGCGTATAAGTTCGATTTTTTATTAAATAAACGATGAAATCGGTTGTTCGACGATTCATTTCGTTAGTTTAGACGTAGAAGACGTTTGTCCACCCCGTGATTTCGTTTGTCCACCCTCCAGAATTGAATAATTAATAAAAATCTCGAAAAAGAAGCGTCCTGGTGAAGCGATCGCGTATAAGTTCGATTTTTCATTAATTAAACGATGAAATCGTTTGTTCGACGATTCATTTCGTTAGTTTAGACGTAGAAGACGTTTGTCCACCCCGTGATTTCGTTTGTCCACCCTCCAGAATTGAATAATTAATCAAAATCTCGAAAAAGAAGCGTCCTGGTGAAGCGATCGCGTATAAGTTCGATTTTTCATTAATTAAACGATGAAATCGTTTGTTCAACGATTCATTTTGTTAGTTTAGATGCAGAAGACGTTTGTCCACCCCGTGATTTCGTTTGTCCACCCTCCAGAATTGAATAATTAATAAAAATCTCGAAAAAGAAGCGTCCTGGTGAAGCGATCGCGTATAAGTTCGATTTTTCATTAATTAAACGATGAAATCGTTTGTTCGACGATTCATTTCGTTAGTTTAGACATAGAAGACGTTTGTCCACCCCGTGATTTCGTTTGTCCACCCTCCAGAATTGAATAATTAATAAAAATCTCGAAAAAGAAGCGTCCTGGTGAAGCGATCGCGTATAAGTTCGATTGTTCATTAATTAAACGATGAAATCGTTTGTTCGACGATTCATTTCGTTAGTTTAGACGTAGAAGACGTTTGTCCACCCCGTGATTTCGTTTGTCCACCCTCCAGAATTGAATAATTAATAAAAATCTCGAAAAAGAAGCGTCCCTGTGAAGCGATCGCGTATAAGTTCGATTTTTCATTAATTAAACGATGAAATCGTTTGTTCGACGATTCATTTCGTTAGTTTAGACGTAGAAGACGTTTGTCCACCCCGTGATTTCGTTTGTCCACCCTCCAGAATTGAATAATTAATAAAAATCTCGAAAAAGAAGCGTCCTGGTGAAGCGATCGCGTATAAGTTCGATTTTTCATTAATTAAACGATGAAATCGTTTGTTCCACGATTCATTTTGTTAGTTTAGATGCAGAAGACGTTTGGCCACCCCGTGATTTCGTTTGTCCACCCTCCAGTATTGAATAATTAATAAAAATCTCGAAAAAGAAGCGTCCTGGTGAAGCGATCGCGTATAAGTTCGATTTTTCATTAATTAAACGATGAAATCGTTTGTTCGACGATTCATTTCGTTAGTTTAGACGTAGAAGACGTTTGTCCACCCCGTGATTTCGTTTGTCCACCCTCCAGAATTGAATAATTAATAAAAATCTCGAAAAAGAAGCGTCCTGGTGAAGCGATCGCGTATAAGTTCGATTTTTCATTAATTAAACGATGAAATCGTTTGTTCGACGATTCATTTCGTTAGTTTAGACGTAGAAGACGTTTGTCCACCCCGTGATTTCGTTTGTCCACCCTCCAGAATTGAATAATTAATAAAAATCTCGAAAAAGAAGCGTCCTGGTGAAGCGATCGCGTATAAGTTTGATTTTTCATTAATTAAACGATGAAATCGTTTGTTCGACGATTCATTTCGTTAGTTTAGACGTAGAAGACGTTTGTCCACCCCGTGATTTCGTTTGTCCACCCTCCAGAATTGAATAATTAATAAAAATCTCGAAAAAGAAGCGTCCTGGTGAAGCGATCGCGTATAAGTTCGATTTTTCATTAATTAAACGATGAAATCGTTTGTTCAACGATTCATTTTGTTAGTTTAGACGCAGAAGACGTTTGTCCACCCCGTGATTTCGTTTGTCCACCCTCCAGAATTGAATAATTAATAAAAATCTCGAAAAAGAAGCGTCCTGGTGAAGCGATCGCGTATAAGTTCGATTTTTCATTAATTAAACGATGAAATCGTTTGTTCGACGATTCATTTCGTTAGTTTAGACGTAGAAGACGTTTGTCCACCACGTGATTTCGTTTGTCCACCCTCCAGAATTGAATAATTAATAAAAATCTCGAAAAAGAAGCGTCCTGGTGAAGCGATCGCGTATAAGTTCGATTTTTCATTAAATAAACGATGAAATCGGTTGTTCGACGATTCATTTCGTTAGTTTAGACGTAGAAGACGTTTGTCCACCCCGTGATTTCGTTTGTCCACCCTCCAGAATTGAATAATTAATAAAAATCTCGAAAAAGAAGCGTCCTGGTGAAGCGATCGCGTATAAGTTCGATTTTTCATTAATTAAACGATGAAATCGTTTGTTCGACGATTCATTTCGTTAGTTTAGACGTAGAAGACGTTTGTCCACCCCGTGATTTCGTTTGTCCACCCTCCAGAATTGAATAATTAATCAAAATCTCGAAAAAGAAGCGTCCTGGTGGAGCGATCGCGTATAAGTTCGATTTTTCATTAATTAAACGATGAAATCGTTTGTTCGACGATTCATTTCGTTAGTTTAGACGTAGAAGACGTTTGTCCACCCCGTGATTTCGTTTGTCCACCCTCCAGAATTGAATAATTAATAAAAATCTCGAAAAAGAAGCGTCCTGGTGAAGCGATCGCGTATAAGTTCGATTTTTCATTAATTAAACGATGAAATCGTTTGTTCGACGATTCATTTCGTTAGTTTAGACATAGAAGACGTTTGTCCACCCCGTGATTTCGTTTGTCCACCCTCCAGAATTGAATAATTAATAAAAATCTCGAAAAAGAAGCGTCCTGGTGAAGCGATCGCGTATAAGTTCGATTTTTCATTAATTAAACGATGAAATCGTTTGTTCGACGATTCATTTCGTTAGTTTAGACGTAGAAGACGTTTGTCCACCCCGTGATTTCGTTTGTCCACCCTCCAGAATTGAATAATTAATAAAAATCTCGAAAAAGAAGCATCCTGGTGAAGCGATCGCGTATAAGTTCGATTTTTCATTAATTAAACGATGAAATCGTTTGTTCGACGATTCATTTCGTTAGTTTAGACGTAGAAGACGTTTGTCCACCCCGTGATTTCGTTTGTCCACCCTCCAGAATTGAATAATTAATAAAAATCTCGAAAAAGAAGCGTCCCTGTGAAGCGATCGCGTATAAGTTCGATTTTTCATTAATTAAACGATGAAATCGTTTGTTCGACGATTCATTTCGTTAGTTTAGACGTAGAAGACGTTTGTCCACCTCGTGATTTCGTTTGTCCACCCTCCAGAATTGAATAATTAATAAAAATCTCGAAAAAGAAGCGTCCTGGTGAAACGATCGCGTATAAGTTCGATTTTTCATTAATTAAACGATGAAATCGTTTGTTCGACGATTCATTTCGTTAGTTTAGACGTAGAAGACGTTTGTCCACCCCGTGATTTCGTTTGTCCACCCTCCAGAATTGAATAATTAATAAAAATCTCGAAAAAGAAGCGTCCTGGTGAAGCGATCGCGTATAAGTTCGATTTTTCATTAATTAAACGATGAAATCGTTTGTTCGACGATTCATTTCGTTAGTTTAGACGTAGAAGACGTTTGTCCACCCCGTGATTTCGTTTGTCCACCCTCCAGAATTGAATAATTAATAAAAATCTCGAAAAAGAAGCGTCCTGGTGAAGCGATCGCGTATAAGTTCGATTTTTCATTAATTAAACGATGAAATCGTTTGTTCGACGATTCATTTCGTTAGTTTAGACGTAGAAGACGTTTGTCCACCCCGTGATTTCGTTTGTCCACCCTCCAGAATTGAATAATTAATAAAAATCTCGAAAAAGAAGCGTCCTGGTGAAGCGATCGCGTATAAGTTCGATTTTTCATTAATTAAACGATGAAATCGTTTGTTCAACGATTCATTTTGTTAGTTTAGATGCAGAAGACGTTTGTCCACCCCGTGATTTCGTTTGTCCACCCTCCAGAATTGAATAATTAATAAAAATCTCGAAAAAGAAGCGTCCTGGTGAAGCGATCGCGTATAAGTTCGATTTTTCATTAATTAAACGATGAAATCGTTTGTTCGACGATTCATTTCGTTAGTTTAGACGTAGAAGACGTTTGTCCACCCCGTGATTTCGTTTGTCCACCCTCCAGAATTGAATAATTAATAAAAATCTCGAAAAAGAAGCGTCCTGGTGAAGCGATCGCGTATAAGTTCGATTTTTCATTAATTAAACGATGAAATCGTTTGTTCAACGATTCATTTTGTTAGTTTAGATGCAGAAGACGTTTGTCCACCCCGTGATTTCGTTTGTCCACCCTCCAGAATTGAATAATTAATAAAAATCTCGAAAAAGAAGCGTCCTGGTGAAGCGATCGCGTATAAGTTCGATTTTTCATTAATTAAACGATGAAATCGTTTGTTCAACGATTCATTTCGTTAGTTTAGACGTAGAAGACGTTTGTCCACCCCGTGATTTCGTTTGTCCACCCTCCAGAATTGAATAATTAATAAAAATCTCGAAAAAGAAGCGTCCTGGTGAAGCGATCGCGTATAAGTTCGATTTTTCATTAATTAAACGATGAAATCGTTTGTTCGACGATTCATTTCGTTAGTTTAGACGTAGAAGACGTTTGTCCACCCCGTGTTTCGTTTGTCCACCCTCCAGAATTGATTAATTAATAAAAATCTCGAAAAAGAAGCGTCCTGGTGAAGCGATCGCGTATAAGTTCGATTTTTCATTAATTAAACGATGAAATCGTTTGTTCAACGATTCATTTCGTTAGTTTAGACATAGAAGACGTTTGTCCACCCCGTGATTTCGTTTGTCCACCCTCCAGAATTGAATAATTAATAAAAATCTCGAAAAAGAAGCGTCCTGGTGAAGCGATCGCGTATAAGTTCGATTGTTCATTAATTAAACGATGAAATCGTTTGTTCGACGATTCATTTCGTTAGTTTAGACGTAGAAGACGTTTGTCCACCCCGTGATTTCGTTTGTCCACCCTCCAGAATTGAATAATTAATAAAAATCTCGAAAAAGAAGCGTCCCTGTGAAGCGATCGCGTATAAGTTCGATTTTTCATTAATTAAACGATGAAATCGTTTGTTCGACGATTCATTTCGTTAGTTTAGACGTAGAAGACGTTTGTCCACCCCGTGATTTCGTTTGTCCACCCTCCAGAATTGAATAATTAATAAAAATCTCGAAAAAGAAGCGTCCTGGTGAAGCGATCGCGTATAAGTTCGATTTTTCATTAATTAAACGATGAAATCGTTTGTTCCACGATTCATTTTGTTAGTTTAGATGCAGAAGACGTTTGGCCACCCCGTGATTTCGTTTGTCCACCCTCCAGTATTGAATAATTAATAAAAATCTCGAAAAAGAAGCGTCCTGGTGAAGCGATCGCGTATAAGTTCGATTTTTCATTAATTAAACGATGAAATCGTTTGTTCGACGATTCATTTCGTTAGTTTAGACGTAGAAGACGTTTGTCCACCCCGTGATTTCGTTTGTCCACCCTCCAGAATTGAATAATTAATAAAAATCTCGAAAAAGAAGCGTCCTGGTGAAGCGATCGCGTATAAGTTCGATTTTTCATTAATTAAACGATGAAATCGTTTGTTCGACGATTCATTTCGTTAGTTTAGACGTAGAAGACGTTTGTCCACCCCGTGATTTCGTTTGTCCACCCTCCAGAATTGAATAATTAATAAAAATCTCGAAAAAGAAGCGTCCTGGTGAAGCGATCGCGTATAAGTTTGATTTTTCATTAATTAAACGATGAAATCGTTTGTTCGACGATTCATTTCGTTAGTTTAGACGTAGAAGACGTTTGTCCACCCCGTGATTTCGTTTGTCCACCCTCCAGAATTGAATAATTAATAAAAATCTCGAAAAAGAAGCGTCCTGGTGAAGCGATCGCGTATAAGTTCGATTTTTCATTAATTAAACGATGAAATCGTTTGTTCAACGATTCATTTTGTTAGTTTAGACGCAGAAGACGTTTGTCCACCCCGTGATTTCGTTTGTCCACCCTCCAGAATTGAATAATTAATAAAAATCTCGAAAAAGAAGCGTCCTGGTGAAGCGATCGCGTATAAGTTCGATTTTTCATTAATTAAACGATGAAATCGTTTGTTCGACGATTCATTTCGTTAGTTTAGACGTAGAAGACGTTTGTCCACCACGTGATTTCGTTTGTCCACCCTCCAGAATTGAATAATTAATAAAAATCTCGAAAAAGAAGCGTCCTGGTGAAGCGATCGCGTATAAGTTCGATTTTTCATTAAATAAACGATGAAATCGGTTGTTCGACGATTCATTTCGTTAGTTTAGACGTAGAAGACGTTTGTCCACCCCGTGATTTCGTTTGTCCACCCTCCAGAATTGAATAATTAATAAAAATCTCGAAAAAGAAGCGTCCTGGTGAAGCGATCGCGTATAAGTTCGATTTTTCATTAATTAAACGATGAAATCGTTTGTTCGACGATTCATTTCGTTAGTTTAGACGTAGAAGACGTTTGTCCACCCCGTGATTTCGTTTGTCCACCCTCCAGAATTGAATAATTAATCAAAATCTCGAAAAAGAAGCGTCCTGGTGGAGCGATCGCGTATAAGTTCGATTTTTCATTAATTAAACGATGAAATCGTTTGTTCGACGATTCATTTCGTTAGTTTAGACGTAGAAGACGTTTGTCCACCCCGTGATTTCGTTTGTCCACCCTCCAGAATTGAATAATTAATAAAAATCTCGAAAAAGAAGCGTCCTGGTGAAGCGATCGCGTATAAGTTCGATTTTTCATTAATTAAACGATGAAATCGTTTGTTCGACGATTCATTTCGTTAGTTTAGACATAGAAGACGTTTGTCCACCCCGTGATTTCGTTTGTCCACCCTCCAGAATTGAATAATTAATAAAAATCTCGAAAAAGAAGCGTCCTGGTGAAGCGATCGCGTATAAGTTCGATTTTTCATTAATTAAACGATGAAATCGTTTGTTCGACGATTCATTTCGTTAGTTTAGACGTAGAAGACGTTTGTCCACCCCGTGATTTCGTTTGTCCACCCTCCAGAATTGAATAATTAATAAAAATCTCGAAAAAGAAGCATCCTGGTGAAGCGATCGCGTATAAGTTCGATTTTTCATTAATTAAACGATGAAATCGTTTGTTCGACGATTCATTTCGTTAGTTTAGACGTAGAAGACGTTTGTCCACCCCGTGATTTCGTTTGTCCACCCTCCAGAATTGAATAATTAATAAAAATCTCGAAAAAGAAGCGTCCCTGTGAAGCGATCGCGTATAAGTTCGATTTTTCATTAATTAAACGATGAAATCGTTTGTTCGACGATTCATTTCGTTAGTTTAGACGTAGAAGACGTTTGTCCACCTCGTGATTTCGTTTGTCCACCCTCCAGAATTGAATAATTAATAAAAATCTCGAAAAAGAAGCGTCCTGGTGAAACGATCGCGTATAAGTTCGATTTTTCATTAATTAAACGATGAAATCGTTTGTTCGACGATTCATTTCGTTAGTTTAGACGTAGAAGACGTTTGTCCACCCCGTGATTTCGTTTGTCCACCCTCCAGAATTGAATAATTAATAAAAATCTCGAAAAAGAAGCGTCCTGGTGAAGCGATCGCGTATAAGTTCGATTTTTCATTAATTAAACGATGAAATCGTTTGTTCGACGATTCATTTCGTTAGTTTAGACGTAGAAGACGTTTGTCCACCCCGTGATTTCGTTTGTCCACCCTCCAGAATTGAATAATTAATAAAAATCTCGAAAAAGAAGCGTCCTGGTGAAGCGATCGCGTATAAGTTCGATTTTTCATTAATTAAACGATGAAATCGTTTGTTCGACGATTCATTTCGTTAGTTTAGACGTAGAAGACGTTTGTCCACCCCGTGATTTCGTTTGTCCACCCTCCAGAATTGAATAATTAATAAAAATCTCGAAAAAGAAGCGTCCTGGTGAAGCGATCGCGTATAAGTTCGATTTTTCATTAATTAAACGATGAAATCGTTTGTTCAACGATTCATTTTGTTAGTTTAGATGCAGAAGACGTTTGTCCACCCCGTGATTTCGTTTGTCCACCCTCCAGAATTGAATAATTAATAAAAATCTCGAAAAAGAAGCGTCCTGGTGAAGCGATCGCGTATAAGTTCGATTTTTCATTAATTAAACGATGAAATCGTTTGTTCGACGATTCATTTCGTTAGTTTAGACGTAGAAGACGTTTGTCCACCCCGTGATTTCGTTTGTCCACCCTCCAGAATTGAATAATTAATAAAAATCTCGAAAAAGAAGCGTCCTGGTGAAGCGATCGCGTATAAGTTCGATTTTTCATTAATTAAACGATGAAATCGTTTGTTCAACGATTCATTTTGTTAGTTTAGATGCAGAAGACGTTTGTCCACCCCGTGATTTCGTTTGTCCACCCTCCAGAATTGAATAATTAATAAAAATCTCGAAAAAGAAGCGTCCTGGTGAAGCGATCGCGTATAAGTTCGATTTTTCATTAATTAAACGATGAAATCGTTTGTTCAACGATTCATTTCGTTAGTTTAGACGTAGAAGACGTTTGTCCACCCCGTGATTTCGTTTGTCCACCCTCCAGAATTGAATAATTAATAAAAATCTCGAAAAAGAAGCGTCCTGGTGAAGCGATCGCGTATAAGTTCGATTTTTCATTAATTAAACGATGAAATCGTTTGTTCGACGATTCATTTCGTTAGTTTAGACGTAGAAGACGTTTGTCCACCCCGTGTTTCGTTTGTCCACCCTCCAGAATTGATTAATTAATAAAAATCTCGAAAAAGAAGCGTCCTGGTGAAGCGATCGCGTATAAGTTCGATTTTTCATTAATTAAACGATGAAATCGTTTGTTCAACGATTCATTTTGTTAGTTTAGACGCAGAAGACGTTTGTCCACCCCGTGATTTCGTTTGTCCACCCTCCAGAATTGAATAATTAATAAAAATCTCGAAAAAGAAGCGTCCTGGTGAAGCGATCGCGTATAAGTTCGATTTTTCATTAATTAAACGATGAAATCGTTTGTTCGACGATTCATTTCGTTAGTTTAGACGTAGAAGACGTTTGTCCACCCCGTGATTTCGTTTGTCCACCCTCCAGAATTGAATAATTAATAAAAATCTCGAAAAAGAAGCGTCCTGGTGAAGCGATCGCGTATAAGTTCGATTTTTCATTAATTAAACGATGAAATCGTTTGTTCGACGATTCATTTCGTTAGTTTAGACGTAGAAGACGTTTGTCCACCCCGTGATTTCGTTTGTCCACCCTCCAGAATTGAATAATTAATAAAAATCTCGAAAAAGAAGCGTCCTGGTGAAGCGATCGCGTATAAGTTCGATTTTTCATTAATTAAACGATGAAATCGTTTGTTCGACGATTCATTTCGTTAGTTTAGACGTAGAAGACGTTTGTCCACCCCGTGATTTCGTTTGTCCACCCTTCAGAATTGAATAATTAATAAAAATCTCGAAAAAGAAGCGTCCTGGTGAAGCGATCGCGTATAAGTTCGATTTTTCATTAATTAAACGATGAAATCGTTTGTTCGACGATTCATTTCGTTAGTTTAGACGTAGAAGACGTTTGTCCACCCCGTGATTTCGTTTGTCCACCCTCCAGAATTGAATAATTAATAAAAATCTCGAAAAAGAAGCGTCCTGGTGAAGCGATCGGGTATAAGTTCGATTTTTCATTAATTAAACGATGAAATCGTTTGTTCAACGATTCATTTCGTTAGTTTAGACGCAGAAGACGTTTGTCCACCCCGTGATTTCGTTTGTCCACCCTCCAGAATTGAATAATTAATAAAAATCTCGAAAAAGAAGCGTCCTGGTGAAGCGATCGCGTATAAGTTCGATTTTACATTAATTAAACGATGAAATCGTTTGTTCGACGATTCATTTCGTTAGTTTAGACGTAGAAGACGTTTGTCCACCCCGTGATTTCGTTTGTCCGCCCTCCAGAATTGAATAATTAATAAAAATCTCGAAAAAGAAGCGTCCTGGTGAAGCGATCGCGTATAAGTTCGATTTTTCATTAATTAAACGATGAAATCGTTTGTTCAACGATTCATTTTGTTAGTTTAGATGCAGAAGACGTTTGTCCACCCCGTGATTTCGTTTGTCCACCCTCCAGAATTGAATAATTAATAAAAATCTCGAAAAAGAAGCGTCCTGGTGAAGCGATCGCGTATAAGTTCGATTTTTCATTAATTAAACGATGAAATCGTTTGTTCAACGATTCATTTCGTTAGTTTAGACGTAGAAGACGTTTGTCCACCCCGTGATTTCGTTTGTCCACCCTCCAGAATTGAATAATTAATAAAAATCTCGAAAAAGAAGCGTCCTGGTGAAGCGATCGCGTATAAGTTCGATTTTTCATTAATTAAACGATGAAATCGTTTGTTCGACGATTCATTTCGTTAGTTTAGACGTAGAAGACGTTTGTCCACCCCGTGTTTCGTTTGTCCACCCTCCAGAATTGAATAATTAATAAAAATCTCGAAAAAGAAGCGTCCTGGTGAAGCGATCGCGTATAAGTTCGATTTTTCATTAATTAAACGATGAAATCGTTTGTTCGACGATTCATTTCGTTAGTTTAGACGTAGAAGACGTTTGTCCACCCCGTGATTTCGTTTGTCCACCCTCCAGAATTGAATAATTAATAAAAATCTCGAAAAAGAAGCGTCCTGGTGAAGCGATCGCGTATAAGTTCGATTTTTCATTAATTAAACGAGGAAATCGTTTGTTCGACGATTCATTGCGTTAGTTTAGACGTAGAAGACGTTTGTCCACCCCGTGATTTCGTTTGTCCACCCTCCAGAATTGAATAATTAATAAAAATCTCGAAAAAGAAGCGTGCTGGTGAAGCGATCGCGTATAAGTTCGATTTTTCATTAATTAAACGATGAAATCGTTTCTTCAACGATTCATTTCGTTAGTTTAGATGCAGAAGACGTTTGTCCACCCCGTGATTTCGTTTGTCCACCCTCCAGAATTGAATAATTAATAAAAATCTCGAAAAAGAAGCGTCCTGGTGGAGCGATCGCGTATAAGTTCGATTTTTCATTAATTAAACGATGAAATCGTTTGTTCGACGATTCATTTCGTTAGTTTAGACGTAGAAGACGTTTGTCCACCCCGTGATTTCGTTTGTCCACCCTCCAGAATTGAATAATTAATAAAAATCTCGAAAAAGAAGCGTCCTGGTGAAGCGATCGCGTATAAGTTCGATTTTTCATTAATTAAACGATGAAATCGTTTGTTCAACGATTCATTTCGTTAGTTTAGACGTAGAAGACGTTTGTCCACCCCGTGATTTCGTTTGTCCACCCTCCAGAATTGAATAATTAATAAAAATCTCGAAAAAGAAGCGTCCTGGTGAAGCGATCGCGTATAAGATCGATTTTTCATTAATTAAACGATGAAATCGTTTGTTCAACGATTCATTTCGTTAGTTTAGACGTAGAAGACGTTTGTCCACCCCGTGATTTCGTTTGTCCACCCTCCAGAATTGAATAATTAATAAAAATCTCGAAAAAGAAGCGTCCTGGTGAAGCGATCGCGTATAAGTTCGATTTTTCATTAATTAAACGATGAAATCGTTTGTTCGACGATTCATTTCGTTAGTTTAGACGTAGAAGACGTTTGTCCACCCCGTGTTTCGTTTGTCCACCCTCCAGAATTGAATAATTAATAAAAATCTCGAAAAAGAAGCGTCCTGGTGAAGCGATCGCGTATAAGTTCGATTTTTCATTAATTAAACGATGAAATCGTTTGTTCGACGATTCATTTCGTTAGTTTAGACGTAGAAGACGTTTGTCCACCCCGTGATTTCGTTTGTCCACCCTCCAGAATTGAATAATTAATAAAAATCTCGAAAAAGAAGCGTCCTGGTGAAGCGATCGCGTATAAGTTCGATTTGTCATTAATTAAACGAGGAAATCGTTTGTTCGACGATTCATTGCGTTAGTTTAGACGTAGAAGACGTTTGTCCACCCCGTGATTTCGTTTGTCCACCCTCCAGAATTGAATAATTAATAAAAATCTCGAAAAAGAAGCGTGCTGGTGAAGCGATCGCGTATAAGTTCGATTTTTCATTAATTAAACGATGAAATCGTTTCTTCAACGATTCATTTCGTTAGTTTAGATGCAGAAGACGTTTGTCCACCCCGTGATTTCGTTTGTCCACCCTCCAGAATTGAATAATTAATAAAAATCTAGAAAAAGAAGCGTCCTGGTGAAGCGATCGCGTATAAGTTCGATTTTTCATTAATTAAACGATGAAATCGTTTGTTCGACGATTCATTTCGTTAGTTTAGACGTAGAAGACGTTTGTCCACCCCGTGATTTCGTTTGTCCACCCTCCAGAATTGAATAATTAATAAAAATCTCGAAAAAGAAGCGTCCTGGTGAAGCGATCGCGTATAAGTTCGATTTTTCATTAATTAAACGATGAAATCGTTTGTTCAACGATTCATTTTGTTAGTTTAGATGCAGAAGACGTTTGTCCACCCCGTGATTTCGTTTGTCCACCCTCCAGAATTGAATAATTAATAAAAATCTCGAAAAAGAAGCGTCCTGGTGAAGCGATCGCGTATAAGTTCGATTTTTCATTAATTAAACGATGAAATCGTTTGTTCAACGATTCATTTCGTTAGTTTAGACGTAGAAGACGTTTGTCCACCCCGTGATTTCGTTTGTCCACCCTCCAGAATTGAATAATTAATAAAAATCTCGAAAAAGAAGCGTCCTGGTGAAGCGATCGCGTATAAGTTCGATTTTTCATTAATTAAACGATAAAATCGTTTGTTCGACGATTCATTTCGTTAGTTTAGACGTAGAAGACGTTTGTCCACCCCGTGTTTCGTTTGTCCACCCTCCAGAATTGAATAATTAATAAAAATCTCGAAAAAGAAGCGTCCTGGTGAAGCGATCGCGTATAAGTTCGATTTTTCATTAATTAAACGATGAAATCGTTTGTTCAACGATTCATTTTGTTAGTTTAGACGCAGAAGACGTTTGTCCACCCCGTGATTTCGTTTGTCCACCCTCCAGAATTGAATAATTAATAAAAATCTCGAAAAAGAAGCGTCCTGGTGAAGCGATCGCGTATAAGTTCGATTTTTCATTAATTAAACGATGAAATCGTTTGTTCAACGATTCATTTCGTTAGTTTAGACGTAGAAGACGTTTGTCCACCCCGTGATTTCGTTTGTCCACCCTCCAGAATTGAATAATTAATAAAAATCTCGAAAAAGAAGCGTCCTGGTGAAGCGATCGCGTATAAGTTCGATTTTTCATTAATTAAACGATGAAATCGTTTGTTCGACGATTCATTTCGTTAGTTTAGACGTAGAAGACGTTTGTCCACCCCGTGTTTCGTTTGTCCACCCTCCAGAATTGAATAATTAATAAAAATCTCGAAAAAGAAGCGTCCTGGTGAAGCGATCGCGTATAAGTTCGATTTTTCATTAATTAAACGATGAAATCGTTTGTTCGACGATTCATTTCGTTAGTTTAGACGTAGGAGACGTTTGTCCACCCCGTGATTTCGTTTGTTCACCCTCCAGAATTGAATAATTAATAAAAATCTCGAAAAAGAAGCGTCCTGGTGAAGCGATCGCGTATAAGTTCGATTTTTCATTAATTAAACGAGGAAATCGTTTGTTCGACGATTCATTGCGTTAGTTTAGACGTAGAAGACGTTTGTCCACCCCGTGATTTCGTTTGTCCACCCTCCAGAATTGAATAATTAATAAAAATCTCGAAAAAGAAGCGTCCTGGTGAAGCGATCGCGTATAAGTTCGATTTTTCATTAATTAAACGATGAAATCGTTTGTTCGACGATTCATTTCGTTAGTTTAGACGTAGAAGACGTTTGTCCAGCCCGTGATTTCGTTTGTCCACCCTCCAGAATTGAATAATTAATAAAAATCTCGAAAAAGAAGCGTCCTGGTGAAGCGATCGCGTATAAGTTCGATTTTTCATTAATTAAACGATGAAATCGTTTGTTCGACGATTCATTTCGTTAGTTTAGACGTAGACGACGTTTGTCCACCCCGTGATTTCGTTTGTCCACCCTCCAGAATTGAATAATTAATAAAAATCTCGAAAAAGAAGCGTCCTGGTGAAGCGATCGCGTATAAGTTCGATTTTTCATTAATTAAACGATGAAATCGTTTGTTCAATGATTCATTTTGTTAGTTTAGACGTAGAAGACGTTTGTCCACCCCGTGATTTCGTTTGTCCACCCTCCAGAATTGAATAATTAATAAAAATCTCGAAAAAGAAGCGTCCTGGTGAAGCGATCGCGTATAAGTTCGATTTTTCATTAATTAAACGATGAAATCGTTTGTTCAACGATTCATTTCGTTAGTTTAGACGTAGAAGACGTTTGTCCACCCCGTGATTTCGTTTGTCCACCCTCCAGAATTGAATAATTAATAAAAATCTCGAAAAAGAAGCGTCCTGGTGAAGCGATCGCGTATAAGTTCGATTTTTCATTAATTAAACGATAAAATCGTTTGTTCGACGATTCATTTCGTTAGTTTAGACGTAGAAGACGTTTGTCCACCCCGTGTTTCGTTTGTCCACCCTCCAGAATTGAATAATTAATAAAAATCTCGAAAAAGAAGCGTCCTGGTGAAGCGATCGCGTATAAGTTCGATTTTTCATTAATTAAACGATGAAATCGTTTGTTCAACGATTCATTTTGTTAGTTTAGACGCAGAAGACGTTTGTCCACCCCGTGATTTCGTTTGTCCACCCTCCAGAATTGAATAATTAATAAAAATCTCGAAAAAGAAGCGTCCTGGTGAAGCGATCGCGTATAAGTTCGATTTTTCATTAATTAAACGATGAAATCGTTTGTTCAACGATTCATTTCGTTAGTTTAGACGTAGAAGACGTTTGTCCACCCCGTGATTTCGTTTGTCCACCCTCCAGAATTGAATAATTAATAAAAATCTCGAAAAAGAAGCGTCCTGGTGAAGCGATCGCGTATAAGTTCGATTTTTCATTAATTAAACGATGAAATCGTTTGTTCGACGATTCATTTCGTTAGTTTAGACGTAGAAGACGTTTGTCCACCCCGTGTTTCGTTTGTCCACCCTCCAGAATTGAATAATTAATAAAAATCTCGAAAAAGAAGCGTCCTGGTGAAGCGATCGCGTATAAGTTCGATTTTTCATTAATTAAACGATGAAATCGTTTGTTCGACGATTCATTTCGTTAGTTTAGACGTAGAAGACGTTTGTCCACCCCGTGATTTCGTTTGTTCACCCTCCAGAATTGAATAATTAATAAAAATCTCGAAAAAGAAGCGTCCTGGTGAAGCGATCGCGTATAAGTTCGATTTTTCATTAATTAAACGAGGAAATCGTTTGTTCGACGATTCATTGCGTTAGTTTAGACGTAGAAGACGTTTGTCCACCCCGTGATTTCGTTTGTCCACCCTCCAGAATTGAATAATTAATAAAAATCTCGAAAAAGAAGCGTCCTGGTGAAGCGATCGCGTATAAGTTCGATTTTTCATTAATTAAACGATGAAATCGTTTGTTCGACGATTCATTTCGTTAGTTTAGACGTAGAAGACGTTTGTCCAGCCCGTGATTTCGTTTGTCCACCCTCCAGAATTGAATAATTAATAAAAATCTCGAAAAAGAAGCGTCCTGGTGAAGCGATCGCGTATAAGTTCGATTTTTCATTAATTAAACGATGAAATCGTTTGTTCGACGATTCATTTCGTTAGTTTAGACGTAGACGACGTTTGTCCACCCCGTGATTTCGTTTGTCCACCCTCCAGAATTGAATAATTAATAAAAATCTCGAAAAAGAAGCGTCCTGGTGAAGCGATCGCGTATAAGTTCGATTTTTCATTAATTAAACGATGAAATCGTTTGTTCAATGATTCATTTTGTTAGTTTAGACGTAGAAGACGTTTGTCCACCCCGTGATTTCGTTTGTACACCCTCCAGAATTGAATAATTAATAAAAATCTCGAAAAAGAAGCGTCCTGGTGAAGCGATCGCGTATAAGTTCGATTTTTCATTAATTAAACGATGAAATCGTTTGTTCGACGATTCATTTCGTTAGTTTAGACGTAGAAGACGTTTGTCCACCCCGTGATTTCGTTTGTCCACCCTCCAGAATTGAATAATTAATAAAAATCTCGAAAAAGAAGCGTCCTGGTGAAGCGATCGCGTATAAGTTCGATTTTTCATTAATTAAACGATGAAATCGTTTGTTCAACGATTCATTTTGTTAGTTTAGATGCAGAAGACGTTTGTCCACCCCGTGATTTCGTTTGTCCACCCTCCAGAATTGAATAATTAATAAAAATCTCGAAAAAGAAGCGTCCTGGTGAAGCGATCGCGTATAAGTTCGATTTTTCATTAATTAAACGATGAAATCGTTTGTTCAACGATTCATTTCGTTAGTTTAGACGTAGAAGACGTTTGTCCACCCCGTGATTTCGTTTGTCCACCCTCCAGAATTGAATAATTAATAAAAATCTCGAAAAAGAAGCGTCCTGGTGAAGCGATCGCGTATAAGTTCGATTTTTCATTAATTAAACGATAAAATCGTTTGTTCGACGATTCATTTCGTTAGTTTAGACGTAGAAGACGTTTGTCCACCCCGTGTTTCGTTTGTCCACCCTCCAGAATTGAATAATTAATAAAAATCTCGAAAAAGAAGCGTCCTGGTGAAGCGATCGCGTATAAGTTCGATTTTTCATTAATTAAACGATGAAATCGTTTGTTCAACGATTCATTTTGTTAGTTTAGACGCAGAAGACGTTTGTCCACCCCGTGATTTCGTTTGTCCACCCTCCAGAATTGAATAATTAATAAAAATCTCGAAAAAGAAGCGTCCTGGTGAAGCGATCGCGTATAAGTTCGATTTTTCATTAATTAAACGATGAAATCGTTTGTTCGACGATTCATTTCGTTAGTTTAGACGTAGAAGACGTTTGTCCACCCCGTGATTTCGTTTGTCCACCCTCCAGAATTGAATAATTAATAAAAATCTCGAAAAAGAAGCGTCCTGGTGAAGCGATCGCGTATAAGTTCGATTTTTCATTAATTAAACGATGAAATCGTTTGTTCAACGATTCATTTCGTTAGTTTAGACGCAGAAGACGTTTGTCCACCCCGTGATTTCGTTTGTCCACCCTCCAGAATTGAATAATTAATAAAAATCTCGAAAAAGAAGCGTCCTGGTGAAGCGATCGCGTATAAGTTCGATTTTTCATTAATTAAACGATGAAATCGTTTGTTCGACGATTCATTTCGTTAGTTTAGACGTAGAAGACGTTTGTCCAACCCGTGATTTCGTTTGTCCACCCTCCAGAATTGAATAATTAATAAAAATCTCGAAAAAGAAGCGTCCTGGTGAAGCGATCGCGTATAAGTTCGATTTTACATTAATTAAACGATGAAATCGTTTGTTCGACGATTCATTTCGTTAGTTTAGACGTAGAAGACGTTTGTCCACCCCGTGATTTCGTTTGTCCACCCTCCAGAATTGAATAATTAATAAAAATCTCGAAAAAGAAGCGTCCTGGTGAAGCGATCGCGTATAAGTTCGATTTTTCATTAATTAAACGATGAAATCGTTTGTTCCACGATTCATTTTGTTAGTTTAGATGCAGAAGACGTTTGGCCACCCCGTGATTTCGTTTGTCCACCCTCCAGAATTGAATAATTAATAAAAATCTCGAAAAAGAAGCGTCCTGGTGAAGCGATCGCGTATAAGTTCGATTTTTCATTAATTAAACGAGGAAATCGTTTGTTCGACGATTCATTGCGTTAGTTTAGACGTAGAAGACGTTTGTCCACCCCGTGATTTCGTTTGTCCACCCTCCAGAATTGAATAATTAATAAAAATCTCGAAAAAGAAGCGTGCTGGTGAAGCGATCGCGTATAAGTTCGATTTTTCATTAATTAAACGATGAAATCGTTTCTTCAACGATTCATTTCGTTAGTTTAGATGCAGAAGACGTTTGTCCACCCCGTGATTTCGTTTGTCCACCCTCCAGAATTGAATAATTAATAAAAATCTCGAAAAAGAAGCGTCCTGGTGAAGCGATCGCGTATAAGTTCGATTTTTCATTAATTAAACGATGAAATCGTTTGTTCGACGATTCATTTCGTTAGTTTAGACGTAGAAGACGTTTGTCCACCCCGTGATATCGTTTGTCCACCCTCCAGAATTGAATAATTAATAAAAATCTCGAAAAAGAAGCGTCCTGGTGAAGCGATCGCGTAAAAGTTCGATTTTTCATTAATTAAACGATGAAATCGTTTGTTCGACGATTCATTTCGTTAGTTTAGACGTAGAAGACGTTTGTGCACCCCGTGATTTCGTTTGTCCACCCTCCAGAATTGAATAATTAATAAAAATCTCGAAAAAGAAGCGTCCTGGTGAAGCGATCGCGTATAAGTTCGATTTTTCATTAATTAAACGATGAAATCGTTTGTTCAATGATTCATTTTGTTAGTTTAGACGTAGAAGACGTTTGTCCACCCCGTGATTTCGTTTGTCCACCCTCCAGAATTGAATAATTAATAAAAATCTCGAAAAAGAAGCGTCCTGGTGAAGCGATCGCGTATAAGTTCGATTTTTCATTAATTAAACGATGAAATCGTTTGTTCGACGATTCATTTCGTTAGTTTAGACGTAGAAGACGTTTGTCCACCCCGTGATTTCGTTTGTCCACCCTCCAGAATTGAATAATTAATAAAAATCTCGAAAAAGAAGCGTCCTGGTGAAGCGATCGCGTATAAGTTCGATTTTTCATTAATTAAACGATGAAATCGTTTGTTCAACGATTCATTTTGTTAGTTTAGATGCAGAAGACGTTTGTCCACCCCGTGTTTCGTTTGTCCACCCTCCAGAATTGAATAATTAATAAAAATCTCGAAAAAGAAGCGTCCTGGTGAAGCGATCGCGTATAAGTTCGATTTTTCATTAATTAAACGATGAAATCGTTTGTTCAACGATTCATTTTGTTAGTTTAGACGCAGAAGACGTTTGTCCACCCCGTGATTTCGTTTGTCCACCCTCCAGAATTGAATAATTAATAAAAATCTCGAAAAAGAAGCGTCCTGGTGAAGCGATCGCGTATAAGTTCGATTTTTCATTAATTAAACGATGAAATCGTTTGTTCAACGATTCATTTCGTTAGTTTAGACGTAGAAGACGTTTGTCCACCCCGTGATTTCGTTTGTCCACCCTCCAGAATTGAATAATTAATAAAAATCTCGAAAAAGAAGCGTCCTGGTGAAGCGATCGCGTATAAGTTCGATTTTTCATTAATTAAACGATGAAATCGTTTGTTCGACGATTCATTTCGTTAGTTTAGACGTAGAAGACGTTTGTCCACCCCGTGTTTCGTTTGTCCACCCTCCAGAATTGAATAATTAATCAAAATCTCGAAAAAGAAGCGTCCTGGTGAAGCGATCGCGTATAAGTTCGATTTTTCATTAATTAAACGATGAAATCGTTTGTTCGACGATTCATTTCGTTAGTTTAGACGTAGAAGACGTTTGTCCACCCCGTGATTTCGTTTGTTCACCCTCCAGAATTGAATAATTAATAAAAATCTCGAAAAAGAAGCGTCCTGGTGAAGCGATCGCGTATAAGTTCGATTTTTCATTAATTAAACGAGGAAATCGTTTGTTCGACGATTCATTGCGTTAGTTTAGACGTAGAAGACGTTTGTCCACCCCGTGATTTCGTTTGTCCACCCTCCAGAATTGAATAATTAATAAAAATCTCGAAAAAGAAGCGTCCTGGTGAAGCGATCGCGTATAAGTTCGATTTTTCATTAATTAAACGATGAAATCGTTTGTTCGACGATTCATTTCGTTAGTTTAGACGTAGAAGACGTTTGTCCACCCCGTGATTTCGTTTGTCCACCCTCCAGAATTGAATAATTAATAAAAATCTCGAAAAAGAAGCGTCCTGGTGAAGCGATCGCGTATAAGTTCGATTTTTCATTAATTAAACGATGAAATCGTTTGTTCGACGATTCATTTCGTTAGTTTAGACGTAGAAGACGTTTGTCCACCCCGTGATTTCGTTTGTCCACCCTCCAGAATTGAATAATTAATAAAAATCTCGAAAAAGAAGCGTCCTGGTGAAGCGATCGCGTATAAGTTCGATTTTTCATTAATTAAACGATGAAATCGTTTGTTCGACGATTCATTTCGTTAGTTTAGACGTAGAAGACGTTTGTCCACCCCGTGATTTCGTTTGTCCACCCTCCAGAATTGAATAATTAATAAAAATCTCGAAAAAGAAGCGTCCTGGTGAAGCGATCGCGTATAAGTTCGATTTTTCATTAATTAAACGATGAAATCGTTTGTTCGACGATTCATTTCGTTAGTTTAGACGTAGAAGACGTTTGTCCACCCCGTGATTTCGTTTGTCCACCCTCCAGAATTGAATAATTAATAAAAATCTCGAAAAAGAAGCGTCCTGGTGAAGCGATCGCGTATAAGTTCGATTTTTCATTAATTAAACGATGAAATCGTTTCTTCAACGATTCATTTCGTTAGTTTAGATGCAAAAGACGTTTGTCCACCCCGTGATTTCGTTTGTCCACCCTCCAGAATTGAATAATTAATAAAAATCTCGAAAAAGAAGCGTCCTGGTGAAGCGATCGCGTATAAGTTCGATTTTTCATTAATTAAACGATGAAATCGTTTGTTCGACGATTCATTTCGTTAGTTTAGACGTAGAAGACGTTTGTCCACCCCGTGATTTCGTTTGTCCACCCTCCAGAATTGAATAATTAATAAAAATCTCGAAAAAGAAGCGTCCTGGTGAAGCGATCGCGTATAAGTTCGATTTTTCATTAATTAAACGAGGAAATCGTTTGTTCGACGATTCATTGCGTTAGTTTAGACGTAGAAGACGTTTGTCCACCCCGTGATTTCGTTTGTCCACCCTCCAGAATTGAATAATTAATAAAAATCTCGAAAAAGAAGCGTGCTGGTGAAGCGATCGCGTATAAGTTCGATTTTTCATTAATTAAACGATGAAATCGTTTCTTCAACGATTCATTTCGTTAGTTTAGATGCAGAAGACGTTTGTCCACCCCGTGATTTCGTTTGTCCACCCTCCAGAATTGAATAATTAATAAAAATCTCGAAAAAGAAGCGTCCTGGTGGAGCGATCGCGTATAAGTTCGATTTTTCATTAATTAAACGATGAAATCGTTTGTTCGACGATTCATTTCGTTAGTTTAGACGTAGAAGACGTTTGTCCACCCCGTGATTTCGTTTGTCCACCCTCCAGAATTGAATAATTAATAAAAATCTCGAAAAAGAAGCGTCCTGGTGAAGCGATCGCGTATAAGTTCGATTTTTCATTAATTAAACGATGAAATCGTTTGTTCAACGATTCATTTTGTTAGTTTAGATGCAGAAGACGTTTGTCCACCCCGTGATTTCGTTTGTCCACCCTCCAGAATTGAATAATTAATAAAAATCTCGAAAAAGAAGCGTCCTGGTGAAGCGATCGCGTATAAGTTCGATTTTTCATTAATTAAACGATGAAATCGTTTGTTCAACGATTCATTTCGTTAGTTTAGACGTAGAAGACGTTTGTCCACCCCGTGATTTCGTTTGTCCACCCTCCAGAATTGAATAATTAATAAAAATCTCGAAAAAGAAGCGTGCTGGTGAAGCGATCGCGTATAAGTTCGATTTTTCATTAATTAAACGATGAAATCGTTTCTTCAACGATTCATTTCGTTAGTTTAGATGCAGAAGACGTTTGTCCACCCCGTGATTTCGTTTGTCCACCCTCCAGAATTGAATAATTAATAAAAATCTCGAAAAAGAAGCGTCCTGGTGGAGCGATCGCGTATAAGTTCGATTTTTCATTAATTAAACGATGAAATCGTTTGTTCGACGATTCATTTCGTTAGTTTAGACGTAGAAGACGTTTGTCCACCCCGTGATTTCGTTTGTCCACCCTCCAGAATTGAATAATTAATAAAAATCTCGAAAAAGAAGCGTCCTGGTGAAGCGATCGCGTATAAGTTCGATTTTTCATTAATTAAACGATGAAATCGTTTGTTCAACGATTCATTTTGTTAGTTTAGATGCAGAAGACGTTTGTCCACCCCGTGATTTCGTTTGTCCACCCTCCAGAATTGAAAAATTAATAAAAATCTCGAAAAAGAAGCGTCCTGGTGAAGCGATCGCGTATAAGTTCGATTTTACATTAATTAAACGATGAAATCGTTTGTTCGACGATTCATTTCGTTAGTTTAGACGTAGAAGACGTTTGTCCACCCCGTGATTTCGTTTGTCCACCCTCCAGAATTGAATAATTAATAAAAATCTCGAAAAAGAAGCGTCCTGGTGAAGCGATCGCGTATAAGTTCGATTTTTCATTAATTAAACGATGAAATCGTTTGTTCCACGATTCATTTTGTTAGTTTAGATGCAGAAGACGTTTGGCCACCCCGTGATTTCGTTTGTCCACCCTCCAGAATTGAATAATTAATAAAAATCTCGAAAAAGAAGCGTCCTGGTGAAGCGATCGCGTATAAGTTCGATTTTTCATTAATTAAACGAGGAAATCGTTTGTTCGACGATTCATTGCGTTAGTTTAGACGTAGAAGACGTTTGTCCACCCCGTGATTTCGTTTGTCCACCCTCCAGAATTGAATAATTAATAAAAATCTCGAAAAAGAAGCGTGCTGGTGAAGCGATCGCGTATAAGTTCGATTTTTCATTAATTAAACGATGAAATCGTTTCTTCAACGATTCATTTCGTTAGTTTAGATGCAGAAGACGTTTGTCCACCCCGTGATTTCGTTTGTCCACCCTCCAGAATTGAATAATTAATAAAAATCTCGAAAAAGAAGCGTCCTGGTGAAGCGATCGCGTATAAGTTCGATTTTTCATTAATTAAACGATGAAATCGTTTGTTCGACGATTCATTTCGTTAGTTTAGACGTAGAAGACGTTTGTCCACCCCGTGATATCGTTTGTCCACCCTCCAGAATTGAATAATTAATAAAAATCTCGAAAAAGAAGCGTCCTGGTGAAGCGATCGCGTAAAAGTTCGATTTTTCATTAATTAAACGATGAAATCGTTTGTTCGACGATTCATTTCGTTAGTTTAGACGTAGAAGACGTTTGTGCACCCCGTGATTTCGTTTGTCCACCCTCCAGAATTGAATAATTAATAAAAATCTCGAAAAAGAAGCGTCCTGGTGAAGCGATCGCGTATAAGTTCGATTTTTCATTAATTAAACGATGAAATCGTTTGTTCAATGATTCATTTTGTTAGTTTAGACGTAGAAGACGTTTGTCCACCCCGTGATTTCGTTTGTCCACCCTCCAGAATTGAATAATTAATAAAAATCTCGAAAAAGAAGCGTCCTGGTGAAGCGATCGCGTATAAGTTCGATTTTTCATTAATTAAACGATGAAATCGTTTGTTCGACGATTCATTTCGTTAGTTTAGACGTAGAAGACGTTTGTCCACCCCGTGATTTCGTTTGTCCACCCTCCAGAATTGAATAATTAATAAAAATCTCGAAAAAGAAGCGTCCTGGTGAAGCGATCGCGTATAAGTTCGATTTTTCATTAATTAAACGATGAAATCGTTTGTTCAACGATTCATTTTGTTAGTTTAGATGCAGAAGACGTTTGTCCACCCCGTGTTTCGTTTGTCCACCCTCCAGAATTGAATAATTAATAAAAATCTCGAAAAAGAAGCGTCCTGGTGAAGCGATCGCGTATAAGTTCGATTTTTCATTAATTAAACGATGAAATCGTTTGTTCAACGATTCATTTTGTTAGTTTAGACGCAGAAGACGTTTGTCCACCCCGTGATTTCGTTTGTCCACCCTCCAGAATTGAATAATTAATAAAAATCTCGAAAAAGAAGCGTCCTGGTGAAGCGATCGCGTATAAGTTCGATTTTTCATTAATTAAACGATGAAATCGTTTGTTCAACGATTCATTTCGTTAGTTTAGACGTAGAAGACGTTTGTCCACCCCGTGATTTCGTTTGTCCACCCTCCAGAATTGAATAATTAATAAAAATCTCGAAAAAGAAGCGTCCTGGTGAAGCGATCGCGTATAAGTTCGATTTTTCATTAATTAAACGATGAAATCGTTTGTTCGACGATTCATTTCGTTAGTTTAGACGTAGAAGACGTTTGTCCACCCCGTGTTTCGTTTGTCCACCCTCCAGAATTGAATAATTAATCAAAATCTCGAAAAAGAAGCGTCCTGGTGAAGCGATCGCGTATAAGTTCGATTTTTCATTAATTAAACGATGAAATCGTTTGTTCGACGATTCATTTCGTTAGTTTAGACGTAGAAGACGTTTGTCCACCCCGTGATTTCGTTTGTTCACCCTCCAGAATTGAATAATTAATAAAAATCTCGAAAAAGAAGCGTCCTGGTGAAGCGATCGCGTATAAGTTCGATTTTTCATTAATTAAACGAGGAAATCGTTTGTTCGACGATTCATTGCGTTAGTTTAGACGTAGAAGACGTTTGTCCACCCCGTGATTTCGTTTGTCCACCCTCCAGAATTGAATAATTAATAAAAATCTCGAAAAAGAAGCGTCCTGGTGAAGCGATCGCGTATAAGTTCGATTTTTCATTAATTAAACGATGAAATCGTTTGTTCGACGATTCATTTCGTTAGTTTAGACGTAGAAGACGTTTGTCCACCCCGTGATTTCGTTTGTCCACCCTCCAGAATTGAATAATTAATAAAAATCTCGAAAAAGAAGCGTCCTGGTGAAGCGATCGCGTATAAGTTCGATTTTTCATTAATTAAACGATGAAATCGTTTGTTCGACGATTCATTTCGTTAGTTTAGACGTAGAAGACGTTTGTCCACCCCGTGATTTCGTTTGTCCACCCTCCAGAATTGAATAATTAATAAAAATCTCGAAAAAGAAGCGTCCTGGTGAAGCGATCGCGTATAAGTTCGATTTTTCATTAATTAAACGATGAAATCGTTTGTTCGACGATTCATTTCGTTAGTTTAGACGTAGAAGACGTTTGTCCACCCCGTGATTTCGTTTGTCCACCCTCCAGAATTGAATAATTAATAAAAATCTCGAAAAAGAAGCGTCCTGGTGAAGCGATCGCGTATAAGTTCGATTTTTCATTAATTAAACGATGAAATCGTTTGTTCGACGATTCATTTCGTTAGTTTAGACGTAGAAGACGTTTGTCCACCCCGTGATTTCGTTTGTCCACCCTCCAGAATTGAATAATTAATAAAAATCTCGAAAAAGAAGCGTCCTGGTGAAGCGATCGCGTATAAGTTCGATTTTTCATTAATTAAACGATGAAATCGTTTCTTCAACGATTCATTTCGTTAGTTTAGATGCAAAAGACGTTTGTCCACCCCGTGATTTCGTTTGTCCACCCTCCAGAATTGAATAATTAATAAAAATCTCGAAAAAGAAGCGTCCTGGTGAAGCGATCGCGTATAAGTTCGATTTTTCATTAATTAAACGATGAAATCGTTTGTTCGACGATTCATTTCGTTAGTTTAGACGTAGAAGACGTTTGTCCACCCCGTGATTTCGTTTGTCCACCCTCCAGAATTGAATAATTAATAAAAATCTCGAAAAAGAAGCGTCCTGGTGAAGCGATCGCGTATAAGTTCGATTTTTCATTAATTAAACGAGGAAATCGTTTGTTCGACGATTCATTGCGTTAGTTTAGACGTAGAAGACGTTTGTCCACCCCGTGATTTCGTTTGTCCACCCTCCAGAATTGAATAATTAATAAAAATCTCGAAAAAGAAGCGTGCTGGTGAAGCGATCGCGTATAAGTTCGATTTTTCATTAATTAAACGATGAAATCGTTTCTTCAACGATTCATTTCGTTAGTTTAGATGCAGAAGACGTTTGTCCACCCCGTGATTTCGTTTGTCCACCCTCCAGAATTGAATAATTAATAAAAATCTCGAAAAAGAAGCGTCCTGGTGGAGCGATCGCGTATAAGTTCGATTTTTAATTAATTAAACGATGAAATCGTTTGTTCGACGATTCATTTCGTTAGTTTAGACGTAGAAGACGTTTGTCCACCCCGTGATTTCGTTTGTCCACCCTCCAGAATTGAATAATTAATAAAAATCTCGAAAAAGAAGCGTCCTGGTGAAGCGATCGCGTATAAGTTCGATTTTTCATTAATTAAACGATGAAATCGTTTGTTCAACGATTCATTTTGTTAGTTTAGATGCAGAAGACGTTTGTCCACCCCGTGATTTCGTTTGTCCACCCTCCAGAATTGAATAATTAATAAAAATCTCGAAAAAGAAGCGTCCTGGTGAAGCGATCGCGTATAAGTTCGATTTTTCATTAATTAAACGATGAAATCGTTTGTTCAACGATTCATTTCGTTAGTTTAGACGTAGAAGACGTTTGTCCACCCCGTGATTTCGTTTGTCCACCCTCCAGAATTGAATAATTAATAAAAATCTCGAAAAAGAAGCGTCCTGGTGAAGCGATCGCGTATAAGATCGATTTTTCATTAATTAAACGATGAAATCGTTTGTTCAACGATTCATTTCGTTAGTTTAGACGTAGAAGACGTTTGTCCACCCCGTGATTTCGTTTGTCCACCCTCCAGAATTGAATAATTAATAAAAATCTCGAAAAAGAAGCGTCCTGGTGAAGCGATCGCGTATAAGTTCGATTTTTCATTAATTAAACGATGAAATCGTTTGTTCAACGATTCATTTCGTTAGTTTAGACGCAGAAGACGTTTGTCCACCCCGTGATTTCGTTTGTCCACCCTCCAGAATTGAATAATTAATAAAAATCTCGAAAAAGAAGCGTCCTGGTGAAGCGATCGCGTATAAGTTCGATTTTTCATTAATTAAACGATGAAATCGTTTGTTCGACGATTCATTTCGTTAGTTTAGACGTAGAAGACGTTTGTCCAACCCGTGATTTCGTTTGTCCACCCTCCAGAATTGAATAATTAATAAAAATCTCGAAAAAGAAGCGTCCTGGTGAAGCGATCGCGTATAAGTTCGATTTTACATTAATTAAACGATGAAATCGTTTGTTCGACGATTCATTTCGTTAGTTTAGACGTAGAAGACGTTTGTCCACCCCGTGATTTCGTTTGTCCACCCTCCAGAATTGAATAATTAATAAAAATCTCGAAAAAGAAGCGTCCTGGTGAAGCGATCGCGTATAAGTTCGATTTTTCATTAATTAAACGATGAAATCGTTTGTTCCACGATTCATTTTGTTAGTTTAGATGCAGAAGACGTTTGGCCACCCCGTGATTTCGTTTGTCCACCCTCCAGAATTGAATAATTAATAAAAATCTCGAAAAAGAAGCGTCCTGGTGAAGCGATCGCGTATAAGTTCGATTTTTCATTAATTAAACGAGGAAATCGTTTGTTCGACGATTCATTGCGTTAGTTTAGACGTAGAAGACGTTTGTCCACCCCGTGATTTCGTTTGTCCACCCTCCAGAATTGAATAATTAATAAAAATCTCGAAAAAGAAGCGTGCTGGTGAAGCGATCGCGTATAAGTTCGATTTTTCATTAATTAAACGATGAAATCGTTTCTTCAACGATTCATTTCGTTAGTTTAGATGCAGAAGACGTTTGTCCACCCCGTGATTTCGTTTGTCCACCCTCCAGAATTGAATAATTAATAAAAATCTCGAAAAAGAAGCGTCCTGGTGAAGCGATCGCGTATAAGTTCGATTTTTCATTAATTAAACGATGAAATCGTTTGTTCGACGATTCATTTCGTTAGTTTAGACGTAGAAGACGTTTGTCCACCCCGTGATATCGTTTGTCCACCCTCCAGAATTGAATAATTAATAAAAATCTCGAAAAAGAAGCGTCCTGGTGAAGCGATCGCGTAAAAGTTCGATTTTTCATTAATTAAACGATGAAATCGTTTGTTCGACGATTCATTTCGTTAGTTTAGACGTAGAAGACGTTTGTGCACCCCGTGATTTCGTTTGTCCACCCTCCAGAATTGAATAATTAATAAAAATCTCGAAAAAGAAGCGTCCTGGTGAAGCGATCGCGTATAAGTTCGATTTTTCATTAATTAAACGATGAAATCGTTTGTTCAATGATTCATTTTATTAGTTTAGACGTAGAAGACGTTTGTCCACCCCGTGATTTCGTTTGTCCACCCTCCAGAATTGAATAATTAATAAAAATCTCGAAAAAGAAGCGTCCTGGTGAAGCGATCGCGTATAAGTTCGATTTTTCATTAATTAAACGATGAAATCGTTTGTTCGACGATTCATTTCGTTAGTTTAGACGTAGAAGACGTTTGTCCACCCCGTGATTTCGTTTGTCCACCCTCCAGAATTGAATAATTAATAAAAATCTCGAAAAAGAAGCGTCCTGGTGAAGCGATCGCGTATAAGTTCGATTTTTCATTAATTAAACGATGAAATCGTTTGTTCAACGATTCATTTTGTTAGTTTAGATGCAGAAGACGTTTGTCCACCCCGTGTTTCGTTTGTCCACCCTCCAGAATTGAATAATTAATAAAAATCTCGAAAAAGAAGCGTCCTGGTGAAGCGATCGCGTATAAGTTCGATTTTTCATTAATTAAACGATGAAATCGTTTGTTCAACGATTCATTTTGTTAGTTTAGACGCAGAAGACGTTTGTCCACCCCGTGATTTCGTTTGTCCACCCTCCAGAATTGAATAATTAATAAAAATCTCGAAAAAGAAGCGTCCTGGTGAAGCGATCGCGTATAAGTTCGATTTTTCATTAATTAAACGATGAAATCGTTTGTTCAACGATTCATTTCGTTAGTTTAGACGTAGAAGACGTTTGTCCACCCCGTGATTTCGTTTGTCCACCCTCCAGAATTGAATAATTAATAAAAATCTCGAAAAAGAAGCGTCCTGGTGAAGCGATCGCGTATAAGTTCGATTTTTCATTAATTAAACGATGAAATCGTTTGTTCGACGATTCATTTCGTTAGTTTAGACGTAGAAGACGTTTGTCCACCCCGTGTTTCGTTTGTCCACCCTCCAGAATTGAATAATTAATCAAAATCTCGAAAAAGAAGCGTCCTGGTGAAGCGATCGCGTATAAGTTCGATTTTTCATTAATTAAACGATGAAATCGTTTGTTCGACGATTCATTTCGTTAGTTTAGACGTAGAAGACGTTTGTCCACCCCGTGATTTCGTTTGTTCACCCTCCAGAATTGATTAATTAATAAAAATCTCGAAAAAGAAGCGTCCTGGTGAAGCGATCGCGTATAAGTTCGATTTTTCATTAATTAAACGAGGAAATCGTTTGTTCGACGATTCATTGCGTTAGTTTAGACGTAGAAGACGTTTGTCCACCCCGTGATTTCGTTTGTCCACCCTCCAGAATTGAATAATTAATAAAAATCTCGAAAAAGAAGCGTCCTGGTGAAGCGATCGCGTATAAGTTCGATTTTTCATTAATTAAACGATGAAATCGTTTGTTCGACGATTCATTTCGTTAGTTTAGACGTAGAAGACGTTTGTCCACCCCGTGATTTCGTTTGTCCACCCTCCAGAATTGAATAATTAATAAAAATCTCGAAAAAGAAGCGTCCTGGTGAAGCGATCGCGTATAAGTTCGATTTTTCATTAATTAAACGATGAAATCGTTTGTTCGACGATTCATTTCGTTAGTTTAGACGTAGAAGACGTTTGTCCACCCCGTGATTTCGTTTGTCCACCCTCCAGAATTGAATAATTAATAAAAATCTCGAAAAAGAAGCGTCCTGGTGAAGCGATCGCGTATAAGTTCGATTTTTCATTAATTAAACGATGAAATCGTTTGTTCGACGATTCATTTCGTTAGTTTAGACGTAGAAGACGTTTGTCCACCCCGTGATTTCGTTTGTCCACCCTCCAGAATTGAATAATTAATAAAAATCTCGAAAAAGAAGCGTCCTGGTGAAGCGATCGCGTATAAGTTCGATTTTTCATTAATTAAACGATGAAATCGTTTGTTCGACGATTCATTTCGTTAGTTTAGACGTAGAAGACGTTTGTCCACCCCGTGATTTCGTTTGTCCACCCTCCAGAATTGAATAATTAATAAAAATCTCGAAAAAGAAGCGTCCTGGTGAAGCGATCGCGTATAAGTTCGATTTTTCATTAATTAAACGATGAAATCGTTTCTTCAACGATTCATTTCGTTAGTTTAGATGCAAAAGACGTTTGTCCACCCCGTGATTTCGTTTGTCCACCCTCCAGAATTGAATAATTAATAAAAATCTCGAAAAAGAAGCGTCCTGGTGAAGCGATCGCGTATAAGTTCGATTTTTCATTAATTAAACGATGAAATCGTTTGTTCGACGATTCATTTCGTTAGTTTAGACGTAGAAGACGTTTGTCCACCCCGTGATTTCGTTTGTCCACCCTCCAGAATTGAATAATTAATAAAAATCTCGAAAAAGAAGCGTCCTGGTGAAGCGATCGCGTATAAGTTCGATTTTTCATTAATTAAACGAGGAAATCGTTTGTTCGACGATTCATTGCGTTAGTTTAGACGTAGAAGACGTTTGTCCACCCCGTGATTTCGTTTGTCCACCCTCCAGAATTGAATAATTAATAAAAATCTCGAAAAAGAAGCGTGCTGGTGAAGCGATCGCGTATAAGTTCGATTTTTCATTAATTAAACGATGAAATCGTTTCTTCAACGATTCATTTCGTTAGTTTAGATGCAGAAGACGTTTGTCCACCCCGTGATTTCGTTTGTCCACCCTCCAGAATTGAATAATTAATAAAAATCTCGAAAAAGAAGCGTCCTGGTGGAGCGATCGCGTATAAGTTCGATTTTTCATTAATTAAACGATGAAATCGTTTGTTCGACGATTCATTTCGTTAGTTTAGACGTAGAAGACGTTTGTCCACCCCGTGATTTCGTTTGTCCACCCTCCAGAATTGAATAATTAATAAAAATCTCGAAAAAGAAGCGTCCTGGTGAAGCGATCGCGTATAAGTTCGATTTTTCATTAATTAAACGATGAAATCGTTTGTTCAACGATTCATTTTGTTAGTTTAGATGCAGAAGACGATTGTCCACCCCGTGATTTCGTTTGTCCACCCTCCAGAATTGAATAATTAATAAAAATCTCGAAAAAGAAGCGTCCTGGTGAAGCGATCGCGTATAAGTTCGATTTTTCATTAATTAAACGATGAAATCGTTTGTTCAACGATTCATTTCGTTAGTTTAGACGTAGAAGACGTTTGTCCACCCCGTGATTTCGTTTGTCCACCCTCCAGAATTGAATAATTAATAAAAATCTCGAAAAAGAAGCGTCCTGGTGAAGCGATCGCGTATAAGATCGATTTTTCATTAATTAAACGATGAAATCGTTTGTTCAACGATTCATTTCGTTAGTTTAGACGTAGAAGACGTTTGTCCACCCCGTGATTTCGTTTGTCCACCCTCCAGAATTGAATAATTAATAAAAATCTCGAAAAAGAAGCGTCCTGGTGAAGCGATCGCGTATAAGTTCGATTTTTCATTAATTAAACGATGAAATCGTTTGTTCGACGATTCATTTCGTTAGTTTAGACGTAGAAGACGTTTGTCCACCCCGTGTTTCGTTTGTCCACCCTCCAGAATTGAATAATTAATAAAAATCTCGAAAAAGAAGCGTCCTGGTGAAGCGATCGCGTATAAGTTCGATTTTTCATTAATTAAACGATGAAATCGTTTGTTCGACGATTCATTTCGTTAGTTTAGACGTAGAAGACGTTTGTCCACCCCGTGATTTCGTTTGTCCACCCTCCAGAATTGAATAATTAATAAAAATCTCGAAAAAGAAGCGTCCTGGTGAAGCGATCGCGTATAAGTTCGATTTGTCATTAATTAAACGAGGAAATCGTTTGTTCGACGATTCATTGCGTTAGTTTAGACGTAGAAGACGTTTGTCCACCCCGTGATTTCGTTTGTCCACCCTCCAGAATTGAATAATTAATAAAAATCTCGAAAAAGAAGCGTGCTGGTGAAGCGATCGCGTATAAGTTCGATTTTTCATTAATTAAACGATGAAATCGTTTCTTCAACGATTCATTTCGTTAGTTTAGATGCAGAAGACGTTTGTCCACCCCGTGATTTCGTTTGTCCACCCTCCAGAATTGAATAATTAATAAAAATCTAGAAAAAGAAGCGTCCTGGTGAAGCGATCGCGTATAAGTTCGATTTTTCATTAATTAAACGATGAAATCGTTTGTTCGACGATTCATTTCGTTAGTTTAGACGTAGAAGACGTTTGTCCACCCCGTGATTTCGTTTGTCCACCCTCCAGAATTGAATAATTAATAAAAATCTCGAAAAAGAAGCGTCCTGGTGAAGCGATCGCGTATAAGTTCGATTTTTCATTAATTAAACGATGAAATCGTTTGTTCAACGATTCATTTTGTTAGTTTAGATGCAGAAGATGTTTGTCCACCCCGTGATTTCGTTTGTCCACCCTCCAGAATTGAATAATTAATAAAAATCTCGAAAAAGAAGCGTCCTGGTGAAGCGATCGCGTATAAGTTCGATTTTTCATTAATTAAACGATGAAATCGTTTGTTCAACGATTCATTTCGTTAGTTTAGACGTAGAAGACGTTTGTCCACCCCGTGATTTCGTTTGTCCACCCTCCAGAATTGAATAATTAATAAAAATCTCGAAAAAGAAGCGTCCTGGTGAAGCGATCGCGTATAAGTTCGATTTTTCATTAATTAAACGATAAAATCGTTTGTTCGACGATTCATTTCGTTAGTTTAGACGTAGAAGACGTTTGTCCACCCCGTGTTTCGTTTGTCCACCCTCCAGAATTGAATAATTAATAAAAATCTCGAAAAAGAAGCGTCCTGGTGAAGCGATCGCGTATAAGTTCGATTTTTCATTAATTAAACGATGAAATCGTTTGTTCAACGATTCATTTTGTTAGTTTAGACGCAGAAGACGTTTGTCCACCCCGTGATTTCGTTTGTCCACCCTCCAGAATTGAATAATTAATAAAAATCTCGAAAAAGAAGCGTCCTGGTGAAGCGATCGCGTATAAGTTCGATTTTTCATTAATTAAACGATGAAATCGTTTGTTCAACGATTCATTTCGTTAGTTTAGACGTAGAAGACGTTTGTCCACCCCGTGATTTCGTTTGTCCACCCTCCAGAATTGAATAATTAATAAAAATCTCGAAAAAGAAGCGTCCTGGTGAAGCGATCGCGTATAAGTTCGATTTTTCATTAATTAAACGATGAAATCGTTTGTTCGACGATTCATTTCGTTAGTTTAGACGTAGAAGACGTTTGTCCACCCCGTGTTTCGTTTGTCCACCCTCCAGAATTGAATAATTAATAAAAATCTCGAAAAAGAAGCGTCCTGGTGAAGCGATCGCGTATAAGTTCGATTTTTCATTAATTAAACGATGAAATCGTTTGTTCGACGATTCATTTCGTTAGTTTAGACGTAGAAGACGTTTGTCCACCCCGTGATTTCGTTTGTTCACCCTCCAGAATTGAATAATTAATAAAAATCTCGAAAAAGAAGCGTCCTGGTGAAGCGATCGCGTATAAGTTCGATTTTTCATTAATTAAACGAGGAAATCGTTTGTTCGACGATTCATTGCGTTAGTTTAGACGTAGAAGACGTTTGTCCACCCCGTGATTTCGTTTGTCCACCCTCCAGAATTGAATAATTAATAAAAATCTCGAAAAAGAAGCGTCCTGGTGAAGCGATCGCGTATAAGTTCGATTTTTCATTAATTAAACGATGAAATCGTTTGTTCGACGATTCATTTCGTTAGTTTAGACGTAGAAGACGTTTGTCCACCCCGTGATTTCGTTTGTCCACCCTCCAGAATTGAATAATTAATAAAAATCTCGAAAAAGAAGCGTCCTGGTGAAGCGATCGCGTATAAGTTCGATTTTTCATTAATTAAACGATGAAATCGTTTGTTCGACGATTCATTTCGTTAGTTTAGACGTAGACGACGTTTGTCCACCCCGTGATTTCGTTTGTCCACCCTCCAGAATTGAATAATTAATAAAAATCTCGAAAAAGAAGCGTCCTGGTGAAGCGATCGCGTATAAGTTCGATTTTTCATTAATTAAACGATGAAATCGTTTGTTCAATGATTCATTTTGTTAGTTTAGACGTAGAAGACGTTTGTCCACCCCGTGATTTCGTTTGTACACCCTCCAGAATTGAATAATTAATAAAAATCTCGAAAAAGAAGCGTCCTGGTGAAGCGATCGCGTATAAGTTCGATTTTTCATTAATTAAACGATGAAATCGTTTGTTCGACGATTCATTTCGTTAGTTTAGACGTAGAAGACGTTTGTCCACCCCGTGATTTCGTTTGTCCACCCTCCAGAATTGAATAATTAATAAAAATCTCGAAAAAGAAGCGTCCTGGTGAAGCGATCGCGTATAAGTTCGATTTTTCATTAATTAAACGATGAAATCGTTTGTTCAACGATTCATTTTGTTAGTTTAGATGCAGAAGACGTTTGTCCACCCCGTGATTTCGTTTGTCCACCCTCCAGAATTGAATAATTAATAAAAATCTCGAAAAAGAAGCGTCCTGGTGAAGCGATCGCGTATAAGTTCGATTTTTCATTAATTAAACGATGAAATCGTTTGTTCAACGATTCATTTTGTTAGCTTAGACGCAGAAGACGTTTGTCCACCCCGTGATTTCGTTTGTCCACCCTCCAGAATTGAATAATTAATAAAAATCTCGAAAAAGAAGCGTCCTGGTGAAGCGATCGCGTATAAGTTCGATTTTTCATTAATTAAACGATGAAATCGTTTGTTCGACGATTCATTTCGTTAGTTTAGACGTAGAAGACGTTTGTCCACCCCGTGATTTCGTTTGTCCACCTTCCAGAATTGAATAATTAATAAAAATCTCGAAAAAGAAGCGTCCTGGTGAAGCGATCGCGTATAAGTTCGATTTTTCATTAATTAAACGATGAAATCGTTTGTTCAACGATTCATTTCGTTAGTTTAGACGCAGAAGACGTTTGTCCACCCCGTGATTTCGTTTGTCCACCCTCCAGAATTGAATAATTAATAAAAATCTCGAAAAAGAAGCGTCCTGGTGAAGCGATCGCGTATAAGTTCGATTTTTCATTAATTAAACGATGAAATCGTTTGTTCGACGATTCATTTCGTTAGTTTAGACGTAGAAGACGTTTGTCCAACCCGTGATTTCGTTTGTCCACCCTCCAGAATTGAATAATTAATAAAAATCTCGAAAAAGAAGCGTCCTGGTGAAGCGATCGCGTATAAGTTCGATTTTACATTAATTAAACGATGAAATCGTTTGTTCGACGATTCATTTCGTTAGTTTAGACGTAGAAGACGTTTGTCCACCCCGTGATTTCGTTTGTCCACCCTCCAGAATTGAATAATTAATAAAAATCTCGAAAAAGAAGCGTCCTGGTGAAGCGATCGCGTATAAGTTCGATTTTTCATTAATTAAACGATGAAATCGTTTGTTCCACGATTCATTTTGTTAGTTTAGATGCAGAAGACGTTTGGCCACCCCGTGATTTCGTTTGTCCACCCTCCAGAATTGAATAATTAATAAAAATCTCGAAAAAGAAGCGTCCTGGTGAAGCGATCGCGTATAAGTTCGATTTTTCATTAATTAAACGAGGAAATCGTTTGTTCGACGATTCATTGCGTTAGTTTAGACGTAGAAGACGTTTGTCCACCCCGTGATTTCGTTTGTCCACCCTCCAGAATTGAATAATTAATAAAAATCTCGAAAAAGAAGCGTGCTGGTGAAGCGATCGCGTATAAGTTCGATTTTTCATTAATTAAACGATGAAATCGTTTCTTCAACGATTCATTTCGTTAGTTTAGATGCAGAAGACGTTTGTCCACCCCGTGATTTCGTTTGTCCACCCTCCAGAATTGAATAATTAATAAAAATCTCGAAAAAGAAGCGTCCTGGTGAAGCGATCGCGTATAAGTTCGATTTTTCATTAATTAAACGATGAAATCGTTTGTTCGACGATTCATTTCGTTAGTTTAGACGTAGAAGACGTTTGTCCACCCCGTGATATCGTTTGTCCACCCTCCAGAATTGAATAATTAATAAAAATCTCGAAAAAGAAGCGTCCTGGTGAAGCGATCGCGTAAAAGTTCGATTTTTCATTAATTAAACGATGAAATCGTTTGTTCGACGATTCATTTCGTTAGTTTAGACGTAGAAGACGTTTGTGCACCCCGTGATTTCGTTTGTCCACCCTCCAGAATTGAATAATTAATAAAAATCTCGAAAAAGAAGCGTCCTGGTGAAGCGATCGCGTATAAGTTCGATTTTTCATTAATTAAACGATGAAATCGTTTGTTCAATGATTCATTTTGTTAGTTTAGACGTAGAAGACGTTTGTCCACCCCGTGATTTCGTTTGTCCACCCTCCAGAATTGAATAATTAATAAAAATCTCGAAAAAGAAGCGTCCTGGTGAAGCGATCGCGTATAAGTTCGATTTTTCATTAATTAAACGATGAAATCGTTTGTTCGACGATTCATTTCGTTAGTTTAGACGTAGAAGACGTTTGTCCACCCCGTGATTTCGTTTGTCCACCCTCCAGAATTGAATAATTAATAAAAATCTCGAAAAAGAAGCGTCCTGGTGAAGCGATCGCGTATAAGTTCGATTTTTCATTAATTAAACGATGAAATCGTTTGTTCAACGATTCATTTTGTTAGTTTAGATGCAGAAGACGTTTGTCCACCCCGTGTTTCGTTTGTCCACCCTCCAGAATTGAATAATTAATAAAAATCTCGAAAAAGAAGCGTCCTGGTGAAGCGATCGCGTATAAGTTCGATTTTTCATTAATTAAACGATGAAATCGTTTGTTCGACGATTCATTTCGTTAGTTTAGACGTAGAAGACGTTTGTCCACCCCGTGTTTCGTTTGTCCACCCTCCAGAATTGAATAATTAATAAAAATCTCGAAAAAGAAGCGTCCTGGTGAAGCGATCGCGTATAAGTTCGATTTTTCATTAATTAAACGATGAAATCGTTTGTTCGACGATTCATTTCGTTAGTTTAGACGTAGAAGACGTTTGTCCACCCCGTGATTTCGTTTGTTCACCCTCCAGAATTGAATAATTAATAAAAATCTCGAAAAAGAAGCGTCCTGGTGAAGCGATCGCGTATAAGTTCGATTTTTCATTAATTAAACGAGGAAATCGTTTGTTCGACGATTCATTGCGTTAGTTTAGACGTAGAAGACGTTTGTCCACCCCGTGATTTCGTTTGTCCACCCTCCAGAATTGAATAATTAATAAAAATCTCGAAAAAGAAGCGTCCTGGTGAAGCGATCGCGTATAAGTTCGATTTTTCATTAATTAAACGATGAAATCGTTTGTTCGACGATTCATTTCGTTAGTTTAGACGTAGAAGACGTTTGTCCACCCCGTGATTTCGTTTGTCCACCCTCCAGAATTGAATAATTAATAAAAATCTCGAAAAAGAAGCGTCCTGGTGAAGCGATCGCGTATAAGTTCGATTTTTCATTAATTAAACGATGAAATCGTTTGTTCGACGATTCATTTCGTTAGTTTAGACGTAGAAGACGTTTGTCCACCCCGTGATTTCGTTTGTCCACCCTCCAGAATTGAATAATTAATAAAAATCTCGAAAAAGAAGCGTCCTGGTGAAGCGATCGCGTATAAGTTCGATTTTTCATTAATTAAACGATGAAATCGTTTGTTCAATGATTCATTTTGTTAGTTTAGACGTAGAAGACGTTTGTCCACCCCGTGATTTCGTTTGTACACCCTCCAGAATTGAATAATTAATAAAAATCTCGAAAAAGAAGCGTCCTGGTGAAGCGATCGCGTATAAGTTCGATTTTTCATTAATTAAACGATGAAATCGTTTGTTCGACGATTCATTTCGTTAGTTTAGACGTAGAAGACGTTTGTCCACCCCGTGATTTCGTTTGTCCACCCTCCAGAATTGAATAATTAATAAAAATCTCGAAAAAGAAGCGTCCTGGTGAAGCGATCGCGTATAAGTTCGATTTTTCATTAATTAAACGATGAAATCGTTTGTTCAACGATTCATTTTGTTAGTTTAGATGCAGAAGACGTTTGTCCACCCCGTGATTTCGTTTGTCCACCCTCCAGAATTGAATAATTAATAAAAATCTCGAAAAAGAAGCGTCCTGGTGAAGCGATCGCGTATAAGTTCGATTTTTCATTAATTAAACGATGAAATCGTTTGTTCAACGATTCATTTCGTTAGTTTAGACGTAGAAGACGTTTGTCCACCCCGTGATTTCGTTTGTCCACCCTCCAGAATTGAATAATTAATAAAAATCTCGAAAAAGAAGCGTCCTGGTGAAGCGATCGCGTATAAGTTCGATTTTTCATTAATTAAACGATAAAATCGTTTGTTCGACGATTCATTTCGTTAGTTTAGACGTAGAAGACGTTTGTCCACCCCGTGTTTCGTTTGTCCACCCTCCAGAATTGAATAATTAATAAAAATCTCGAAAAAGAAGCGTCCTGGTGAAGCGATCGCGTATAAGTTCGATTTTTCATTAATTAAACGATGAAATCGTTTGTTCAACGATTCATTTTGTTAGTTTAGACGCAGAAGACGTTTGTCCACCCCGTGATTTCGTTTGTCCACCCTCCAGAATTGAATAATTAATAAAAATCTCGAAAAAGAAGCGTCCTGGTGAAGCGATCGCGTATAAGTTCGATTTTTCATTAATTAAACGATGAAATCGTTTGTTTGACGATTCATTTCGTTAGTTTAGACGTAGAAGACGTTTGTCCACCCCGTGATTTCGTTTGTCCACCCTCCAGAATTGAATAATTAATAAAAATCTCGAAAAAGAAGCGTCCTGGTGAAGCGATCGCGTATAAGTTCGATTTTTCATTAATTAAACGATGAAATCGTTTGTTCAACGATTCATTTCGTTAGTTTAGACGCAGAAGACGTTTGTCCACCCCGTGATTTCGTTTGTCCACCCTCCAGAATTGAATAATTAATAAAAATCTCGAAAAAGAAGCGTCCTGGTGAAGCGATCGCGTATAAGTTCGATTTTTCATTAATTAAACGATGAAATCGTTTGTTCAACGATTCATTTCGTTAGTTTAGACGTAGAAGACGTTTGTCCACCCCGTGATTTCGTTTGTCCACCCTCCAGAATTGAATAATTAATAAAAATCTCGAAAAAGAAGCGTCCTGGTGAAGCGATCGCGTATAAGTTCGATTTTACATTAATTAAACGATGAAATCGTTTGTTCGACGATTCATTTCGTTAGTTTAGACGTAGAAGACGTTTGTCCACCCCGTGATTTCGTTTGTCCACCCTCCAGAATTGAATAATTAGTAAAAATCTCGAAAAAGAAGCGTCCTGGTGAAGCGATCGCGTATAAGTTCGATTTTTCATTAATTAAACGATGAAATCGTTTGTTCCACGATTCATTTTGTTAGTTTAGATGCAGAAGACGTTTGGCCACCCCGTGATTTCGTTTGTCCACCCTCCAGAATTGAATAATTAATAAAAATCTCGAAAAAGAAGCGTCCTGGTGAAGCGATCGCGTATAAGTTCGATTTTTCATTAATTAAACGATGAAATCGTTTGTTCAATGATTCATTTTGTTAGTTTAGACGTAGAAGACGTTTGTCCACCCCGTGATTTCGTTTGTACACCCTCCAGAATTGAATAATTAATAAAAATCTCGAAAAAGAAGCGTCCTGGTGAAGCGATCGCGTATAAGTTCGATTTTTCATTAATTAAACGATGAAATCGTTTGTTCGACGATTCATTTCGTTAGTTTAGACGTAGAAGACGTTTGTCCACCCCGTGATTTCGTTTGTCCACCCTCCAGAATTGAATAATTAATAAAAATCTCGAAAAAGAAGCGTCCTGGTGAAGCGATCGCGTATAAGTTCGATTTTTCATTAATTAAACGATGAAATCGTTTGTTCAACGATTCATTTTGTTAGTTTAGATGCAGAAGACGTTTGTCCACCCCGTGATTTCGTTTGTCCACCCTCCAGAATTGAATAATTAATAAAAATCTCGAAAAAGAAGCGTCCTGGTGAAGCGATCGCGTATAAGTTCGATTTTTCATTAATTAAACGATGAAATCGTTTGTTCAACGATTCATTTCGTTAGTTTAGACGTAGAAGACGTTTGTCCACCCCGTGATTTCGTTTGTCCACCCTCCAGAATTGAATAATTAATAAAAATCTCGAAAAAGAAGCGTCCTGGTGAAGCGATCGCGTATAAGTTCGATTTTTCATTAATTAAACGATAAAATCGTTTGTTCGACGATTCATTTCGTTAGTTTAGACGTAGAAGACGTTTGTCCACCCCGTGTTTCGTTTGTCCACCCTCCAGAATTGAATAATTAATAAAAATCTCGAAAAAGAAGCGTCCTGGTGAAGCGATCGCGTATAAGTTCGATTTTTCATTAATTAAACGATGAAATCGTTTGTTCAACGATTCATTTTGTTAGTTTAGACGCAGAAGACGTTTGTCCACCCCGTGATTTCGTTTGTCCACCCTCCAGAATTGAATAATTAATAAAAATCTCGAAAAAGAAGCGTCCTGGTGAAGCGATCGCGTATAAGTTCGATTTTTCATTAATTAAACGATGAAATCGTTTGTTTGACGATTCATTTCGTTAGTTTAGACGTAGAAGACGTTTGTCCACCCCGTGATTTCGTTTGTCCACCCTCCAGAATTGAATAATTAATAAAAATCTCGAAAAAGAAGCGTCCTGGTGAAGCGATCGCGTATAAGTTCGATTTTTCATTAATTAAACGATGAAATCGTTTGTTCAACGATTCATTTCGTTAGTTTAGACGCAGAAGACGTTTGTCCACCCCGTGATTTCGTTTGTCCACCCTCCAGAATTGAATAATTAATAAAAATCTCGAAAAAGAAGCGTCCTGGTGAAGCGATCGCGTATAAGTTCGATTTTTCATTAATTAAACGATGAAATCGTTTGTTCAACGATTCATTTCGTTAGTTTAGACGTAGAAGACGTTTGTCCACCCCGTGATTTCGTTTGTCCACCCTCCAGAATTGAATAATTAATAAAAATCTCGAAAAAGAAGCGTCCTGGTGAAGCGATCGCGTATAAGTTCGATTTTACATTAATTAAACGATGAAATCGTTTGTTCGACGATTCATTTCGTTAGTTTAGACGTAGAAGACGTTTGTCCACCCCGTGATTTCGTTTGTCCACCCTCCAGAATTGAATAATTAGTAAAAATCTCGAAAAAGAAGCGTCCTGGTGAAGCGATCGCGTATAAGTTCGATTTTTCATTAATTAAACGATGAAATCGTTTGTTCCACGATTCATTTTGTTAGTTTAGATGCAGAAGACGTTTGGCCACCCCGTGATTTCGTTTGTCCACCCTCCAGAATTGAATAATTAATAAAAATCTCGAAAAAGAAGCGTCCTGGTGAAGCGATCGCGTATAAGTTCGATTTTTCATTAATTAAACGAGGAAATCGTTTGTTCGACGATTCATTGCGTTAGTTTAGACGTAGAAGACGTTTGTCCACCCCGTGATTTCGTTTGTCCACCCTCCAGAATTGAATAATTAATAAAAATCTCGAAAAAGAAGCGTGCTGGTGAAGCGATCGCGTATAAGTTCGATTTTTCATTAATTAAACGATGAAATCGTTTCTTCAACGATTCATTTCGTTAGTTTAGATGCAGAAGACGTTTGTCCACCCCGTGATTTCGTTTGTCCACCCTCCAGAATTGAATAATTAATAAAAATCTCGAAAAAGAAGCGTCCTGGTGAAGCGATCGCGTATAAGTTCGATTTTTCATTAATTAAACGATGAAATCGTTTGTTCGACGATTCATTTCGTTAGTTTAGACGTAGAAGACGTTTGTCCACCCCGTGATATCGTTTGTCCACCCTCCAGAATTGAATAATTAATAAAAATCTCGAAAAAGAAGCGTCCTGGTGAAGCGATCGCGTAAAAGTTCGATTTTTCATTAATTAAACGATGAAATCGTTTGTTCGACGATTCATTTCGTTAGTTTAGACGTAGAAGACGTTTGTGCACCCCGTGATTTCGTTTGTCCACCCTCCAGAATTGAATAATTAATAAAAATCTCGAAAAAGAAGCGTCCTGGTGAAGCGATCGCGTATAAGTTCGATTTTTCATTAATTAAACGATGAAATCGTTTGTTCAATGATTCATTTTGTTAGTTTAGACGTAGAAGACGTTTGTCCACCCCGTGATTTCGTTTGTCCACCCTCCAGAATTGAATAATTAATAAAAATCTCGAAAAAGAAGCGTCCTGGTGAAGCGATCGCGTATAAGTTCGATTTTTCATTAATTAAACGATGAAATCGTTTGTTCGACGATTCATTTCGTTAGTTTAGACGTAGAAGACGTTTGTCCACCCCGTGATTTCGTTTGTCCACCCTCCAGAATTGAATAATTAATAAAAATCTCGAAAAAGAAGCGTCCTGGTGAAGCGATCGCGTATAAGTTCGATTTTTCATTAATTAAACGATGAAATCGTTTGTTCAACGATTCATTTTGTTAGTTTAGATGCAGAAGACGTTTGTCCACCCCGTGATTTCGTTTGTCCACCCTCCAGAATTGAATAATTAATAAAAATCTCGAAAAAGAAGCGTCCTGGTGAAGCGATCGCGTATAAGTTCGATTTTTCATTAATTAAACGATGAAATCGTTTGTTCAACGATTCATTTCGTTAGTTTAGACGCAGAAGACGTTTGTCCACCCCGTGATTTCGTTTGTCCACCCTCCAGAATTGAATAATTAATAAAAATCTCGAAAAAGAAGCGTCCTGGTGAAGCGATCGCGTATAAGTTCGATTTTTCATTAATTAAACGATGAAATCGTTTGTTCGACGATTCATTTCGTTAGTTTAGACGTAGAAGACGTTTGTCCAACCCGTGATTTCGTTTGTCCACCCTCCAGAATTGAATAATTAATAAAAATCTCGAAAAAGAAGCGTCCTGGTGAAGCGATCGCGTATAAGTTCGATTTTACATTAATTAAACGATGAAATCGTTTGTTCGACGATTCATTTCGTTAGTTTAGACGTAGAAGACGTTTGTCCACCCCGTGATTTCGTTTGTCCACCCTCCAGAATTGAATAATTAATAAAAATCTCGAAAAAGAAGCGTCCTGGTGAAGCGATCGCGTATAAGTTCGATTTTTCATTAATTAAACGATGAAATCGTTTGTTCCACGATTCATTTTGTTAGTTTAGATGCAGAAGACGTTTGGCCACCCCGTGATTTCGTTTGTCCACCCTCCAGAATTGAATAATTAATAAAAATCTCGAAAAAGAAGCGTCCTGGTGAAGCGATCGCGTATAAGTTCGATTTTTCATTAATTAAACGAGGAAATCGTTTGTTCGACGATTCATTGCGTTAGTTTAGACGTAGAAGACGTTTGTCCACCCCGTGATTTCGTTTGTCCACCCTCCAGAATTGAATAATTAATAAAAATCTCGAAAAAGAAGCGTGCTGGTGAAGCGATCGCGTATAAGTTCGATTTTTCATTAATTAAACGATGAAATCGTTTCTTCAACGATTCATTTCGTTAGTTTAGATGCAGAAGACGTTTGTCCACCCCGTGATTTCGTTTGTCCACCCTCCAGAATTGAATAATTAATAAAAATCTCGAAAAAGAAGCGTCCTGGTGAAGCGATCGCGTATAAGTTCGATTTTTCATTAATTAAACGATGAAATCGTTTGTTCGACGATTCATTTCGTTAGTTTAGACGTAGAAGACGTTTGTCCACCCCGTGATATCGTTTGTCCACCCTCCAGAATTGAATAATTAATAAAAATCTCGAAAAAGAAGCGTCCTGGTGAAGCGATCGCGTAAAAGTTCGATTTTTCATTAATTAAACGATGAAATCGTTTGTTCGACGATTCATTTCGTTAGTTTAGACGTAGAAGACGTTTGTGCACCCCGTGATTTCGTTTGTCCACCCTCCAGAATTGAATAATTAATAAAAATCTCGAAAAAGAAGCGTCCTGGTGAAGCGATCGCGTATAAGTTCGATTTTTCATTAATTAAACGATGAAATCGTTTGTTCAATGATTCATTTTGTTAGTTTAGACGTAGAAGACGTTTGTCCACCCCGTGATTTCGTTTGTCCACCCTCCAGAATTGAATAATTAATAAAAATCTCGAAAAAGAAGCGTCCTGGTGAAGCGATCGCGTATAAGTTCGATTTTTCATTAATTAAACGATGAAATCGTTTGTTCGACGATTCATTTCGTTAGTTTAGACGTAGAAGACGTTTGTCCACCCCGTGATTTCGTTTGTCCACCCTCCAGAATTGAATAATTAATAAAAATCTCGAAAAAGAAGCGTCCTGGTGAAGCGATCGCGTATAAGTTCGATTTTTCATTAATTAAACGATGAAATCGTTTGTTCAACGATTCATTTTGTTAGTTTAGATGCAGAAGACGTTTGTCCACCCCGTGTTTCGTTTGTCCACCCTCCAGAATTGAATAATTAATAAAAATCTCGAAAAAGAAGCGTCCTGGTGAAGCGATCGCGTATAAGTTCGATTTTTCATTAATTAAACGATGAAATCGTTTGTTCAACGATTCATTTTGTTAGTTTAGACGCAGAAGACGTTTGTCCACCCCGTGATTTCGTTTGTCCACCCTCCAGAATTGAATAATTAATAAAAATCTCGAAAAAGAAGCGTCCTGGTGAAGCGATCGCGTATAAGTTCGATTTTTCATTAATTAAACGATGAAATCGTTTGTTCAACGATTCATTTCGTTAGTTTAGACGTAGAAGACGTTTGTCCACCCCGTGATTTCGTTTGTCCACCCTCCAGAATTGAATAATTAATAAAAATCTCGAAAAAGAAGCGTCCTGGTGAAGCGATCGCGTATAAGTTCGATTTTTCATTAATTAAACGATGAAATCGTTTGTTCGACGATTCATTTCGTTAGTTTAGACGTAGAAGACGTTTGTCCACCCCGTGTTTCGTTTGTCCACCCTCCAGAATTGAATAATTAATAAAAATCTCGAAAAAGAAGCGTCCTGGTGAAGCGATCGCGTATAAGTTCGATTTTTCATTAATTAAACGATGAAATCGTTTGTTCGACGATTCATTTCGTTAGTTTAGACGTAGAAGACGTTTGTCCACCCCGTGATTTCGTTTGTTCACCCTCCAGAATTGAATAATTAATAAAAATCTCGAAAAAGAAGCGTCCTGGTGAAGCGATCGCGTATAAGTTCGATTTTTCATTAATTAAACGAGGAAATCGTTTGTTCGACGATTCATTGCGTTAGTTTAGACGTAGAAGACGTTTGTCCACCCCGTGATTTCGTTTGTCCACCCTCCAGAATTGAATAATTAATAAAAATCTCGAAAAAGAAGCGTCCTGGTGAAGCGATCGCGTATAAGTTCGATTTTTCATTAATTAAACGATGAAATCGTTTGTTCGACGATTCATTTCGTTAGTTTAGACGTAGAAGACGTTTGTCCACCCCGTGATTTCGTTTGTCCACCCTCCAGAATTGAATAATTAATAAAAATCTCGAAAAAGAAGCGTCCTGGTGAAGCGATCGCGTATAAGTTCGATTTTTCATTAATTAAACGATGAAATCGTTTGTTCGACGATTCATTTCGTTAGTTTAGACGTAGAAGACGTTTGTCCACCCCGTGATTTCGTTTGTCCACCCTCCAGAATTGAATAATTAATAAAAATCTCGAAAAAGAAGCGTCCTGGTGAAGCGATCGCGTATAAGTTCGATTTTTCATTAATTAAACGATGAAATCGTTTGTTCAATGATTCATTTTGTTAGTTTAGACGTAGAAGACGTTTGTCCACCCCGTGATTTCGTTTGTACACCCTCCAGAATTGAATAATTAATAAAAATCTCGAAAAAGAAGCGTCCTGGTGAAGCGATCGCGTATAAGTTCGATTTTTCATTAATTAAACGATGAAATCGTTTGTTCGACGATTCATTTCGTTAGTTTAGACGTAGAAGACGTTTGTCCACCCCGTGATTTCGTTTGTCCACCCTCCAGAATTGAATAATTAATAAAAATCTCGAAAAAGAAGCGTCCTGGTGAAGCGATCGCGTATAAGTTCGATTTTTCATTAATTAAACGATGAAATCGTTTGTTCAACGATTCATTTTGTTAGTTTAGATGCAGAAGACGTTTGTCCACCCCGTGATTTCGTTTGTCCACCCTCCAGAATTGAATAATTAATAAAAATCTCGAAAAAGAAGCGTCCTGGTGAAGCGATCGCGTATAAGTTCGATTTTTCATTAATTAAACGATGAAATCGTTTGTTCAACGATTCATTTCGTTAGTTTAGACGTAGAAGACGTTTGTCCACCCCGTGATTTCGTTTGTCCACCCTCCAGAATTGAATAATTAATAAAAATCTCGAAAAAGAAGCGTCCTGGTGAAGCGATCGCGTATAAGTTCGATTTTTCATTTATTAAACGATAAAATCGTTTGTTCGACGATTCATTTCGTTAGTTTAGACGTAGAAGACGTTTGTCCACCCCGTGTTTCGTTTGTCCACCCTCCAGAATTGAATAATTAATAAAAATCTCGAAAAAGAAGCGTCCTGGTGAAGCGATCGCGTATAAGTTCGATTTTTCATTAATTAAACGATGAAATCGTTTGTTCAACGATTCATTTTGTTAGTTTAGACGCAGAAGACGTTTGTCCACCCCGTGATTTCGTTTGTCCACCCTCCAGAATTGAATAATTAATAAAAATCTCGAAAAAGAAGCGTCCTGGTGAAGCGATCGCGTATAAGTTCGATTTTTCATTAATTAAACGATGAAATCGTTTGTTCGACGATTCATTTCGTTAGTTTAGACGTAGAAGACGTTTGTCCACCCCGTGATTTCGTTTGTCCACCCTCCAGAATTGAATAATTAATAAAAATCTCGAAAAAGAAGCGTCCTGGTGAAGCGATCGCGTATAAGTTCGATTTTTCATTAATTAAACGATGAAATCGTTTGTTCAACGATTCATTTCGTTAGTTTAGACGCAGAAGACGTTTGTCCACCCCGTGATTTCGTTTGTCCACCCTCCAGAATTGAATAATTAATAAAAATCTCGAAAAAGAAGCGTCCTGGTGAAGCGATCGCGTATAAGTTCGATTTTTCATTAATTAAACGATGAAATCGTTTGTTCGACGATTCATTTCGTTAGTTTAGACGTAGAAGACGTTTGTCCACCCCGTGATATCGTTTGTCCACCCTCCAGAATTGAATAATTAATAAAAATCTCGAAAAAGAAGCGTCCTGGTGAAGCGATCGCGTAAAAGTTCGATTTTTCATTAATTAAACGATGAAATCGTTTGTTCGACGATTCATTTCGTTAGTTTAGACGTAGAAGACGTTTGTGCACCCCGTGATTTCGTTTGTCCACCCTCCAGAATTGAATAATTAATAAAAATCTCGAAAAAGAAGCGTCCTGGTGAAGCGATCGCGTATAAGTTCGATTTTTCATTAATTAAACGATGAAATCGTTTGTTCAATGATTCATTTTGTTAGTTTAGACGTAGAAGACGTTTGTCCACCCCGTGATTTCGTTTGTCCACCCTCCAGAATTGAATAATTAATAAAAATCTCGAAAAAGAAGCGTCCTGGTGAAGCGATCGCGTATAAGTTCGATTTTTCATTAATTAAACGATGAAATCGTTTGTTCGACGATTCATTTCGTTAGTTTAGACGTAGAAGACGTTTGTCCACCCCGTGATTTCGTTTGTCCACCCTCCAGAATTGAATAATTAATAAAAATCTCGAAAAAGAAGCGTCCTGGTGAAGCGATCGCCTATAAGTTCGATTTTTCATTAATTAAACGATGAAATCGTTTGTTCAACGATTCATTTTGTTAGTTTAGATGCAGAAGACGTTTGTCCACCCCGTGATTTCGTTTGTCCACCCTCCAGAATTGAATTATTAATAAAAATCTCGAAAAAGAAGCGTCCTGGTGAAGCGATCGCGTATAAGTTCGATTTTTCATTAATTAAACGATGAAATCGTTTGTTCAACGATTCATTTCGTTAGTTTAGACGTAGAAGACGTTTGTCCACCCCGTGATTCCGTTTGTCCACCCTCCAGAATTGAATAATTAATAAAAATCTCGAAAAAGATGCGTCCTGGTGAAGCGATCGCGTATAAGTTCGATTTTTCATTAATTAAACGATAAAATCGTTTGTTCGACGATTCATTTCGTTAGTTTAGACGTAGAAGACGTTTGTCCACCCCGTGATTTCGTTTGTCCACCCTCCAGAATTGAATAATTAATAAAAATCTCGAAAAAGAAGCGTCCTGGTGAAGCGATCGCGTATAAGTTCGATTTTTCATTAATTAAACGATGAAATCGTTTGTTCGACGATTCATTTCGTTAGTTCAGACGTAGAAGACGTTTGTCCACCCCGTGATTTCGTTTGTCCACCCTCCAGAATTGAATAATTAATAAAAATCTCGAAAAAGGAGCGTCCTGGTGAAGCGATCGCGTATAAGTTCGATTTTTCATTAATTAAACGATGAAATCGTTTGTTCGACGATTCATTTCGTTAGTTTAGACGTAGAAGACGTTTGTCCACCCCGTGATTTCGTTTGTCCACCCTCCAGAATTGAATAATTAATAAAAATCTCGAAAAAGAAGCGTCCTGGTGAAGCGATCGCGTATAAGTTCGATTTTTCATTAATTAAACGATGAAATCGTTTGTTCAACGATTCATTTCGTTAGTTTAGACGCAGAAGACGTTTGTCCACCCCGTGATTTCGTTTGTCCACCCTCCAGAATTGAATAATTAATAAAAATCTCGAAAAAGAAGCGTCCTGGTGAAGCGATCGCGTATAAGTTCGATTTTTCATTAATTAAACGATGAAATCGTTTGTTCGACGATTCATTTCGTTAGTTTAGACGTAGAAGACGTTTGTCCAACCCGTGATTTCGTTTGTCCACCCTCCAGAATTGAATAATTAATAAAAATCTCGAAAAAGAAGCGTCCTGGTGAAGCGATCGCGTATAAGTTCGATTTTTCATTAATTAAACGATGAAATCGTTTGTTCGACGATTCATTTCGTTAGTTTAGACGTAGAAGACGTTTGTCCACCCCGTGATATCGTTTGTCCACCCTCCAGAATTGAATAATTAATAAAAATCTCGAAAAAGAAGCGTCCTGGTGAAGCGATCGCGTAAAAGTTCGATTTTTCATTAATTAAACGATGAAATCGTTTGTTCGACGATTCATTTCGTTAGTTTAGACGTAGAAGACGTTTGTGCACCCCGTGATTTCGTTTGTCCACCCTCCAGAATTGAATAATTAATAAAAATCTCGAAAAAGAAGCGTCCTGGTGAAGCGATCGCGTATAAGTTCGATTTTTCATTAATTAAACGATGAAATCGTTTGTTCAATGATTCATTTTGTTAGTTTAGACGTAGAAGACGTTTGTCCACCCCGTGATTTCGTTTGTCCACCCTCCAGAATTGAATAATTAATAAAAATCTCGAAAAAGAAGCGTCCTGGTGAAGCGATCGCGTATAAGTTCGATTTTTCATTAATTAAACGATGAAATCGTTTGTTCGACGATTCATTTCGTTAGTTTAGACGTAGAAGACGTTTGTCCACCCCGTGATTTCGTTTGTCCACCCTCCAGAATTGAATAATTAATAAAAATCTCGAAAAAGAAGCGTCCTGGTGAAGCGATCGCCTATAAGTTCGATTTTTCATTAATTAAACGATGAAATCGTTTGTTCAACGATTCATTTTGTTAGTTTAGATGCAGAAGACGTTTGTCCACCCCGTGATTTCGTTTGTCCACCCTCCAGAATTGAATTATTAATAAAAATCTCGAAAAAGAAGCGTCCTGGTGAAGCGATCGCGTATAAGTTCGATTTTTCATTAATTAAACGATGAAATCGTTTGTTCAACGATTCATTTCGTTAGTTTAGACGTAGAAGACGTTTGTCCACCCCGTGATTCCGTTTGTCCACCCTCCAGAATTGAATAATTAATAAAAATCTCGAAAAAGATGCGTCCTGGTGAAGCGATCGCGTATAAGTTCGATTTTTCATTAATTAAACGATAAAATCGTTTGTTCGACGATTCATTTCGTTAGTTTAGACGTAGAAGACGTTTGTCCACCCCGTGATTTCGTTTGTCCACCCTCCAGAATTGAATAATTAATAAAAATCTCGAAAAAGAAGCGTCCTGGTGAAGCGATCGCGTATAAGTTCGATTTTTCATTAATTAAACGATGAAATCGTTTGTTCGACGATTCATTTCGTTAGTTCAGACGTAGAAGACGTTTGTCCACCCCGTGATTTCGTTTGTCCACCCTCCAGAATTGAATAATTAATAAAAATCTCGAAAAAGGAGCGTCCTGGTGAAGCGATCGCGTATAAGTTCGATTTTTCATTAATTAAACGATGAAATCGTTTGTTCGACGATTCATTTCGTTAGTTTAGACGTAGAAGACGTTTGTCCACCCCGTGATTTCGTTTGTCCACCCTCCAGAATTGAATAATTAATAAAAATCTCGAAAAAGAAGCGTCCTGGTGAAGCGATCGCGTATAAGTTCGATTTTTCATTAATTAAACGATGAAATCGTTTGTTCAACGATTCATTTCGTTAGTTTAGACGCAGAAGACGTTTGTCCACCCCGTGATTTCGTTTGTCCACCCTCCAGAATTGAATAATTAATAAAAATCTCGAAAAAGAAGCGTCCTGGTGAAGCGATCGCGTATAAGTTCGATTTTTCATTAATTAAACGATGAAATCGTTTGTTCGACGATTCATTTCGTTAGTTTAGACGTAGAAGACGTTTGTCCAACCCGTGATTTCGTTTGTCCACCCTCCAGAATTGAATAATTAATAAAAATCTCGAAAAAGAAGCGTCCTGGTGAAGCGATCGCGTATAAGTTCGATTTTACATTAATTAAACGATGAAATCGTTTGTTCGACGATTCATTTCGTTAGTTTAGACGTAGAAGACGTTTGTCCACCCCGTGATTTCGTTTGTCCACCCTCCAGAATTGAATAATTAATAAAAATCTCGAAAAAGAAGCGTCCTGGTGAAGCGATCGCGTATAAGTTCGATTTTTCATTAATTAAACGATGAAATCGTTTGTTCAACGATTCATTTTGTTAGTTTAGATGCAGAAGACGTTTGTCCACCCCGTGATTTCGTTTGTCCACCCTCCAGAATTGAATAATTAATAAAAATCTCGAAAAAGAAGCGTCCTGGTGAAGCGATCGCGTATAAGTTCGATTTTTCATTAATTAAACGATGAAATCGTTTGTTCAACGATTCATTTCGTTAGTTTAGACGTAGAAGACGTTTGTCCACCCCGTGATTTCGTTTGTCCACCCTCCAGAATTGAATAATTAATAAAAATCTCGAAAAAGAAGCGTCCTGGTGAAGCGATCGCGTATAAGTTCGATTTTTCATTAATTAAACGATGAAATCGTTTGTTCGACGATTCATTTCGTTAGTTTAGACGTAGAAGACGTTTGTCCACCCCGTGTTTCGTTTGTCCACCCTCCAGAATTGAATAATTAATAAAAATCTCGAAAAAGAAGCGTCCTGGTGAAGCGATCGCGTATAAGTTCGATTTTTCATTAATTAAACGATGAAATCGTTTGTTCAACGATTCATTTTGTTAGTTTAGACGCAGAAGACGTTTGTCCACCCCGTGATTTCGTTTGTCCAACCTCCAGAATTGAATAATTAATAAAAATCTCGAAAAAGAAGCGTCCTGGTGAAGCGACCGGGTATAAGTTCGATTTTTCATTAATTAAACGATGAAATCGTTTGTTCGACGATTCATTTCGTTAGTTTAGACGTAGAAGACGTTTGTCCACCCCGTGATTTCGTTTGTCCACCCTCCAGAATTGAATAATTAATAAAAATCTCGAAAAAGGAGCGTCCTGGTGAAGCGATCGCGTATAAGTTCGATTTTTCATTAATTAAACGATGAAATCGTTTGTTCGACGATTCATTTCGTTAGTTTAGACGTAGAAGACGTTTGTCCACCCCGTGATTTCGTTTGTCCACCCTCCAGAATTGAATAATTAATAAAAATCTCGAAAAAGAAGCGTCCTGGTGAAGCGATCGCGTATAAGTTCGATTTTTCATTAATTAAACGATGAAATCGTTTCTTCAACGATTCATTTCGTTAGTTTAGATGCAGAAGACGTTTGTCCACCCCGTGATTTCGTTTGTCCACCCTCCAGAATTGAATAATTAATAAAAATCTCGAAAAAGAAGCGTCCTGGTGAAGCGATCGCGTACAAGTTCGATTTTTCATTAATTAAACGATGAAATCGTTTGTTCAACGATTCATTTCGTTAGTTTAGACGTAGAAGACGTTTGTCCACCCCGTGATTTCGTTTGTCCACCCTCCAGAATTGAATAATTAATAAAAATCTCGAAAAAGAAGCGTCCTGGTGAAGCGATCGCGTATAAGTTCGATTTTTCATTAATTAAACGATGAAATCGTTTGTTCGACGATTCATTTCGTTAGTTTAAACGTAGAAGACGTTTGTCCACCCCGTGATTTCGTTTGTCCACCCTCCAGAATTGAATAATTAATAAAAATCTCGAAAAAGAAGCGTCCTGGTGAAGCGATCGCGTATAAGTTCGATTTTTCATTAATTAAACGATGAAATCGTTTGTTCGACGATTCATTTCGTTAGTTTAGACGTAGAAGACGTTTGTCCACCCCGTGTTTCGTTTGTCCACCCTCCAGAATTGAATAATTAATAAAAATCTCGAAAAAGAAGCGTCCTGGTGAAGCGATCGCGTATAAGTTCGATTTTTCATTAATTAAACGATGAAATCGTTTGTTCAACGATTCATTTTGTTAGTTTAGACGCAGAAGACGTTTGTCCACCCCGTGATTTCGTTTGTCCAACCTCCAGAATTGAATAATTAATAAAAATCTCGAAAAAGAAGCGTCCTGGTGAAGCGACCGCGTATAAGTTCGATTTTTCATTAATTAAACGATGAAATCGTTTGTTCGACGATTCATTTCGTTAGTTTAGACGTAGAAGACGTTTGTCCACCCCGTGATTTCGTTTGTCCACCCTCCAGAATTGAATAATTAATAAAAATCTCGAAAAAGGAGGGTCCTGGTGAAGCGATCGCGTATAAGTTCGATTTTTCATTAATTAAACGATGAAATCGTTTGTTCGACGATTCATTTCGTTAGTTTAGACGTAGAAGACGTTTGTCCACCCCGTGATTTCGTTTGTCCACCCTCCAGAATTGAATAATTAATAAAAATCTCGAAAAAGAAGCGTCCTGGTGAAGCGATCGCGTATAAGTTCGATTTTTCATTAATTAAACGAGGAAATCGTTTGTTCGACGATTCATTGCGTTAGTTTAGACGTAGAAGACGTTTGTCCACCCCGTGATTTCGTTTGTCCACCCTCCAGAATTGAATAATTAATAAAAATCTCGAAAAAGAAGCGTGCTGGTGAAGCGATCGCGTATAAGTTCGATTTTTCATTAATTAAACGATGAAATCGTTTCTTCAACGATTCATTTCGTTAGTTTAGATGCAGAAGACGTTTGTCCACCCCGTGATTTCGTTTGTCCACCCTCCAGAATTGAATAATTAATAAAAATCTCGAAAAAGAAGCGTCCTGGTGAAGCGATCGCGTACAAGTTCGATTTTTCATTAATTAAACGATGAAATCGTTTGTTCAACGATTCATTTCGTTAGTTTAGACGTAGAAGACGTTTGTCCACCCCGTGATTTCGTTTGTCCACCCTCCAGAATTGAATAATTAATAAAAATCTCGAAAAAGAAGCGTCCTGGTGAAGCGATCGCGTATTCTACATCTGGACTATCGACGTGCATCGTTGGACAAACGATTTCGATCTTTAATTAACGAAAAATCGAACTTATGCGCGATCGCATCGCCGGGACACTTCTCTTTCGCGATTTTTATTAATAATTCGTTTCTGGAGGGTGGACAAACGAAATCACGGGGTGGACATACGTCTTCTACATCTAGACTATCGACGTGCATCGTTGGACAAACGATTTCGATCTTTAATTAACGAAAAATCGAACTTATGCGCGATCGCATCGCCGGGACACTTCTTTTTCGCGATTTTTATTAATAATTCGTTTCTGGAGGGTGGACAAACGAAATCACGGAGTGGACAAACGTCTTCTACATCTAGACTATCGACGTGCATCGTTGGACAAACGATTTCGATCTTTAATTAGCGAAAAATCGAACTTATACGCGATCGCATCGCCGGGACACTTCTTTTTCGCGATTTTTATTAATAATTCGTTTCTGGAGGGTGGACAAACGAAATCACGGGGTGGACAAACGTCTTCTACGTCTAAACTAACGAAATGAATCGTCGAACAAACGATTTCATCGTTTAATTAATGAAAAATCGAACTTATACGCGATCGCTTCACCAGGACGCGTCTTTTTCGAGATTTTTATTAATTATTCAATTCTGGAGGGTGGACAAACGAAATCACGGGGTGGACAAACGTCTTCTGCATCTAAAATAACAAAATGAATCGTTGAACAAACGATTTCATCGTTTAATTAATGAAAAATCGAACTTATACGCGATCGCTTCACCAGGACGCTTCTTTTTCGAGATTTTTATTAATTATTCAATTCTGGAGGGTGGACAAACGAAATCACGGGGTGGACAAACGTCTTCTACGTCTAAACTAACGAAATGAATCGTTGAACAAACGATTTCATCGTTTAATTAATGAAAAATCGAACTTATACGCGATCGCTTCACCAGGACGCTTCTTTTTCGAGATTTTTATTAATTATTCAATTCTGGAGGGTGGACAAACGAAATCACGGGGTGGACAAACGTCTTCTGCATCTAAACTAACAAAATGAATCGTTGAACAAACGATTTCATCGTTTAATTAATGAAAAATCGAACTTATACGCGATCGCTTCACCAGCACGCTTCTTTTTCGAGTTTTTTATTAATTACTCAATTCTGGAGGGTGGACAAACGAAATCACGGGGTGGACAAACGTCTTCTACATCTAGACTATCGACGTGCATCGTTGGACAAACGATTTCGATCTTTAATTAACGAAAAATCGAACTTATGCGCGATCGCATCGCCGGGACACTTCTTTTTCGCGATTTTTATTAATAATTCGTTTCTGGAGGGTGGACAAACGAAATCACGGGGTGGACAAACGTCTTCTACATCTAGACTATCGACGTGCATCGTTGGACAAACGATTTCGATCTTTAATTAACGAAAAATCGAACTTATGCGCGATCGCTTCGCCGGGACACTTCTTTTTCGCGATTTTTATTAATAATTCGTTTCTGGAGGGTGGACAAACGAAATCACGGGGTGGACAAACGTCTTCTACATCTAGACTATCGACGTGCATCGTTGGACAAACGATTTCGATCTTTAATTAACGAAAAATCGAACTTATGCGCGATCGCTTCGCCGGGACACTTCTTTTTCGCGATTTTTATTAATAATTCGTTTCTGGAGGGTGGACAAACGAAATCACGGGGTGGACAAACGTCTTCTACGTCTAAACTAAAGAAATGAATCGTCGAACAAACGATTTCATCGTTTAATTAATGAAAAATCGAACTTATACGCGATCGCTTCACCAGGACGCGTCTTTTTCGAGATTTTTATTAATTATTCAATTCTGGAGGGTGGACAAACGAAATCACGGGGTGGACAAACGTCTTCTGCATCTAAACTAACAAAATGATTCGTTGAACAAACGATTTCATCGTTTAATTAATGAAAAATCGAACTTATACGCGATCGCTTCACCAGGACGCTTCTTTTTCGAGATTTTTATTAATTATTCAATTCTGGAGGGTGGACAAACGAAATCACGGGGTGGACAAACGTCATCTACGTCTAAACTAACGAAATGAATCGTTGAACAAACGATTTCATCGTTTAATTAATGAAAAATCGAACTTATACGCGATCGCTTCACCAAGACGCTTCTTTTTCGAGATTTTTATTAATTATTCAATTCTGGAGGGTGGACAAACGAAATCACGGGGTGGACAAACGTCTTCTGCATCTAAACTAACAAAATCAATCGTTGAACAAACGATTTCATCGTTTAATTAATGAAAAATCGAACTTATACGCGATCGCTTCACCAGGACGCTTCTTTTTCGAGATTTTTATTAATTATTCAATTCTGGAGGGTGGACAAACGAAATCACGGGGTGGACAAACGTCTTCTACGTCTAAACTAACGAAATGAATCGATGAACAAACGATTTCATCGTTTAATTAATGAAAAATCGAACTTATACGCGATCGCTTCACCAGGACGCTTCTTTTTCGAGATTTTTATTAATTATTCAATTCTGGAGGGTGGACAAACGAAATCACGGGGTGGACAAACGTCTTCTGCATCTAAACTAACAAAATGAATCGTTGAACAAACGATTTCATCGTTTAATTAATGAAAAATCGAACTTATACGCGATCGCTTCACCAGGACGCTTCTTTTTCGAGATTTTTATTAATTATTCAATTCTGGAGGGTGGACAAACGAAATCACGGGGTGGACAAACGTCTTCTGCATCTAAACTAACAAAATGAATCGTTGAACAAACGATTTCATCGTTTAATTAATGAAAAATCGAACTTATACGCGATCGCTTCACCAGCACGCTTCTTTTTCGAGTTTTTTATTAATTATTCAATTCTGGAGGGTGGACAAACGAAATCACGGGGTGGACAAACGTCTTCTACATCTAGACTATCGACGTGCATCGTTGGACAAACGATTTCGATCTTTAATTAACGAAAAATCGAACTTATGCGCGATCGCTTCGCCGGGATACTACGTTTTCGCGATTTTTATTAATAATTCGTTTCTGGAGGGTGGACAAACGAAATCACGGGGTGGACAAACGTCTTCTACATCTAGACTATCGACGTGCATCGTTGGACAAACGATTTCGATCTTTAATTAACGAAAAATCGAACTTATGCGCGATCGCATCGCCGGGACACTTCTTTTTCGCGATTTTTATTAATAATTCGTTTCTGGAGGGTGGACAAACGAAATCACGGGGTGGACAAACGTCTTCTACATCTAGACTATCGACGTGCATCGTTGGACAAACGATTTCGATCTTTAATTAACGAAAAATCGAACTTATGCGCGATCGCTTCGCCGGGACACTTCTTTTTCGCGATTTTTATTAATAATTCGTTTCTGGAGGGTGGACAAACGAAATCACGGGGTGGACAAACGTCTTCTACGTCTAAATTAACGAAATGAATCGTCGAACAAACGATTTCATCGTTTAATTAATGAAAAATCGAACTTATACGCGATCGCTTCACCAGGACGCTTCTTTTTCGAGATTTTTATTAATTATTCAATTCTGGAGGGTGGACAAACGAAATCACGGGGTGGACAAACATCTTCTGCATCTAAACTAACAAAATGAATCGTTGAACAAACGATTTCATCGTTTAATTAATGAAAAATCGAACTTATACGCGATCGCTTCACCAGGACGCTTCTTTTTCGAGATTTTTATTAATTATTCAATTCTGGAGGGTGGACAAACGAAATCACGGGGTGGACAAACGTCTTCTACGTCTAAACTAACGAAATGAATCGTTGAACAAACGATTTCATCGTTTAATTAATGAAAAATCGAACTTATACGCGATCGCTTCACCAGGACGCTTCTTTTTCGAGATTTTTATTAATTATTCAATTCTGGAGGGTGGACAAACGAAATCACGGGGTGGACAAACGTCTTCTGCATCTAAACTAACAAAATGAATCGTTGAACAAACGATTTCATCGTATAATTAATGAAAAATCGAACTTATACGCGATCGCTTCACCAGGACGCTTCTTTTTCGAGATTTTTATTAATTATTCAATTCTGGAGGGTGGACAAACGAAATCACGGGGTGGACAAACGTCTTCTACATCTAGACTATCGACGTGCATCGTTGGACAAACGATTTCGATCTTTAATTAACGAAAAATTGAACTTATGCGCGATCGCATCGCCGGGACACTTCTTTTTCGCGATTTTTATTAATAATTCGTTTCTGGAGGGTGGACAAACGAAATCACAGAGTGAACAAACGTCTTCTACATCTAGACTATCGACGTGCATCGTTGGACAAACGATTTCGATCTTTAATTAACGAAAAATCAAACTTATACGCGATCGCATCGCCGGGACACTTCTTTTTCGCGATTTTTATTAATAATTCGTTTCTGGAGGGTGGACAAACGAAATCACGGGGTGGACAAACGTCTTCTACATCTAGACTATCGACGTGCATCGTTGGACAAACGATTTCGATCTTTAATTAACGAAAAATCGAACTTATGCGCGATCGCTTCGCCGGGACACATCTTTTTCGCGATTTTTATTAATAATTCGTTTCTGGAGGGTGGACAAACGAAATCACGGGGTGGACAAACGTCTTCTACATCTAGACTATCGACGTGCATCGTTGGACAAACGATTTCGATCTTTAATTAACGAAAAATCGAACTTATGCGCGATCGCATCGCCGGGACACTTCTTTTTCGCGATTTTTATTAATAATTCGTTTCTGGAGGGTGGACAAACGAAATCACGGAGTGGACAAACGTCTTCTACATCTAGACTATCGACGTGCATCGTTGGACAAACGATTTCGATCTTTAATTAACGAAAAATCGAACTTATGCGCGATCGCATCGCCGGGACACTTCTTTTTCGCGATTTTTATTAATAATTCGTTTCTGGAGGGTGGACAAACGAAATCACGGGGTGTACAAACGTCTTCTACATCTAGACTATCGACGTGCATCGTTGGACAAACGATTTCGATCTTTAATTAACGAAAAATCGAACTTATGCGCGATCGCTTCGCCGGAATACTACGTTTTCGCGATTTTTATTAATAATTCGTTTCTGGAGGGTGGACAAACGAAATCACGGGGTGGACAAACGTCTTCTACATCTAGACTATCGACGTGCATCGTTGGACAAACGATTTCGATCTTTAATTAACGAAAAATCGAACTTATGCGCGATCGCATCGCCGGGACACTTCTTTTTCGCGATTTTTATTAATAATTCGTTTCTGGAGGGTGGACAAACGAAATCACGGGGTGGACAAACGTCTTCTACATCTAGACTATCGACGTGCATCGTTGGACAAACGATTTCGATCTTTAAATAACGAAAAATCGAACTTATGCGCGATCGCATCGCCGGGACACTTCTTTTTTGCGATTTTTATTAATAATTCGTTTCTGGAGGGTGGACAAACGAAATCACGGGGTGGACAAACGTCTTCTACATCTAGACTATCGACGTGCATCGTTGGACAAACGATTTCGATCTTTAATTAACGAAAAATCGAACTTATGCGCGATCGCTTCGCCGGGACACTTCTTTTTCGCGATTTTTATTAATAATTCGTTTCTGGAGGGTGGACAAACGAAATCACGGGGTGGACAAACGTCTTCTACATCTAGACTATCGACGTGCATCGTTGGACAAACGATTTCGATCTTTAATTAACGAAAAATCGAACTTATGCGCGATCGCTTCGCCGGGACACTTCTTTTTCGCGATTTTTATTAATAATTCGTTTCTGGAGGGTGGACAAACGAAATCACGGGGTGGACAAACGTCTTCTACATCTATACTATCGACGTACATCGTTGGACAAACGATTTCGATCTTTAATTAACGAAAAATCGAACTTATGCGCGATCGCTTCACCAGGACGCTTCTTTTTCGAGATTTTTATTAATTATTCAATTCTGGAGGGTGGACAAACGAAATCACGGGGTGGAAAAACGTCTTCTACGTCTAAACTAACGAAATGAATCGTTGAACAAACGATTTCATCGTTTAATTAATGAAAAATCGAACTTATACGCGATCGCTTCACCAGGACGCTCCTTTTTCGAGATTTTTATTAATTATTCAATTCTGGAGGGTGGACAAACGAAATCACGGGGTGGACAAACGTCTTCTGCATCTAAACTAACAAAATGAATCGTTGAACAAACGATTTCATCGTTTAATTAATGAAAAATCGAACTTATACGCGATCGCTTCACCAGGACGCTTCTTTTTCGAGATTTTTATTAATTATTCAATTCTGGAGGGTGGACAAACGAAATCACGGGGTGGACAAACGTCTTCTACGTCTAAACTAACAAAATGAATCGTCGAACAAACGATTTCATCGTTTAATTAATGAAAAATCGAACTTATACGCGATCGCTTCACCAGGACGCTTCTTTTTCGAGATTTTTATTAATTATTCAATTCTGGAGGGTGGACAAACGAAATCACGGGTTGGACAAACGTCTTCTGCATCTAAACTAACAAAATGAATCGTTGAACAAACGATTTCATCGTTTAATTAATGAAAAATCGAACTTATACGCGATCGCTTCACCAGCACGCTTCTTTTTCGAGATTTTTATTAATTATTCAATTCTGGAGGGTGGACAAACGAAATCACGGGGTGGACAAACGTCTTCTACATCTAGACTATCGACGTGCATCGTTGGACAAACGATTTCGATCTTTAATTAACGAAAAATCGAACTTATGCGCGATCGCTTCGCCGGGACACTTCTTTTTCGCGATTTTTATTAATTATTCAATTCTGGAGGGTGGACAAACGAAATCACGGGGTGGACAAACGTCTTCTGCATCTAAAGTAACAAAATGAATCGTTGAACAAACGATTTCATCGTTTAATTAATGAAAAATCGAACTTATACACGATCGCTTCACCAGGACGCTTCTTTTTCGAGATTTTTATTAATTATTCAATTCTGGAGGGTGGACAAACGAAATCACGGGGTGGACAAACGTCTTCTGCATCTAAACTAACAAAATGAATCGTTGAACAAACAATTTCATCGTTTAATTAATGAAAAATCGAACTTATACGCGATCGCTTCACCAGCACGCTTCTTTTTCGAGATTTTTATTAATTATTCAATTCTGGAGGGTGGACAAACGAAATCACGGGGTGGACAAACGTCTTCTACATCTAGACTATCGACGTGCATCGTTGGACAAACGATTTCGATCTTTAATTAACGAAAAATCGAACTTATGCGCGATCGCATCGCCGGGACGCTTCTTTTTCGAGATTTTTATTAATTATTCAATTCTGGAGGGTGGACAAACGAAATCACGGGGTGGACAAACGTCTTCTGCATCTAAACTAACAAAATGAATCGTTGAACAAACGATTTCATCGTTTAATTAATGAAAAATCGAACTTATACGCGATCGCTTCACCAGGACGCTTCTTTTTCGAGATTTTTATTAATTATTCAATTCTGGAGGGTGGACAAACGAAATCACGGGGTGGACAAACGTCTTCTGCATCTAAACTAACAAAATGAATCGTTGAACAAACGATTTCATCGTTTAATTAATGAAAAATCGAACTTTTACGCGATCGCTTCACCAGGACGCTTCTTTTTCGAGATTTTTATTAATTATTCAATTCTGGAGGGTGGACAAACGAAATCACGGGGTGGACAAACGTCTTCTACGTCTAAACTAACGAAATGAATCGTTGAACAAACGATTTCATCGTTTAATTAATGAAAAATCGAACTTATACGCGATCGCTTCACCAGGACGCTTCTTTTTCGAGATTTTTATTAATTATTCAATTCTGGAGGGTGGACAAACGAAATCACGGGGTGGACAAACGTCTTCTGCATCTAAACTAACAAAATGAATCGTTGAACAAACGATTTCATCGTTTAATTAATGAAAAATCGAACTTATACGCGATCGCTTCACCAGGACGCTTCTTTTTCGAGATTTTTATTAATTATTCAATTCTGGAGGGTGGACAAACGAAATCACGGGGTGGACAAACGTCTTCTACGTCTAAACTAACGAAATGAATCGTCGAACAAACGATTTCATCGTTTAATTAATGAAAAATCGAACTTATACGCGATCGCTTCACCAGGACGCTTCTTTTTCGAGATTTTTATTAATTATTCAATTCTGGAGGGTGTACAAACGAAATCACGGGGTGGACAAACGTCTTCTGCATCTAAACTAACAAAATGAATCGTTGAACAAACGATTTCATCAGGTCTGTGAAGATAGCACCCCCAAATTCGAATTTTTGGAAAAACGAAACGGCATTCGTTTGTCCATCGTTTGCCCACGTTTGCCCATAAAAAATTTTCGTTTGCCCACCCTTCAAAAAAAAATTATGGCCAAAAAAAAAAATTTTCATCAGCACCCCCATGAAAAATTTTTTATAATTTAACGGTGGGGCATGATTGTCCATCGCTTGCCCACGTTTGCCCATCCAAAATTTTTTCCCACGCACCAAAAAAAAGTTATGAACAAATTAAAAAATTTGTCTACATCACCCTCCATGTTATCAAAATCGATTGTTTAACGGTGCCGTCCTTTAGCTTAGATGCCAAAGAGATTTGCCCATCCATTTATTTCGTTTGCCCACCCTCCAGATCCGAATTATTAATAAAAATAGCCAAGGAGCGCGACACCCGTTGAAGCGACCAAGTAAAAGTTCGATTTTTTATTAATTAAACGACGAAATCGATTGTTTAACGGTGCCGTCCTTTAGTTTAGATATCAAAGAGATATGCCCATCCATTTATTTCGTTTGCCCACCCTCCAGATCCGAATTATTAATAAAAATAGCCAAAGAGCGCGACACCCGTTGAAGCGACCAAGTAAAAGTTCGATTTTTTATTAATTAAACGACGAAATCGATTGTTTAACGGTGCCGTCCTTTAGTTTAGATGTCAAAGAGATTTGCCCATCCATTTATTTCGTTTGCCCACCCTCCAGATCCGAATTATTAATAAAAATAGCCAAGGAGCGCGACACTCGTTGAAGCGACCAAGTAAAAGTTCGATTTTTTATTAATTAAACGACGAAATCGAATGTTTAACGGTACCGTCCTTTAGTTTAGATGTCAAAGAGATTTGCCCATCCATTTATTTCGTTTGCCCACCCTCCAGAATCGAATTATTAATAAAAATAGCCAAGGAGTGCGACACCCGTTGAAGCGACCAAGTAAAAGTTCGATTTTTTATTAATCAAACGACGTAATCGATTGTTTAACGGTGCCGTCCTGTAGTTTAGATGTCAAAGAGATTTGCCCATCCATTTATTTCGTTTGCCCACGCTCCAGAACCGAATTATTAATAAAAATAGCCAAGAAGTACGACACCCTTTGAAGCGACCAAGTACAAGTTCGGGTTTTTATTAATTAAGCAACGAAATCGTTTGTTTAACGGTGCAGTCCTTCAGTTTAGATGTCAAAGAGATTTGCCCATCCATTTATTTCGTTTGCCCACCTTCCAGAATCGAATTAAAAAATAAAATCCGCAAAGAGAAGGTTACTGGACGACGCGATCACGTTAAAGTTCGATTTTTTTCGAAAATATTATCAAAATCGTTCTTTCAACGATACATTCCGTTAGTCTAGATGTAGAAGAGATTTGCCCACCCTCCAGAATCGAATTAATAAATAAAATCTGCGGAAAGAAGGGTCCCAGAGAACGCGATCACGTTAAAGTTCGATTTTTTTCGAATATACATATTATCAAAATCGATGATTCCTACCGTGAATGTTTAAGGTGTTTTATCCAAAAATTTTGCACACACTTCTTCCCGGCACTTTATTCGAACGACACTTCAATTTGTAGCTCTCATCGAATACTTCACACTGTTCACACATCTGCAGCATGTGCAGAATAACACCAGTTTCTATCAATGATTTCCTAGGCATTTTGCACTAATCACCACATTGAAATCGCAAAACGGGAAATAATAGAATCTTCTCGCAGTTACTTCACTAGCCGTAACTGAACGCAAGATCTTGCAATAGCTGTGTCCGAACTCTGAAGACTGACTGACTTTCTTGCGGCGTTGGAAAGAATTGGAGAGTATCGGAGACATCTGTTTACGTTTCAGCAGTGGCTCTTGGCGCCGCGGCCCTTTAGGGTGTCAGCGTTGTGTGGCGTCAGCGGAAGGAAATAACTACGTATTCATAAACATTTCTGAGAAGTTATCACCAAATACACTAAACTGTGACGTTAAAAACAATCGGTGGAATTTTCTAACAAATTTGAAAAATATTTTAAAATTTCGGTGGAAGAGGAAGAAAAATAAATATTGAATAACATTAATGTTTCTAATAAAAGTAACACTAGTATTTGAGAATTCTAGCCTTACAATAATCAAAATAAAATAAATAATATACTGCTATAAGATAATTCGTCGCTGAGCTGAGAAGGCAAGTCGAGGCATCGTGGGTCTGGGTACGCTGACAGGGCTACAGCGACCACCTCGAAACACCGACGTCTTCACCGGTTATCTACTGGTTTCAATAAACAATTGAGCCCGTGACTTCGAAGATGGGCAGACATCACTGATTCTCTAGAACGAACGGACGCTTGGAGACTTCATTTCCTGCACAGAATATACTGCAACTTTTACCAGTATTAGTCTAGATTTTCATTCACCTGTCAGTATATCGTACACTGCCGCAATTATATTTTAATATTACATTATCTGAGGGGCAATGGATTAATATTGATCAGAGACAATGACCACCTTTATGAGGAATTTTGATCAAAATCTTTGCCCACTTTTAAAAAAAAACTTAGAGAATGAATGCTTTACATTAATTACTCATTACATTTTGAAAGAAATTTGACGTTCCACGACGAAATGTTTTTTTATTGTCTAACCTGTCTACCCAGCAGCCTCGCGAGGAATCCTCGCAAAGTCGATACGCACCTTAAAACAGAACATACCCCCCATTAAAATTTATGACCAAAATTGAAAATTTGATATCAGCGCTCTAGAGATTAAACCAAATAAATGTAAAAGGAGCGGTTATAAAAGAAAATTCCAAGTTCGTAGTATCTACTATTACTGCAATATATTATTTTTGCATAATTTTATACATACGTGTATACTGAAGAATTTCGCAACAAAATTAAAAAAATTTTGTTTAAAATCTTGGCTTGTGTCTTATTGTTAAAATCTATTACAAAATTTTTCATAAATGTTCTTTACACGGTTGCTATTGCCCACTTGAAACCAGTGGATGAAAGCCGGACCTCGGTAGGAAAAGGTTGCGGGCGGAGACAAATCGACTTTCCCCAAACGTGCATTTGGCAACACTCAAGGTCAAGTCCTTTCTAACATAGACGAAAATTCGGGCCTAACTCTGAGTTGTGAACATCTGCAACACAGACGACCGGATTAGACCTCAAGCATTGCCTGTCGTAATATATTGTACAGTCCTGTCCCTGTTACAGGGTGTACAAAAATATTAAAAAATGGTCGAGTTATTTGTTGTCCCGGGAAGCTCGTCCGCGTGAGCGGTGTACCAAATATCTCCAAAACTAATTGTCCGATTTATTTCAAACCTTGTACACATATTCTTAATAGTATTATCTAAAACTTTGGCCGATTTATATTTCATCATTAAAAGGATTTTAAAAATATATTTGTAATTTTACATATTCTGCGTATTTTTCATATTTATTTACAAATTAGCTCGAGTAATTGTTAGAAGTTGCTGAACCGCGAGGCGTATTAATGTTGAGTGATACTTTTTAATTGCTAAGCTGATGGCACCTTTCTTACATCTGGCATATTGAAGTAAAAACTGAGGGGGCTGACTGGGGTTACCGTCCCTAGTCCCCAAAAATTAATTAGGTTGATCGGTCAGAGTTTGTAGCCAGGGTTGCGATTTATGACCGTATTCCCCCGCGAGTCGGCGAACCGGCAGAGCAATATACGGATTAGCTGAGGTCGAAGAGTGACTAAAATTCTTAAAGACCGTATCACGTTCTAGATTGCTGCTAGAATTTACATATCGCTCTGAACCCGTTTTTGTCACTATGCACAGTGGCCCCCAAACCCAAGAAATGCTGGAAAATTGCGGCTAGTACTTCGAACCACCTAGTTGTGCTTTTCCTGTTGGCACGAACAGGATAGACAATAAAAAAACTTTTCGTCGATACTCGTGGACGAATAGTGGAACGTCAAATTTCTTTCAAAATGTAATGAGTAATTAATATAAATCATTCTTCTCTAAGCTTTTTTTAAAAGTGGGCAAAGATTTTGATCAAAATTCCACATAAAGGTTGTCATTGTCTCTGATCAATATTAATCCATTGCTCCTCAGATAATGTAATATTAAAATATAATTGCGGCAGTATATTATTTATTTTATTTTGATTATTGTAAGGCTAGAATTCTCAAATACTAGTATTACTTTTATTAGAAACATTAACCCTAGTAGCATTTCTGGATGGCCAACGGTAGTCAACAGTTGGGAATTAGTTGGGATATAGTTAGTGTTTTTGCCTACAAATTCCCAACATGGAGACTACGGCAAAAAAGTTGCGACAGTGTACCAACGAATATTCAATGTTGGGCCTACAATTATTATGATTGGTTAATTAAGAAAAAATTTACAACAATGATTAAATGCCGTCTTATAAACGTCAGAAAATTTGCTACACCCAAAAACCTGTTATTATATTCCAAGTTGTGATTTTTCTTTTCTTATTTATAAATACGTAGTGACGTCCTCTGTCTTGAGACGAATGTGAAATTTTAAGGAATGAGTCTAAAAGTCGAATGATGATATTTTGTAGAATATTTCGCGTCACTGCACAGTTTTTATAAACAATTAATTCTAGTTATGTAACTAGAAATTAGAAGTGTTTACAAGAAAATGTGTTGGGTAAGTGCGAATAGTGGTTGCTTCGCAAGCGAAAAGTTTGGGTTCGATTCTCCTTACCCACGATTCTTTTTTCCTAAACCAGGCCTGAAAAAAACGTGCTTACAACGTCTTTTGAAGTTCTTTAAGATGCCTTCTGGACATTTTTAAGACGTCTTTTGGAAAGAATATAAATAATTCGGCAACAGTAGGGAAGCCTACCTTGGCCATCTGTTGTTGGCCCAACCTGAAAAAAAGTGCCAAATCTAACTGTTGGCCAACTAATATTATGTGTGTGGACCAACTGCATGCCAACAACAAATGCTACTAGGGAATGCTATTCAATATTTATTTTTCTTCCTCTTCCACCGAAATTTTAAAATATTTTTCAAATTTGTTAGCAAATTCCACCGATTGTTTTTAACGTCACAGTTTAGTGTATTTGGTGATAACTTCTCAGAAATGTTTATGAATACGTAGTTATTTCCTTCCGCTGACGCCACACAACGCTGACACCCTAAAGGGCCGCGGCGCCAAGAGCCACTGCTGAAACGTAAACAGATGTCTCCGATACTCTCCAATTCTTTCCAACGCCGCAAGAAAGTCAGTCAGTCTTCAGAGTTCGGACACAGCTATTGCAAGATCTTGCGGTCAGTTACGGCTTGTGAAGTAACTGCGAGAAGATTCTATTATTTCCCGTTTTGCGATTTCAATGTGGTGATTAGTGAAAAATGCCTAGGAAATCATTGATAGAAACTGGTGTTATTCTGCACATGCTGCAGATGTGTGAACAGTGTGAAGTATTCGATGAGAGCTACAAATTGAAGTGTCGTTCGAATAAAGTGCCGGGAAGAAGTGTGTGCAAAATTTTTGGATAAAACACCTTAAACATTCACGGTAGGAATCATCGATTTTGATAATATGTATATTCGAAAAAAATCGAACTTTAACATGATCGCGTTCTCTGGAACCCTTCTTTCCGCAGATTTTATTTTTAATTCGATTCTGGAGGCAAACGAAATTATTGGGTGGGCAAATCTCTTCGACATCTAAGCTAAAGGACTGCACCGTTAAACAATCGATTTCGTCGTTTAATTAATAAAAAATCGAACTTTTACTTGGTCGCTTCAACGGGTGTCGCGCTCCTTGGCTATTTTTATTAATAATTCGGATCTGTAGGGTGGGCAAACGAAATAAATGGATGGGCAAATCTCTTTGACATCTAAACTAAAGGACGGCACCGTTAAACAATCGATTTCGTCGTTTAATTAATAAAAAAATCGAACTTTTACTTGGTCGCTTCAACGGGTGTCGCGCTCCTTGGCTATTTTTATTAATAATTCGGATCTGGAGGGTGGGCAAACGAAATAGATGGATGGGCAAATCTCTTTGACATCTAAACTAAAGGACGGCACCGTTAAACAATCGATTTCGTCGTTTAATTAATAAAAAATCGAACTTTTACTTGGTCGCTTCAACGGGTATCGCGCTCCTTGGCTATTTTTATTAATAATTCGGATCTGGAGGGTGGGCAAACGAAATAAATGGATGGGCAAATCTCTTTGACATCTAAACTAAAGGACGGCACCGTTAAACAATCGATTTCGTCGTTTAATTAATAAAAAATCGAACTTTTACTTGGTCGCTTCAACGGGTGTCGCGCTCCTTGGCTATTTTTATTAATAATTCGGATCTGGAGGGTGGGCAAACGAAATAAATGGATGGGCAAATCTCTTTGACATCTAAACTAAAGGACGGCACCGTTAAACAATCGATTTCGTCGTTTAATTAATAAAAAATCGAACTTTTACTGGGTCGCTTCAACGGGTGTCGCGCTCCTTGGCTATTTTTATTAATAATTCGGATCTGGAGGGTGGGCAAACGAAATAAATGGATGGGCAAATCTCTTTGACATCTAAACTAAAGGACGGCACCGTTAAACAATCGATTTCGTCGTTTAATTAATAAAAAATCGAACTTTTACTTGGTCGCATCAACGGGTGTCGCGCTCCTTGGCTATTTTTATTAATAATTCGGATCTGGAGGGTGGGCAAACGAAATAAATGGATGGGCAAATCTCTTTGACATCTAAACTAAAGGACGGCACCGTTAAACAATCGATTTCGTCGTTTAATTAATAAAAAATCGAACTTTTACTTGGTCGCTTCAACGGGTGTCGCGCTCCTTGGCTATTTTTATTAATAATTCGGATCTGGAGGGTGGGCAAACGAAATAAATGGATGGGCAAATCTCTTTGACATCTAAACTAAAGGACGGCACCGTTAAACAATCGATTTCGTCGTTTAATTAATAAAAAATCGAACTTTTACTTGGTCGCTTCAACGGGTGTCGCGCTCCTTGGCTATTTTTATTAATAATTCGGATCTGGAGGGTGGGCAAACGAAATAAATGGATGGGCAAATCTCTTTGACATCTAAACTAAAGGACGGCACCGTTAAACAATCGATTTCGTCGTTTAATTAATAAAAAATCGAACTTTTACTTGGTCGCTTCAACGGGTGTCGCGCTCCTTGGCTATTTTTATTAATAATTCGGATCTGGAGGGTGGGCAAACGAAATAAATGGATGGGCAAATCTCTTTGACATCTAAACTAAAGGACGGCACCGTTAAACAATCGATTTCGTCGTTTAATTAATAAAAAATCGAACTTTTACTTGGTCGCTTCAACGGGTGTCGCGCTCCTTGGCTATTTTTATTAATAATTCGGATCTGGAGGGTGGGCAAACGAAATAAATGGATGGGCAAATCTCTTTGGCATCTATCCTAAAGGACGGCATCGTTAAAGAATCGATTTTGATAACATGGAGGGTGGTGTAGACAAATTTTTTAATTTGTTCATAACTTTTTTTTGGTGGGTGGGAAAAAAAAATTTTGTATGGGCAAACGTGGGCAAGCGATGGACAAACGAATGCCGTTTCGTTTTTCCAAAAATTCGGATTTGGGGGTGCTATCTTCACAGACCTGACGTTCGTGGGTCTCGAGCTCGGGGATTCGATAATGTCCCCACGGAAGGGTGCAGACTCGATCGGCTAAAATATACCGCTTGTCGTCGAACGGACTGAGAGCGTTCTTTTCCCCACTCATGGAATACACCTCATGCCCGCTGGAACGTATATTGTTCTGGCGAATCACTTTCTCGCTGAGATCGTGCAGACAACGAATGTAATCATCGAATTGTATATCGTTCGAAACCACGTGTCTCCGCACACCCTTCACTTTTTTCATCTCACTCGTAGACCCCACTGCAGCGTTAAACGTTCTAGTCGCGTACATCTTAAACCTCAATCCGACGAACTCGGTCATCAATGCGCCGTTGTTCTCATCTTTCATGAGTCCCGGAACCTTTTTGTTTTCGCGCGGCATACCGTTCGGATTGTCCTCCGCATAATCACTCGTATCGAATCGGGCGACGTCACGCTTCATCGTTTCATACGCATCCTCGCATTCCACGCTATACATTAAACTGTCGGTGTCGGTGTACAGAACCTTACACCGATCACCGAACTTCGCAACGCATATACGCATAATGAAACTCGTACAGGCATTCTTTCGACACGTCCAGTACACTCATTCCCACGTATATCGGCTTGTCGAACTTCACTTTAAGTTTGTGCATTTCGATTGCCACCAACTGTTCGGAGAAAATCGTGCGACTGTGAAAGTTCGGTTTCGCGATCAGCGCTTCCGCACCGCAACGACCGTCCCACCGCGTCACCAGTCGCACGTCTACGCGATTCCGCACATTCTCCATTGTTTTCCCGTACACCGCGTTATTCATCAGTTTATACAGAGTCTTCTGAAATTCACTCGTGGCTCGCGTCCTCAAATCGGTGTTCAATCGGATATAGTCGCGCAACCAGTGCGACTGAACGAATCGCAACACCCGATGAATTCGCGTCACGAGTAAACCGTGTCGCACGCACTGTTTCAGGTAGCGATAATGGATGACGTACCGCTCCTTATCGTCAAGTGTGGCAAGCAGCTTGGTCTGTTTTCCTTCTGGTGCGTGCTCGCGCACCGGACAGAATGGAAGGTCGGCGTGCGCGTCGTGAATGGCCTTGGGATATTCAATGTCCACCTCCAACAGGTATCCCTCGGATTCTTCTTTTTCGGGGTCCTCGCCGTCGGGTAGGGATGACACGTTAAGCGTAGCCACTGTCGCATCGTCCAGCCATCGAAACCCTCCTTTCGGCATAGCCTGCGACATCGCGCATCCGTACAAGTTGTTGACGTCGAAGTACATCAGATACGTCGACGCCTTCGACTCGTCGTACATCTCTGCAGGCAGGTGCTTGTTGTTGGCCCGCGCGTACCTGTGCGAGCACTGACTCAGACCGCCGCGTATGCCACGCTCCACGAACAGTAACATGTCCACGTCCGTCAGAAGCTCTAATTGTACGTCGGTGTACTTGAGCATCGCGTCCCACGTGAAACTCGGCAGCGTAAAATAATGCGCGGGATCCAGATCGTAACTCGCGATTCAGTCGATGCGGAAACTCTCGAATACGTCGGCGAGTAACAGCACATCTGTTTTCAAGTATAAATCACTGTACTCGCCCAATGTCTGTACGCGAAAAGTATTCCACACGTTCACGGCGTGCGCGTAATCAGGCTCCGACGCGGTGCTGTCGTTCAATCGGTTATAGAACGCTTCGCGGGACGGTAAACACGTATCGTTGAGCTTGGCAAATGACGTCACGTAGTCGTACGGGAACGCCCTTCCTGGTCAGGAGATTGAACTGATCGTCCGATAGGGATTGAAACTCGCGTCGTAGAATCGCGAGTCGTTCTTTGCCAAGGTCCGAAGCGAGTTTCTCCAGACCAGCGGCCAAGAACTTCAGCGAATCGATGAATCGAATCTTCAATCCCCTCTTCCAATCGTTGTCCTCAGCGTCGATTCCCTTGACGTGTTTCGTGAACGATATATACCGCTCCTTCGTTACCGGCAGCAGATCGATCTTCCCCTCGAACGCGGACGCCAACTCCTTGATCACGAAATGCGCGTCGTAGCCTGATAGATTATGAAATACTACCGGTATCGTGTACGATCGTTGAAACTGCAAAGTTACACGACACGTGGGCCGCACCTCGGTACTTGCCCGCCGAGTGGCAATGGTCATGCACTTTTATGTCTGTGTCGACGAAAGGTTGTCCGCACACGTGACACACGATCGCATCGTTAAAACTACGCAGCTGTTCGTCCGTTAACGAGTCCATAGGTTTCGCGTTCCACAACCACGAATACGCGATATCCGCAAAGTCTCGAAGTTCCTGCACGAACCATTTCACGCACTCGGTTTCGTGACGATACGCGCGATAACGGCACAGAGACGCGTCGGTGGAACAATGTATGTAATATCCAACGCTGTACGCCCTGTGATGCTGGTACGTATACGTACAACTCCGCTCCGCAGGCTCGACATCCTCAAGCATGCATTCAAAGTCCGCGTAAATGACGAATGGCGCTCGCTCCTTATTCTCGAAATTTTTGAATTGCAACCATTTGTCCTTCACAGACGGCAATTCGACGGCGCACTCGTTCAGACGCTGGCAGTCCACGGTGTGCTTCGTTAATTGCCCGGACGAGTGAAAGAAGCTTCGACATCTGCAACGATAACAACATTAATAATAAAACATAATAATCAATAATACATCAATCAAAATATGCCATATTTTACTCGCCTTTCGCAAACGAATACTTGATGTCCATGATTGCCGAGCTGCTTCGAAATCAGTCTCGACATGCTTCGAATGCACGCGAAATGATACCGTTGGGGCTCGTTCGGGTGCTGCACCAGTAGGAGGTTCGCGTGTCTCTCTCGCTTGTCCACGGTCAAACTCAGAGGCGCGCAGCTTCCGTCGGACCACGCGTACACGTTCACAGACACGTCGTTCATACTCTCGAACTTCGTCAGCTGATTTAACGTCACGGAGAGAGTCATGCCGTCAGTGCGAAGCAACTCCGACTAGTGATGGTATGATGCGATCCTATCACTATTCGCAGCGACAGGGTACAAACTGGCAACGACAGCCCACAAGAAACACGCATTGTCTCTGTTCTTCACGTTGACCGCCGCTTTCTTCAGGACGACGGCGCGCGGAAGCAGTACGTTGCAGCCGGCGCGAAAAGGGTTATGCTTATTAATGTTTATAAGGAGGTTTAGCACAGCCCTCAGGGTCCATCCACTGTCGCGATCTTGAAACTCCTCGATCGCCACTAACGTTGGAGCGACCACGTGCTTTGAATACCACTCGCAAACGTTCGATGCCCTGAACAGTACGCGATTTCGCGTCCCGAAACTTTTCGTGTCCATATTCGCGCCCAACATGAACTCCGCGTTCAGGACCGTATTCACGGCCACCCCAGGATGTTCTCCGATAGCGTCTCTCACGCGCGATACCACCATTCGTCGAGCACCCTCTAAAAATTGACGAGGATCGATGTAACCCATGTTAATTACAGTACCAGTCGAAATACGATTCCGAAACGCGGTTTCCACATCCTCCCATTCGACCTTAGGTGTCGTCAATCGACCCGAAACCCCGAGTCCTACTCGCGAAAACCGTGCCCTCACGATCATACGTAATGTCTTCGTACGTGCGATTAGCGATGCCAGACGCTGCTTCGATGCAATTGACACTCCTTCGCCGCACTGATACTCGATGATGAGCTGTAGACACGTGTCGCACCGATCCATCCAGTCCCTAAATTCCGCGACACTGCGTAAAAGCGCTGACATTTGGTGTAAAACATTGAACGTGTTCATGAAATCCTCCATGTTTACTTCTCTTTCTTCTTCTTCTTCTTCGATATACAATTAAAAGACACGTACGATCAGGCGCGAGTGGTCGATGCGACTCTTCCACGTGATGCGGTTCTGATCCGGAAATCGAAAACTCAGGGGACGAATGAGGTGTGACAAGTGTTGTCGCGAAGGTCTTTATCGAATGACTGTTCGGCTTTGATTGAATGTACTAACCACCTACCCTAGCCGAGATTCATGAGTCGTTAACGCTCCGAATTCTTTTCTTCGCACTCTTTCTCCCTCTCTCACCCTCAACGTCTCAATCAGGTGACGTGATGTCACGCTTGCTCGATGCCTTACCACGCGTATCGAATTCATGCACCCGTGATAAGGGTGTTTACACCCATCATGGTGGTCTCGATCTTTAAAATATGGTGGGCGATACCCGAATAATTATCGCGCTATACTTAAGTATGCGTGATCATGGAACAGCCGTCTTAAAATCAGTTCTCAAATGCTACTGTAGCAGTCAAGACATACGTTACTACGAGAAACGGTTTTAAGACGCATCTAAGTCTATCGCATCTAAGTTGAGTGCTTTAAAGGAGACTGCTTTGCTAAGTCTATCGCATCTAAGTTGAGTGCATTAAAGGAGACTGCTTTGGGAAAACCTGCATTGAAACGTACAATCGAACAATACCGTAAGTTTCCATTATCATATTTTAATGAATCGGTGTGTTAGCAACTTTGAGAATTATGAGAAAAATCTGTTTCAGATTATGTCATTGCCTGGCCATTTAAAACGTCCAGCTACCGCTACGACTCCCGCTACCGTAGCAAAACGTCCAGCTACGATCACCGCTCCTGTGACACCTATTATTACCTCCAGCCCCAAAGTGTACGTCGCATGCCGAAATGCGATGTCTCAAACTGAAGAAATTCGGGGTACAGAACTTTTTGAGGCGGAATCCAAACACGATAGCGACATTTTTCTGAAAGTGTTCCACAATGCCGACACCAGAGTCGATGACCCTCCAAATAATCACTACGGGGAAGAGCAATTTTGGCTGAATCGACATGCGCAACAAACGTACTTATTAGATGATGACGATGATGATGATGATTATGGGTATAGGAATGTGTATCAGCTGAATCGTGTGAATGCTCCACAGAACGTGGTTTGGCCAAACTGTGTTGATGCTGGAGAAATTAGTTATGACGCTGTTTTTAAAAATAAAATATCAGGACTTCATGCTAGTAATATTATAATTCAAACAGACCCTGCGCCAGTTTATATCGACAAATTATTAAGCGAATTATTTACTACTGAGGACGTTACCGATTGGGATTGGGATTAATTAATTAAGTTAAATAAATTACTCAATCTTTAAAAAAATCTTAATATTAATATGTCAGGTTTACTTACCTTCATTCCACCTTCCCTATGAGACGGTTGAGCTATTTAGATTAATCAATCTCGAAAAGTTATCGCGATACCGCAGAGAATTACGTTTCGTCGGTGGATGTTTATACGAGGACGACGTTGCATTTCACGAGGTGGTTGCGCTATTTAGGATAATCAATCTCGAATAGTTATCGGTGTTGAATTACAGCATCCGCGTTAAATCCTTTAGCGTCTTATCTTTCGCGCCTGCGCACCGATCGCCGCACGCGTACGGAGATTGCGCGGCGGCAAACGCCATTTTGGAAAATTTGAAATCCCCCTTCCCCTGTGACGTCAGCCCGCTCGCCAACGAACGCGGTACCCCCTCCCCGCCGCCCCCTCGCCGAAGAGCGCGGTACCCCCTCCCCACCGCACCCCTCGCCAGAGAGCGCGATACCCCCCGCCCCGCCTCACCCCCTCGCCACAACTTGAGCCAGAATCGGCACTATATACCTACTAGTGGTGATAATAAAAATATATAGTTCGATTTATAAAAATTACTTTGATATTGAATTCGCTGTAAATAATAGCTTAAACGCAAATCTGAATATTCTATTAAGTTCTCCCATCAATTCAAGCAACTTTCATATCAAACATTCTTTCGCTTTTTCAATAGTTAGAACAATAATAACGTGTATATGAACAAACCATACTTTATAGGTACTTTATAAAAGATAAAATGAATAGTAATTGTTTGAGAATCAATTAGTTCCTTACATCACCGCGCTCACGCTCACCGGCAGCACCTACCGAACGCGCTGTAGATCACCAATCGATTAGCCAATCGATGATCACCATCACGCACGCTGCCTATCACCTGCGCTCTCTCTTGCATGCAACCAATCACCCGCTCGCTCATCACGCATCTGGCCAATCACCGCTCACCGCGCTGGTTCGAGAAGGTTCTGGAACGCTTCCGACAAAGCGCGGACCGTTGATCGGCCATGTTTTCGATCACTCTTGTTCACAGTGCGTAACTGAAAAGACGCGTCGCTTTCGATCACCTTTATTAGTTAACATTGTGCACGCTTACGATCTTTGCTGCTCACAATTAATTATTCTCATCTCCGCGCTACTATTGTACGGCTAATCAACCTCGTTGCAACCTTGTAACTCGCTCGTGTGCAAACGCGTGCGTCGGTTTCCACGGGTGCTCACCACGTGCTTGGCATCGTGTTCTCAAGTGGTGTAGGTGGCTCAACGGCTCATTATCTCACGCTCATCGCGATCTCTTTCGCGAAGTTGTGACTCACTCAGCGAGTGTGAAATAAAATAAACTGACTTTTGTGCTCAAGTGCAATAAACTGTGTCTCATCTCTCCTTCCTCACCGTCGACCTAACCTCAATCCTACCGGCGTGCTCACCTGAGCCATTCGCAAACATTTTGGTCCTTCGAGCCGGAGCGACGGTGGAAGTGTAGAGTTCAGTGCAGTTCAGTGATTCATCGAACGTGCTCAAGCTCTGCTCAACATGGCCGACGAGAAGCCTATAGTCGCCGAAACATCGTCCAAGCTCACTGCCCCCGCAGCGACTTCACTCACCGCTCAGAAGGAGTCGTCGTCGAAGACCGCTTCCCTCACGACGACTTCACTCACCGTTCCGAAGGAGTCGTCGGCAAACACCACCTCAGAGGCGAAGGTGAAAACCCGATCGACCTCCCCAGCATCTCTTCCGACTCAACTCGTCTTAAGGGCGAAGACTCAGGTGGGTCGCTTCACGTCTCTCAGTACATTGCGCTCACAACTTCCCACTCATGCTCATCTGACCACACAAGATGAGGTGCAGCTGCTCACTGAACAAGTGGAAGAGATTCATAAGGCCTTTTGCCGGGAACACGAACATTTTGAAGAGGTGTGGCCTGCCAAATTCATAGATCATGAGTATTTCGCGAAGGATGTGGCGGTTCAAGAACGCCAACTTGTGTGGGAGCTGAAGCTTCAGTTGAGTCGACTCAAAGGGGATGCGAAGGTCATCGCAGATCTGCGGGCAGCTCCAGCTCAGCTTGCACCGACCCGTGCAACTAACCTCCCCGAGATCACGCTGCCAAAGTTCTCAGGCAGTTACACTGACTGGCCTGCATTCAGCGAATTATTCACCTCGCTCATCATCAACCATCCGCAGCTCATGGAGATCGACCGCCTCCACTATTTGCGCACCAGCTTGAGTGGAGACGCCTCTAAACGCGTCAACGCCTTCCCTCTCACCGGCTCATCCTTTCAATCTTCTTGGGACTATCTCACAAAGAGATTCTCCAACAAGCGACTGCTCATCCAGGAGCAATTGGAAAAATTGCTCAACCTGCCTCAGATCACTACAAGATCATCAACCACGCTCAAGGACTTGGCGTCCACCGTAAACCAAGTCAACGAATCGTTGATAGCGCTCAATGCTCATGAGGAGATGCACAACTGTTTACTAGTGCACTCCATGACTAAGTGCCTCGACAAAACCACGCGCGAGGCTTGGGAGACCTCACTAGCCAACTCCTCAGACTATCCGAGGTACGAAAAGCTGTTAGCTTTCATCGAGGCCAAAAGCTCTGCTCTTGAGCAGATGGAAGCTTCCGCCAAGAAGACTTCCAGCTCACGCTCACCTCAACGAGCTACACAACGGAAGGCAGTGACGCTCACAGCCACACACACCAAGACTGGCACTCAACCAGCTCACAAAGTAAAATCAGGCTCATATCCATGCGACTGTTGCGAGCAAGACCATTTCGTGGTGATGTGTCCTCGCTTCCGCAATTTGAGCGTGGAGGATCGGCGCAAGCTGATCACGAAGCTCAACCTGTGCAGAAATTGCTGTGGCAGGCATCAAGTGGAGAACTGCAAGTCTCCACTCAAGTGTAAAACTTGTGACAGCCTGCATCACACCATGCTGCATTTGCCTGCCAACAAGGCTACTGCTCAGGCAAACACGGCTCAGACCACCACCCAGTGAAGTGTTGGTGCAGTCGTCGACTCTCACTCCCGCTCACCAGGTCTCGCTCAACCTTCACTCAACAGCACAACAGGCCTCCGCTCACTCTCACATCAAGCAGCCAATCTCACCACGTACTCATCCTCCACGTTGTTAGCAACTGCTAACGCTCAGCTCATCTCACCGGTGACGTCCCTACAAGTTAGGCTACTCATCGACTCAGGCTCAGAGCTCACATTCATCAAGGAGGAGCTCATCACTCAACTCAAGCTTCAACGCATCCATTCTACAATCTCAGTCTTCGGCATTGGAGGCAACAAAGCTACTCAGACACGAGGAGTTGTGTTAATCACGCTCCGCTCAAACCACAGCCCGTCAACTGTACTCATTCAAGCCCACATAGTCAGGGGGTTGACGTCAAATTTACCATCAGTTGAAGCGCCACCTCAAGAGTGGCCACATCTCGACGGCCTTCAATTGGCCGACCCAGACTTCCTGACGTCAAGACCCATTGACATTGTCATCGGCGCAGACACGTATGGGCAGATCATCAAGCCCAATCTCAAGAAGGGCGATCCTTCAATGCCAATTGCTCAGCTGTCAATCTTTGGGTGGCTCATTCTTGGTCCAATCACTGTTGACACCAGTCAACTCAAATCCTTGCATCACTCTGCCATAGTGCAGCACAAGGACAACGCTCTTCAAGACCTACTGGCCAAGTTTTGGATCCAAGAAGAACTCCCAATGTACACACCAACTCAACTCACCCCTGAAGAGCAAGAATGTGAGGATCACTTTCGAGCGACACACACTCGTGACTCTACAGGGCGATACATCGTACGCATCCCGCTCAAATCTTCTCCGAAGCTGCTCGGTAATTCCTACCAGACTGCACATGCTTGCTTGAAGCGCACGCTCAACAAGCTTAGCAGAAACACCGAATATCGTAATCTCTACCAAGGATTCATGGAGGAATACTGGGAGCTTCAACATATGGTAAGAGCACCATCCATCTCACCTAACACTCATTTTATGTTCTATCTTCCACACCACGGAGTGCTCAAGCTTGACAGCGAAACTACAAAGTTGAGGGTCGTTTTCAACGGATCAAGCCCGACAACATCTGGGCACTCAATTAACGATCTCATGCACACTGGAGCGAATCTCCTGCTCAACATCACGGACGTGCTGCTGTGGATTCGTCAGCATAAGTTTGTCTTTGCCACGGATATCACAAAGATGTATCGCCAAGTCAAGGTGCATGAAGATGATCAAGATCTCCAGAGGGTGTTGTGGATTGACGAAGACTCAAAGGAGGTGCCCTACAAGCTCACCACAGTCACTTATGGTACCAAGGCTGCTCCATTCCTGGCTGTCAGAGCACTGCTTCAATTGGTGGAAGACGAAGGACATCGTTTCCCACTGGCAGTGCCTTCCATCACTCATGCCAGATACGTCGACGACATCTTTGGCGGCTCTGACACAGGTGAGACACTCATCACAATAGCTCAACAATTAACAGACCTGTGCAACGCGGGAGGTTTTCCACTTGCCAAATGGCATTCTACCTACCCTCCGTTGCTTGAATCAATTTCTCATAAGACACGAGCCCACGGCTCAATCATATCATTAGACGACTGCAATACCAAATTACTCGGACTACATTGGAATGTGCTCAACGATAACTTTTCATTCTCTTCAAAATCAAGCTCTGATTCAAGGCTCACCAAACGCCTCGTTCTCTCAGATGTAGCAAAGATATTTGATCCACTCGGTTTCCTATCACCAGTCATCATTCGAGCAAAAACACTTTTGCAAGAGTTGTGGCTACACAAGCTCAGTTGGGACGATCCACTACCATCCCAAGTCACGTCCAACTGGCTCATCATCAGAGAAGATCTCACAAGTCTGGCCAGACTCTCTGTACCAAGGTGGTTCCACACCTTCAGCGACTCAACAGTGGAATTACACGGTTTCTCTGATGCTTCTCAACTTGCCATGGCAGCGGTAATTTACCTTACCGTGACATCACCGTCCACGAATCACAAAGTGTCGACACTCGTGTGCTCCAAGACAAAGGTAGCACCGCTCAAGAAGCTCACCATCCCGAGGCTCGAGCTTACTGCAGCGTTAATGCTAGCAAAGCTCATGAAGTATGTTCAAGCGACTCTCCAGCTCAACGTTGCTACAACTCATCTGTGGACGGACTCTCAAGTGACATTAATATGGATCAAATCTCACGCATCACGCTGGAAGGACTACGTGCGAAATCGTGTCTCGCAGATTCACGAGCTCACTCAAGACGCACACTGGAGATACGTTCCAGGGAAGTCAAATCCAGCTGACTGCGCCTCACGAGGCTTAACAACCGCTCAGCTTGAACATCACGAGCTGTGGTGGACGGGACCACCATGGCTCACTCAACCCAGTGACTCATGGCCACTACAACCAACAATGAAGGACGACTCGAGTGCACTAGAGGCTCGTCCAGGAATCTCACATCTGCTCAACGTTCTGAAGATCGAATATCACTGGGATCTCATTTACAAATATTCATCTCTCAACAAGCTCATTCGCATCACTTCAATCTGTTACAGATTTGTTTCAAGGTTGAAAAGATCACCAGTTTCATTACCACTCATCGCAGTTTCACCAGACGACATGGAATGGGCCAGAATCTTCTGGGTAAAGGCAACGCAAGCAATTTACTTCTCAAGTGAGCTCAAGGTTCTCAGCTCAGGTTCTACGCTGCCATCCTCCCATGTCTTCAATCGACTCACCGCCTTCATCGATGACCATGGAGTTATTCGAGTTGGAGGCAGACTCAGCCATGCTCACTTGGTGTATGAAAGTAAGCATCCAGCGATCTTACCTCGCCATTCACGTCTGTCTGGTTTGATCATAAACCATGCTCATCGACAAACTCTCCACGGAGGGACTCAGCTCACCCTCGCTCACATCAGACAAGGCTATTGGATCATCGGAGGACGAGCGCCAGTAAAATCTCACATCTTACGGTGTGTTGTGTGCACTCGACAAAGGGGGATCCGTGCCCGTCAACTGATGGGCCAACTACCTCTTTCGAGAGTCGCACCCTCACGACCATTTACTCACACTGGCATCGACTACGCTGGTCCCATCACGCTCAAGACATGGAGAGGGCGAGGTGCCAAAACTCAAAAGGGCTGGATCTGTGTTTTCGTCTGTCTCACCACATCAGCTGTTCATCTGGACGTCGTCACAGACTACTCAACAGATGGGTTCATCGCTGCCTACAGACGATTCACATCCAGAAGAGGCATCCCAAACACACTCTACTCCGATTGTGGGACAAACTTCATCGGAGCAGACACCGTTCTCAAGAGAATGTTCATTCAGGGCTCACAAGATCATCAGGACCTCAGTCAGCTGTTTGTCAATGACAACACTGGCTGGTGCTTCAATCCACCTTCAGCACCTCATATGGGAGGCAAATGGGAAGCAGTCGTGAAGTCCATCAAATACCATCTTAGACGGACCGTCAGCGAGACGGTGCTCACTTACGAAGAGTTCAGCACGCTCTTGACTCAAGTGGAAGCTATGCTCAATTCACGACCTCTCGAGCCTCTCAGTGATGACCCTGATGACATTTCAACGCTCACTCCGGCTCATTTTCTCATCGGACAGCCTCTCTCAACCTTACCGGAACCATCAGTCGAGCATTCAAACATCTCACCAACTGCGAGATGGAGGCTCATTCAACAAAAAACTCAACGCTTCTGGACACAATGGTCATCCCATTATCTGCAGAGGCAGTTGTCCATCTCGAAGTGGCATCATCCATCAAACGAGATCAAGATCGGCTCCCTGGTGCTCATCACAGACGAACGTTTCCCACCGAGCAAGTGGCCACTTGCTCGCGTCATCACACTGCATCCAGGGAAGGATGGGCTCACCAGAGTGGTAACACTCAGGACTGCCACAACAACTTTAATCAGGCCAATTGCAAAATTGGCAGTTTTGAATGTTTCAGATTAGACATCAACATCATCCAGCAGCTGTTGATGGCGGGAGAATGTTTGAGAATCAATTAGTTCCTTACATCACCGCGCTCACGCTCACCGGCAGCACCTACCGAACGCGCTGTAGATCACCAATCGATTAGCCAATCGATGATCACCATCACGCACGCTGCCTATCACCTGCGCTCTCTCTTGCATGCAACCAATCACCCGCTCGCTCATCACGCATCTGGCCAATCACCGCTCACCGCGCTGGTTCGAGAAGGTTCTGGAACGCTTCCGACAAAGCGCGGACCGTTGATCGGCCATGTTTTCGATCACTCTTGTTCACAGTGCGTAACTGAAAAGACGCGTCGCTTTCGATCACCTTTATTAGTTAACATTGTGCACGCTTACGATCTTTGCTGCTCACAATTAATTATTCTCATCTCCGCGCTACTATTGTACGGCTAATCAACCTCGTTGCAACCTTGTAACTCGCTCGTGTGCAAACGCGTGCGTCGGTTTCCACGGGTGCTCACCACGTGCTTGGCATCGTGTTCTCAAGTGGTGTAGGTGGCTCAACGGCTCATTATCTCACGCTCATCGCGATCTCTTTCGCGAAGTTGTGACTCACTCAGCGAGTGTGAAATAAAATAAACTGACTTTTGTGCTCAAGTGCAATAAACTGTGTCTCATCTCTCCTTCCTCACCGTCGACCTAACCTCAATCCTACCGGCGTGCTCACCTGAGCCATTCGCAAACAGTAATAATAAATATTAATTCCTATAGAACGTGAAACGATGATAAATATGGATCAGGATATTGAAAATGTGGAACAAAATACAGTTCCCGAAAATTCACAGCCGCCAAAAAAACGCCGAAGGATTTCTAATTTAAAACGGCCGACTGCGAACAAACGTTTATGCGATTCTGCAAAAACGGAAAAAATACACCAGGCTGCAGCACAATTAATTGCGAGAAACCAATTACCTATTTCATTTTGTTCGTCCGACGGTTTCCAGCAGTTTATGACCGTAGTACAGCCCAATTACAAAGCATGTAAGGAAGAGGCAATGAAGAAAAGACTAATGGGTCTCAAAGGTACGGTCGTGGAAAAAATAAAAGAGAAGTTAAAAGCTGCTGAAAGCGTAGGGTGTACGTCTGATTTTTGGCTATCGGTAGCGCAAGAATCGTATATAACAATAACTGCACACATTATTAATTCTAATTGGACCACGGATAGTTTTGTATTAAACACATACGAGATGGAAGAACGCCATACCGGTCAAAACCTCGCCGACGAATTAGAAAAAACTCTCGCAGACTGGGAAATTCGTGAGAAAGTAGTGGCCATTGTTACAGACAATGCCCAAAAAATGCTGATTGCTATTTCATTTCTGTCAGGAGCATCAGACCATACAAATATCTCCAGCATGGGGTGTGCATCACATACCCTGCAATTAGCTGTAAATAAAGCATTAAGAGAAGAAAATGTACAACAGATTATCCAGTATTGCAGTAAAATAGTTCGACATTTTAAGCATTCCAGTGTTGCAACCCAGGCACTGAAGCGAATGCAAGAGCAGCTGTCTGTCCCAAAAACGACATTATTACAAAGTTGTTCTACGCGGTGGAACTCAACGTACTTCATGTTGAATAGACTACATAAAAACAGGCTCCCAGTATCAAACGTCATCGCAGACAGAGCCATTACTTCTGCCACCGTAGCAGAATCTCTAGAAATTACTGAGAGACAATGGAGAACGATAGAATCTCTGCTGAATATTTTAAAACCGTTGCAACTTATAACACTTTTTTGTGGAGACAGCCATCCTCCTATCTCAATGGTGAGACCACTAACAAAAAAAGTGATCGAGAAGCATATTATTTTAAGGGGTGAGGATGACACGGCTTTGTATCAATTAAAGGAGACTTTGATTTCGAATATAACGAAACGTTTTAAACTCGACTGGAACGACGGTGATACTCTTTCACAAAGTCATGTATCCTGCTTCTTTGATCCGCGATATAAAAATCTGGAGCATGAATCAATCCACGTGAGACAACTGATTCGTACAGAAGTACAATGTTTACTTCAAGAGGCACCTGTCCCCACTGTTAGCAAAAAAAAGTCAGGCGGGAAAAGTGCTCTTCAGTTTTTATATGATGAAGTTACCGACAATAACGATATTAATATTCAATTTGAAACGTATATGGCCGAGCCACAATTACGCTTCGACTTAGACCCATTTGACTGGTGGAAGGCTAGGGCAAATAAATACCCGGTGATTTCCCATGTTGCCAAAAAATATTTAACCGTTCCAGCAACCTCGGCAATGTCGGAAAGATGTTTTTCGTGTGCTGGAAGCATTGTAACAAAAAAAAGAAACCGTTTACTCCCAGAGAATGTTAACACGTTAGTATTCTTACACCAAAACAAAAAATTTATAGATTAAACTTTATTAAACAAAATCATGATGTTTTTTATTTTCATCTGCAACCTAGTAGAGTAATTCCGGGAGACGCAGTCGAGCTGGAGAGTTGGTCGAGTTGCTATATTCCGACTCTACATCTGTGCATATGTAAAAATGTGTTAAGGTTCAGAACAATTAATTCTCTAGAAATCAACTGTTTCGACCAACTCTCCAGCCGGAATGCGTCTCCCGGAATTACCCTAAATTATGTTTGTACCTACCTATCACAAACTATTTGCGTAAAATCTAAACATTCGGATATTTAGTTAAAAAATTAAATATGGATATCTTAATACACGTGAAACCGTATATTTCGATACACGTGTATCCGTGAATTTCGGTACACGGGTACACGGATACCACGACCCATGAATTTCGATACACGTGTACACGTGTATTTCAATACCCGTGTATCCGTGTATTAAGAAGTACACGGATTTGAACACGGATATTTTTACTACACGTGTATCTTCAATACACGTTCTACGCCGGGATCTCTAGTATATATATATATATAAGCGCTATTCCTAAGCGCTACTGTACCGTATATCTTCAGCATACATCGTCGAGGATGACGATGGTTCCAAGGAGGGAGGGATGTTACGTTCGGAACGTAAAATTTTTCTTTTTGGTCAGGGTATGCAACAACAATGCCTAGCGTTATAGGAAATCCCTCGTTGATCATACTCCTGTCCATTAGTTAATAATATTTTTGGTAGTACAAGAACCCTTTCTTTTGAGCGTCGTCGCCTCGGCATATTGCCGTCCCGCAATAAGGATAAGGCGGTGCTGACGCAGCGGCGTTCTCACGAGAGAGTCGGGTTCGAAAAGACCCACTGGTTCTCCTGCTGTGCCGAATCCGTTCTGTGTAAACGGTGGGGGTGCGTTTCAACAATGCCTTGCAGCATTGTGGGAGAACCCTCGTTGAGAACACCTCTGACCGTCGCGCCAAACATTGTAACATTACCAGTAACGGCTACATCAGGAATGCGCAGACTGGATCACTTCTTAGAAGATTGACGGAATTGTATACTCTACATCCGGTGCAGGTGTTACGTGCCGGTTACTTGTTCAAATTCATTTCTAAATCTTTGCGATATTCTCATTGTATTTTCGCAATTCACAGATGTCAACGATTGATTCAACCATCACGCGTTATGGGAACTTCCCTCAATGAATATTCGATTATCTGTGAAAATTCTTAATAGTTATAGTAGGTATAGTATGCCGGTTCTGGGACCGGGTGGTGAGGGGGGTGAGGCGGGGCGGGGGGTACCGCGCTCTTCGGCGAGATGGGCGCGGGGGTGAGACGGGGAGGGGGGTACCGAGTTCGTTGGTGAGGGGGATGACGTCACAGGGGAGGGGGATTCCAAAAGGGCGTCGACCGAGTTTGTTGGTGAGAGGGGGATGACGTCACAGGGGAAGGGGGATTTCAAAATTTTCAAAATGGCGCCGCGCGCGCAGGTGGAGTTCGTGGGCGAGGGGGTTGACGTCACAGGGGAGGGGGTGGTTTTTCAAAATTTTAAAATGGCGTCGCGCGCATTTCGTATTGGCGCCACCTATTGGATGTTTAAGGTACATTGGGTCCGCGTCGGTATTTGGGCCCGCCTTGATAAATTTTTCAGGTTTTTCATACATTTCATATTGCCGCCACATGCTGGATGTTTAAGGTACTTTGGGCACGTGTCGCCGCCGCGCAATCTCCGTACGCGTGCGGGGATCGGTACGCAGGCGCGACCGCGACCGATTCGTGGAAATTCAAATCGCGTCTTCGACGATGATTTCTGAGAAAGAGGGTGGACCAGGAGAACAGATTTTTTTCTGAGGAAATATTTGAATCGTGGGACCGATACAACGCACGTGCAATGATGTAAGCATAGAACGATAATTATTGTAAATCAATCATCGCGATAGCCCATGGAATAAACACGACATTGCACCGTGCCATGCCGCGTGTTTATATCTGAGCAGGATTGAACGCATTTTTGGTGCCTACGTGCACGCGCTTCATACCATATGTTTATATTTGAATCGTGGGACCGATATAGTGCACGTACAATGATATAAACATAGAGCGATAATTATTGTAAATCAATCGTCGTGGTAGCCCCAGGAGTAAACACGACATTGCATTCCATGATGATTTCTAAGGAAAAAAAGGGTGGTACATAATTTCTGAGAAATCATAGAGCGAACCGCACTATGCCGTGTGTTTATATTTTAACCGTGGGGCCGATACAGCGCACGTGTGATAGCCCATGGAGTAAACACGACATTGCACCGCGCCATGCTGTATGTTTATAGTAGGTAAGTGGAAGCGGGACAGCGACCGTGTAAGGGTGAAAAGAGTTCGATATAGGCCCATGGGCATCTGATTTTTACTATACCAATGTCAGTCCATGATGCTCGCGTCATCGTCGTCCGATGACGATACCGATGGTGGGGCGAGCCCTTTATCGACGTCGCTGCAGTTGGATGAAAAATCACTGACGATCGAGAGACATAAGATCCGCGACGCTTTTAGTTCACCGTCATTATCCGAGACGTCGTGGATTAGCATCTTCGGATACGGATTTATGCAATTGTCGCAACAGCATCGTCAATTGCTACGCCATATCGCGCGATATAGTACTGCGAGCAAGTGAACAATATATTGCATCATTGGTGATAAGGACGCGTACCTTAAGTGTACACCGTTAACGCTTCTACAGGACATTGAGAACGGTACGAGCGAAGTGTACAAAGTGTTGTGTCCTCGAACATTGACTATTACCGTGGACTCGTTTTTTGTGTCGGGAATTAGCAAGACTTTTTGGATGAGCACCCGACACCGATTGTGCGACGACAATCGAAGCGCATCATTTTACCGTTGGGTTTCCGATATCCGAACACGGACCACGTCACCTGGAAGAGCCGTATCACCCATTCGGCACTACTCGTGCGTGTCTGGTAGATATAAAAAAACTCTTTGTAAATAAGTTAATATGGAGGGATTCATGAACACGTACAGGGTTTTGTCCCGGATGTCTAATCTTTCACGCAGTATTGCGCAATTCCGAGACTGGATCAATCATTGTGACACGTGCCTGCAGCTCATCGTCGAGTACCAGTGCAGCGGAGGAGTGTCCGTGGCCGCGAAACAACGCCTGGTGTCGCTGATCGCGCGAATAAAGACATTGCGCGCGATCGTGCGGGCACGGCTTTCGCGAGTAGGGCTCGGGGTGTCGGGTGGATCGACCGTACCTAAAGTCGAATGGGAAGACGTGGAATCTGCCTTTATAGGCCGTATTTCAACCGGTGCGGTCATCAACGTGGGACACGTCGATCCGCGTCGATTTTTGGAGGGTGCGCAACGAACTGTAATCTCGCGCGTTACGGACGCTATCAGGACGCATAAGAGCGAGGCCGTCAATACGAACTTGAACGCGGAGTTTATGTTGGGTGAAAATACTGATATGAAAAGTTTCGGTACGCGAAACCGCGTACTATTCGAGACATCGAGCGTGCGCGAGTGGTACTCAAAGTGTGTGGTCGCTCCCACGTTAGTGGCGATCGAAGAGTTTCAAGATCGCGACAGTGGATGGACCTTAAGGGCTGTGCTAAATATTCTAGTGAATATTAATAAGCATAATCCACTACGAGCGGGTTGCAACGTATCGCTTCCGCTTGACGTCGTGCTGAAAAAAGCAGTTGTAAACGTAAAGAGCGGGGACAACGCGTGCTTTTTATGGTCTGTCGTTGCAAGTTTGTACCCTGCTGCTGCTGCTACGAATGTGAGTAGGGACTCATCGTACCCACACTACACGACGGTGCTTCGCACGAATGATGTGACGCTTCCCCTGACGTTGGACCAGCTGACCAAGTTCGAGAGGTTGAACGACGTGTCGGTGAACGTGTACACCTGGACCGACAAAAGCTGCATGCCTCTGCGTCTAACTGAGGATAAGCGGGAGAGGCACGCGAACGTGCTATTGATACAGGACACCAAGGACCCTCAACTTTATCATTTCGCGTGCATTCGCAGCATGTCGAGACTGATTTCGAAGCAGCTCGGCAATCACGAACACCAAGTATTCGTTTGCGAAAGGTGAGTAAAATACGGAATATTTCGATCGTTGTATTATTTATTCTTATGTTCTATTAATGCTATTGTTATCACTGCAGATGTCTCAACTTCTTCTATTCATCCGAGCGATTGACCAAGCACAACGTGGACTGCAAGCGTCTGAACGAGTGTGCCGTCGAATTACCGTCCGTGGAGGATAAATGGTTGCAGTTCAAGAACTTTAAAAATAAGGAACGAGCGCCATTCATCGTGTACGCGGACTTCGAATGTATGCTGGAGGACGTCGGGCCTGCGGAGCGGAGTCGTACGTACACGTACCAGCAGCACAGAGCGTACAGCGTGGGATACTACGTTCATTGTTCCACCGACACGTCTCTGTGCCGTTATCGCGCGTATCGTCACGACTCCGAGTGCGTGAAGTGGTTCGTGCAGGAACTACGTGACTTTGCGAACATTGCGTATTCGTGGTTGCGGAACGCGAAACCCATGAACTCGTTGACGAGACAACAATCTCTCAGTTTTGAAAACGCGATCGTGTGTCACGTGTGCGGAAAACCCTTCATCGACGGGGATACAAAAGTGCGCGACCATTGCCACTCGACGGGCGAGTATCGAGGCGCGGCCCACGTGTCGTGCAACTTGCAATTTCAACGATCGTACACGATACCGGTAGTATTTCATAATCTATCAGGCTACGACGCGCATTTCGTGATTAAGGAGTTGGCGTCCGCGTTCGAGGGGAAGATCGATCTGCTGCCGGTAACGAAGGAGCGGTATATATCGTTCACAAAACACGTCAAGGGAATTGACGGCGAGAACAACGATTGGAAGAGGGGATTGAAGTTTCGGTTCATAGATTCGTTGAAGTTCTTGGCCGCTAGTCTGGAGAAACTCGCTTCGGACCTTGGCAAAGAACGATTCGCGATTCTACGACGCGAGTTTCAATCCCTGTCGGACGATCAGTTCAATCTCCTGACCAGGAAGGGTGTCTTCCCTTACGACTACGTGACGTCATACACCAAACTAAATGATACGTGTTTACCGTCCCGCGAAGCGTTCTATAACCGGTTGAACGATAGCGCCGCGTCGGAGCCTGATTACGCGCATGCCGTGAACGTGTGGAATACTTTTCGCGTACAGACATTGGGCGAGTACAGTGATTTGTACTTGAAAACAGATGTGCTGTTACTCGCCGACGTATTCGAGAGTTTCCGCACCGACTGTATCGCGAGTTACGATCTGGATCCCGCGCATTATTTTACGCTACCGAGTTTCACGTGGGACGCGATGCTCAAGTACACTGGCGTACGATTAGAACTTTTGACGGACGTGGACATGTTGCTGTTCGTGGAGCGTGGCATACGCGGCGGTCTGAGTCAGTGCCCGCACAGGTACGCGGTCGCCAACAACAAGTACCTACCTGCAGGGATGTACGACGAGTCAAAGGCATCAACGTATCTGATGTACTTCGACGTCAACAACTTGTACGGATGGGCGATGTCGCAGGCTATGCCGAAAGGAGGGTTTCGATGGCTGGACGATGCGACAGTGGCTACGCTTAACGTGTCATCCCTACCCGACGGCGAGGACCCCGAAAAAGAAGAATCCGAGGGATACCTGTTGGAGGTGGACATTGAATATCCCAAGGCCATTCACGACGCGCACGCCGACCTTCCATTCTGTCCGGTGCGCGAGCACGCGCCAGAAGGAAAACAGACCAAGCTACTTGCCACGCTCGACGATAAGGAGCGATACGTCATCCATTATCGCTACCTGAAACAATGCGTGCGACACGGTTTACGCGTGACGCGAATTCATCGGGTGTTGCGATTCGATCAGTCGCATTGGTTACGCGACTATATCCAATTGAACACCGATTTGAGGACGCGAGCCACGGGTGAATTTCAAAAGACTCTATACAAGTTAATGAATAACGCGGTGTACGGGAAAACAATGGAGAATGTGCGGAATCGCGTAGATGTACGACTGGTGACGCGGTGGGACGGTCGTTACGGCGCGGAAACGCTGATCGCGAAACCGAACTTTCACAGTCGGACTATTTTCTCCGAGGAGTTGGTGGCCATCGAGATGCGCAAACTGAAAGTGAAGTTCGATAAACCGATATACGTGGGTATGTGTGTGCTCGACGTATCGAAGGAATGTTTATATGAATTTCACTACGCATATATGCGTGCGAAGTTCGGTGATCGGTGTAAGGTTCTGTACACCGATACCGATAGCTTAATGTATAGTGTGAAAAGCGATGATATGTATGAACAGATGAAGCGCGACGTCGTACGATTCGATACGAGTGATTACGCGGTGGACAATCCGTACGGTATGCCCCGCGTAAACAAAAAGGTGCCGGGACTCATGAAAGATGAGAACAACGGCGCCTTGATGACCGACTTCGTCGGACTACGATCTAAAATGTACGCGACTAGAACGTTTAACGCTGCAGTGGGGTCCACGAGTGAGACTAAAAAAGTGAAGGATGTGCGGAGACACGTGGTCGCGAATCATGTACAATTCGACGATTACACTCGTTGTCTTCACAATCTCACCCTGAAATCGGTTCGGCAGAACAATATACGTTCCAAAGAGCATGATGTCTATACCGTGAGTGAAGCAAAGAATGCTCTCAGTCCCTTCGACGACAAGCGGTGTATTTTAGCCGATCGAGTCCACACCCTTCCGTGGGGGCATTATCGAATCCCCGAGCACAGGACCCACGAACGTCTCGAGCTTGTGTCCGACGAGTCCCTCGAGAATCCCATTGTATAGTATGCTTGCATGTACATATGTATATACGTTTCTTTCTTTTGCTCATGTTATTTATTTATCTATGGATATTTAATATATGTATAGCGTAGAATAGTAAAAATTGTATATAACTTAGGATAGTCAAAATTGTATTTTATACGTGTTAGTATATATAGATATATGTATAGATATATGTATATATATATATATGTATATATATTTTTTCTTATTTTATTAAGATTAATTGTTCGCATATACGAGAAGAAGGAGAATAAATTAATAAACGGACAATGTATATATTTATATGCATTTATTTATATGTATTTATTTATTTATTTCAGTAACACATAGTGCGTTTATAATCGAGAATCATAGAATATCCTTGTCGCTTATCCACGAGTTTCGCGACGAATCAAATCCGAGCCATTTAACGTACACCTGGTTTCCCTTGCGACGAATAATCTTCTCGATCAGATAGATGTCAGGATTCGCGACCGAATGCAGTTCGTATTCGTAGAATCCACCCGAAATCGGCTCTCCTGCGGAATCGCGTAGAATGTACGTCACCGGACAGGTTCGTTGTACGGTTACGATTTCGAACACCTCGGTTGACCAGTTCGGAGTGTACCCCTTCTCGAAGAGGGTCTTGAACTTGCTCACGCGTACCTTGTCACCGACTTTGAATTTCGCGCGTCGTCGAATACCTTTCGATGTGGATAGGGGGGTGGGTTCATTCACGGCCAACGACAAACGTGTCGCGGGGGTCACGTCAACGGGTCGGGCGTTGATCGTTCGATGCTTGCGATGATTGTAGGTGCGTACGAGTGTAGGTAACAGGTCGATCCAACGATAGGACGCGTTCAAGGAGAATTGTTTCCACATGAGGTTTTTCAGCGTACGATTGAAACGTTCGACGATCGACGCTTTCATCACGCTGTACGTGGAGTAGTGGTTGATCCTGCGGGTCTTCATACATCGTTGAAATTCCGCGTTGTAAAACTCCTTACCCATGTCGGTTTGTAAATTTCGCGGGCATCTATCGCTCTGTCGCAATACGATCGTGAACGCCGCGGTTACGTCGCGTCCGCTTTTCGTTTTCACAGCTACGGCCCATGCATACTTGCTGAACGCATCGATGATCGTTAGTATGTAGTGATATCCTCGATTTTGCTTCGCGTAAGGACGCATCTCCACCAAATCAGCCTGCCACAAATCATCGTAGCTGCGAATCACGACGGGTCGCCGCGGAAAATTTCGTCTCGCGGGTGCATGTAATTCGTTCACTAATTGTACTCGCTCCTTGTTCATACTTCGCGGATTGGCGGGGATGATCGCGGCGATTCAAGGATGATAGAAGTAGTATGAGTTCCTCGAGTGTTCGTAAAATACAAGCGGTGCACGTTTTTCGCGATCGTTCGTCATCATTCGACGATTCGGAGCCGTAGCCGCTATCGTAAGGGTCAGGATCAATAATCATTGGCGTCGTCGACCCTCATTAGCTTCGTTATCGCAGTCGGTGTCGCTGTTGATGTCGTGAACTCTTCGAGTCTGTCATTCAAGTGATCCGAGCGTCGTTCCATCGCGTTATTTAAATCGTCCTCTAACCGAGATAATTGCGCGTTAACTCGCGTCTCGAGTTGAGATCGTTGATACTCGGCGTCCAGTCGCGCGTTCGCGATAGCCGTTTCGATTTTTCGGGTAAAGCGATCGTCCGCCGCGGACAATAGTCTAGTCATTGTCATCACCGCTTCGTTGTTATTGTTGTTGATGTTGTTATTGCGTAACGAGGTGCCAAACTTGTTCACCGACATAACGACGCGTGCGCGCGAACAATACTGACGCGGCGATTAAGGGATCGTTCAATTTAAGATATGTCCGGCCTCGCGAAGTTCCTCCATGATGGATGCGATTTCGTTATCGTGACCCGTGTGACCTGCCGCGCGCGATGCCATGAGCAATCTCAGTCTATCGACTAATTCATTCGGATTATCCCAGTACACGTAATCGATCGCGTTATCGGTGACCGTCATGGATTCGTCGATGGGTAATCCTAAACCTTGTCGCGTGCCCGCGGTGCCCGTACCGCCCGCGCCGTTACCCCTGCCCCTAACGCGTCTGATACCCGATGTCCGCACCCCGCCGATTATCGCGGATATAATTTTCTTGTACTTGTATCCCTTGTTACCCAACGTGCGCTTGCTCGGTGAATGGTTTCGCTTATGCGCGTTCGTTGATAATAAGATGCGTCGGTACGAGTAAAAATCCGCGTCCGTGCACGTGCGAATGTTCGGCATTCGCATGAACAACAGTTCGTACAAGCCCCGAGTGCCCGCGTGTCGCGTTCGGTTGACACGAATGTCGTCACCATCCTCGTCGATGGAGAGTACGGAATCACCGATCATTAGGTCTTCGTCGGACCCCAAGTATACGTCGTACACGTTGTCAATTCGTTTCTTCGTGTCGGTGAATAACAGTCGTAAATATTCTCGCGACAACGGTCCTTTGGCGTTTCGAAGATATACTTCGATATCATCCGCGGGGTTGCGTAGCGTATCCAAATCGTAAACCTTTGCTGACGACTCATCATCCTGAATTTTTTCACTGTCTTCGTCGTCAACATCATCAACAACAACATCATCAACATCGTTATTATTGTTGTCGTTGTCATTGTCATTATCATTATCGGTGTCGTTATCGTTGTCGTTGTCGTTGTTGTTGTCGTTGTCGTTGTAGTTATCCTTGTCGTTGTCGTGGTCGTTGTCGTTGTCGGTGTCGTCGTCGTCGTCCTCCTCCTCATCGTCGTGATCGTTATAATATGGAAGGTTATTCAGACGTTCCTTGGATGTATACGGAGTAACGGGTCGAAGTCTCTTCGATGATTGTTGTTGGTCGTATTCATGTTTCCTCTTCACTGACCACGATCGAGGTGTTGAGGGCGTTTTCAACGCGGACGAATTTTCGAGCAATCGGTTCAACGGTTCGACGATGGGACGCGTGCTCGCCTCCACAGCTGCATCCGTAGTCATTTTACCAATTTTCAAGGCTAAACACATTTTACGTATAACGTCGCTGACTTTAGCGATTTCCACCTTTGCATGCACCTTTGCGTCCATACCTTGACGCTTCGTTCTTTTTTGGTGTTTCGTTCCTTTTTGATGTTTCGTCCCTTTTTGTCGATGAAGTCGACGATGTTTTCGCGTATGCTTCGCGTCGACGTTGCTCGAGGTTATCGGAGTCGTCATCGTTGTCGTTGGTTCGCTAGACATTTCGTGTTGCTCGATGAATGACTCGCGGTTTACTGATGTCAACGAGCTACGACGAACTCGTTAAATCCTCTTCGATATCGACCTTCGTACATAGAACTATCCTTATCGATCACCACGAAATCGTATCGTCGACGCCAACATCTCGCGCACAAGTCGTTGAACGACTCGAACGTCATGTCTGTATTCACGTGATCGTTGTACACATGACGCAAGTTCATGCCGTCTTGTTTGAACAGCATGAGAAAATTCGTGTTATCCCTGATTAAATGTTTAGGTATTCTAGCGTACGACTGACACAAATAAAAGCAATCCACGTTCGCATGACGACCCATGGAGAAGTATTCGCGTATCGCGTTCTGTTCGTCGCATGCCACGTCGTCGAACACGAAGATCGAATCGGGTCGAGCGTCTCTAGGTGGAACGATCTCAGCGTTGTCCGAGAAGGGAAAGTATTCGATTCCATCGACGAGTGAGAACACCTGCTCGAGATATCGATACTTTGGCTGATGCAACGATTTCGAGTACACGTACACGTTCTCGAAACGCAAACCGTTCGGACTCTCTAGCATGCTCAGAAGCACGTTCGTTTTTCCACACCCGGACGGGCCGCAAATCACGCCTCGCACACTATTCGGCAACAACGGGCCGTGTCTGTTCGATCGACTCGCATCGCTATCATCCTCGAGCATTCTGTTCGCGGTCACGCGAATAACGTCCGACTGTTTCGCGAATCGCATGTTACCGGTGTTTCTCAGGTACTCGCGCGCGTGTGACGAAGCACGACTATTTATATTCGTGGCACGCGTCACCCAGGTCACTATCACTGTGATCGGCTAAGCGCGCGTACGCGTTTATTATTGCAGTAGCTATTGTGACTATTCTAACGTATATGGTAGCATCAACGACTGCGACGTCTCACGGACTAGGCAAGAATCAGAAGAGGAAGAAGAATCTTAAGAAGAATAAGAGAAAGACTGGATCAGGTCTCGTGAACGGTATCATAAACCGTCTACCGTTCGAACTACACGTTCCGGGTTATCAGTTCTGCGGACCGGGGACGCGTTTGCTAAAGCGATTGGCTCGTGGCGACGAAGGTGTGAATCCCTTGGACGCAGCGTGTCGCGACCACGATATCGCGTACTCTCGTCGAAAGGATTTAGAGGGGCGACACGAGGCGGATCGTGCGCTAGCCGGACGAGCGCGAGAACGAGTTTTCGCGAACGACGCGACCTTTGGTGAAAAAGCAGCCGTGACTGGAGTGTGGGCAACGATGAAGGCTAAGACTAAACTCGGCATGGGTATGAGAAGGACGAAACGTAAACAGAGAAAGTCTGGAAGGAAACATCCTCAACGGCGACGACGACGACATCGTAGTCTACGAGTGGCGAAACGCGGTGGCTTTCTTCAATTTCTTCCATTCGTGCTACCTGCTTTATCGGCTATCGGGGCATTGGCCGGTGGAGCGGCTGGTATAACCAAAGCGGTCAACGATTCGAAGGCCTCGCGAAAACAACTGGAAGAAACGTTGCGTCATAATCGGGCGATGGAAGGGCGAGGGATGCATCTGACACCGTACAAGCGAGGTGCGGGCTTGAATCCTAGACGTCGAAGCCAACGACGACTGAGATCAATGAAAAAAAAAACGCCGATCGAGTACGCGCGTGGCGACGGTGGCGGCGATAACGCAACAACCTATGACGAACCTGCAATTAGAACGCGAATGCGCTAGCATCCCGTTCTTTCGAGGGGTGTTTATGCGCGACACACATCCCACGCGCGTAAGAAGCAACGAATGTGGCATCGCGAATCTGGACGAGAATCGAGGCGTCGGTACGCACTGGGTCGCGTACGCGAAACGCGGGCCGCGAGTACAGTACTTTGATAGTTTTGGGAATCTGCGACCTCCCGCGGAATTGATCTACTATTTCGGACATGGTACAACAATCACGTATAATCACAATCGTTTTCAACGTTTCGACGAGATGAATTGCGGTCGCTTGTGCATGCAATTTTTACAGCAAAAGTCTATCGAATTATGGCCTATATACTAATAATATCGGTATGTGTACTAAGATTATGTTACAATGGATCCATGCGTAATGACAATTCACACCTCCTATAATAATAAAGACTCATAATATCGATAAAATGTCGAGTATTTGTACGCGCGCGTCACTTACCACCTCTCCGTCGCGCGAGTGTAATCTATGATATGTCGTTCACTCTTACGTTAACGGGTCGCAGTAGCGTGCTCACGGTAAACTATTTCCCTCCGATAGATTTGAGTGATGGTCAATACGAATTAGGACTCGCGGACTTGGAGACGTTTCACGCGATACCGAACATCGACTCGAGCAACGATAAATTCTATTTCGTCGTGAATTATGACACCGAAAACAATACCATCGCTGACACCATTCATGAATGCATTACGATCCCCCACGGCTCCTACGAATTAGACGCTATCGCCGAGTATCTGAAGCAACGATTACTCGATCGATATCCTCGAAGACGCGGAAACAACGATAGCAACGATGACGACAAGTACCCTCTAATGCTACGAGCTAACAACAACACCATGAAAAGTGAGCTGTACTGCTCGTTCTTTGTAGACTTTACGAAACCGAACAATGTGGGCTCGTTGCTAGGATTTTCTCCGAATCGCGTCTTATTACCTAGAATCTGGCACGAGTCCGACGTACCCGTGAATATTATAAACGTTAACGTGATCAGAGTAACGTGCAACGTCACTACCGGCGCGTACAGCAACGATAAACCGGTACACACGATTCATGAATTTTCACCTCGCGTACCGCCGGGATATAAGATATCGGAAACTCCGCGACACGTCATTTACCTGCCGATCGTCGCACGAGCAATACACGATCTAACGTTGTGCATCGTCGATCAACACGATCGTCCTATAGATTTCCGCGGAGAAGAAATAACTATTCGTTTGCACGTTCAACGACGTCCGCGCGATAGGCTAGCGTGACTACACGCGTATTCGTGGGTGTGTAGTATGTTAGTGTTAGATCACGCGTACGAATCATCAATCGTCGCTGCCGCTACTACTCCTGCTGCCTCTGTCTCGCGTCATCGGCGCAATCCTTTATCGGAAGGCGAAAGTAGAAGAATAAAGGTTGGTGGAGCGATAAGAAGAGGATCCATAAGGAGGAGAAAGCCGTTGACTCGTCCGAACGTACGTTTCTTACGATCGTTAGGTTTCATCGTCGCCTATTAGACACGCAACCACGATGTCGATTATTCTGGACGTGGCAAATACGCCAACCTTTGACAATCGTATCACGAAGATCGAGTTACACACGTACAATCCATACGCCAACACGACGTTCGATAATAGCGACGAGATAAGAATCCCCATACAGCAGCAAGATCTATACACGCTTCCGTGCGAAAGTTTTCTCTACATCGAAGGTCGTGGCACGTTGACGGCGCATGATGCGAAAGGCCCGGCAACGTCCGCGACCGCTATTCTCGACAATAATTGCGTTGCGTTCATGTTCGATGAGATTCGATACGAATTGAACGGTGTCGAGATCGATCGTTGTCGGAATCCAGGAATCACAACTACATTGAAAAATTACGTTTCGTTGTCGGCCGAGAGGAGTAAAGTGCTTGCGAATGCCGGTTGGAATTATGCCATCGATTACAATAAAGATATTTTTCATTCGGGTGCTTTCAATTTCTGCGTACCCCTGAACATGTTATTAGGATTCTGCGAGGATTACAAACACATCGTGATGAACGCGCGGCACGAGCTAATACTTATACGATCGCGTGTAGATTCGAACGCGATGCACTGCACCTCCGCCACTGCGATACCGAAACTAGAGATACGCAAGGTGCAGTGGCGTATGCCCCACGTTGTTTTGGAGGAAGTGAATAAGTTATCGATGCTGCGTATCCTGGAAAGCGGTCGGCCGATCGCGATGAGTTTCCATTCGTGGAGCCTGCATGAGTACCCGTTACTGCAAGAGACAACGAAACACACGTGGACCGTGAAAGCTACGTCGCAAATTGAGAATCCTCGATTCGTGATATTCGCCATGCAAACCAATCGAAAGAATCGTCCCGATAAATGCGCGGGTGTATTCGACCCGAATCGTCTTACGAACGTTCGACTGTATCTAAATTCCGAGACGTATCCGTACGATGACTTGAACTTAGATTTCGATAAGTATAAATACGCGCTCCTATACGATATGTACGCGAAATTCGGCAGATCGTACTACGGTCACGGAGAACCGTTGCTGAACGCGATCGAATTCTTACAATACGCACCTATCGCGGTCATAGATTGTTCCAGGCAAAACGAGTCGTTGAAAAGTGCTACGGTGGATGTGCGAATAGATTTCGAATGTAAAGAAAATATCCCCGCTAATACTACCGCTTTCTGTTTGATAATACACGATCGTATAGTCGAATACGGCCCTTTAACCAACGTGGTACGCAAACTAATATAGCATGCGTACATATATTATTACTACTACTACTACTAATACTACTACTACTACGGATACTGCTACTGTTTTAAAACGTCGATGTCGAAGACTTCAGTTACCGTTCCGACTCCGTCACCGCCGGTGCTACCTAAACGAATAATAATGTTCGCCATTGTCGATCTGCAAGGTTTCAATATCGAACGTGAGTTCGTCGCCAAAGAGATCGCGATTCGCGCAAACAGCCACAATGATAAAACGACGACAACTACGACGATAATCAGCCATTGGATCTTCGAACCACCATACTTCGTGAAACATCTGAATTCGTGGGATAACCGTCAAGCGTCCTGGCTGGCGAAGCATCATCACGGACTTCGCTGGTCTGACGGCTATGTTCCATACTCCAAACTTGAGGGGCTCCTCACCAGCGTACTCGCGAACATTGACTTCGTCATCGTGAAAGGTGCGGAAAAGAAAACGTGGATGCTGCAACTACTACCTAACATAATCGTGGAGGATGTATGCAATTTGTACGAACTGACGGCGCGAAAGATCAACAACAACAACAACAGTAATGACAACGCTCGAACTGTCGAAGACGACGGTGGCTACGACGTTGACGATGATTATTGCGGGATCATGCCTGACGTCCCTAATCTGAAGTCTATGTCTTCAACGAATGCTATTCGATGTGCATTTCACAACAACTGCGGTTTGCGCGCTAGAGAATGTCGAGAAAATATGGAATTATATACGTAGCGTCACCTAATGTAAGTCCCACACACGCATTGCATCTACTTTACGCGTCATATGCAGAGAAACGAATATGTAAGAGTTATTTTTTTTTTGTTTTCTATAGTGAACACAACGGCGGCGGTGATGAGAACAATGACAACGGCGACTGATTCCTCTACCCACGAGCATGAATATCCCTCCCAGACGAATGTTACTTTTACGCAAATACTGATTTTATAATTTAAGTACGCATGGATAGCTTTACATTGTACATGAATAAACACATACACTGCTTTTTTTTGAAATATATATATATATATATACATTTATTTAAAAAATTGTTGTACATTTATTATTAAACATATATATGCACGTACTATAGTGGTACATGGTTTACATCAGGTAGCATAGATTGTAATCCTAACGCTAACAATTCACAATCGATCAATGAATGCTGCTCAAAGTGCTCGCTTTCGGAAATTAATTTCACATAATTCGTTGGTACGGAAGCGGTACGTAGAACTTCCACGAAGGTGGTATATTTACTACTTACAGAGTACATATTTTCAGTTAGCCAGGTGAACATATGTTCAATGCAATGTTTATACGCGAATAGTTTACGTATCGTGGCTTCAGTCATATATATGGCAGCGCGATTATCAGTGATTTTAATAAGTTGATCATCATGCATACGCGTGAATTTGAGTCGCAAATGATCAATTACGATGTGGGTTTGGGGCGATGTTGCGTTGCTGCGTAATCGTTGGAGTATGTCCGTCTCGTTTTGCAGTAGGAGCTTCCACGTTGACATTGAAAAGCATACCTCACAGCCTTTATTGTCGGCTATGGCGATCTCGACGTGGCACGAATCCATACCAATGCGAATTCCAATAGTTAGCCGTTTATAAGCTGTTACGGTCAGTGGGTAATCACGCCCCAGGATCCGTACGATTGATGGTTTTGGTGTTCTCAACGTTTTTGACGTTGTGGATCCAGAACTGTAAGAAACATGTACACGAAATTAATACTTCGGTCGTTTCCGTTTACAGTGAAAGAAGTAAGCGAATGAAGTAAGTGAAAACTGTATAGTAACGTATACATACCTCATACTGGACTGTTGATGATGTTGTTGTTGACGTTTATTTGGAAACCCACCATTGTTGTCGGACGCGCAAGATGAATCGTTTAAGCTGCGCTTGTACATTTTTATATGCACTATGTATGATTCTCATCGGCGGAAAAAATGATGCGAGCGATACTTGTTAGCACTCGAGCGTACGTGGTGTAATGAAGTCCCCATGACTGACCCACGTCATTTTATACTGATTCACGCACACGTACATGTCAATGTTTGGAAGTATATTGCATCACGTGGTACAGTGTCATACTTATTCCATGGGCTACGACGACGATATTTACTGAAATCACCGATAATGCATTCTTTACGAACGATATCGACGATGCTATATTCAACGATGATGTTGTCGAGTGGGATAACTAGGATAAATTACCAAAATCATGAAAATCTATGTACGAATTCTTTTTTCGCCCTTACACGCTCCCACGACGCTTGACTTACAGCTCCTCGAGAAAGATCGGCTTGAGACGTCACTCTCGATCGTGAAAATACTTGGAACTCTACCCCGAATAATTATCGCTCTATGTTTACAATGGTTGCTTACGCGAACGTACCGCATAGTTCATTTCTTCCTTACACGTGCGCCGTATCGGTCCCACGGTTCAAATATCAAAACGCGTTCAATCCTGCTCAGATATAAACACACGGTGTGACGCGGTGCAATGTTGTGTTTACTCCATGGGTTATCGCAACGATTGACTTACAGCCTCCTCGATCGTGAAAATACTCGGAACTCTTCTCCGAATAATTCTCGCTATATGTATACATCATTGCACGTGCGCTGTATCGGCCCCACGGTTAAAATATAAACACACGGCATAGTGTGGTTCGCTCTATGATTTCTCAGAAATTATGTACCACCCTTTTTCTTAGAAATCATCATGGAATGCAATGTCGTGTTTATTCCATGGGCTATCGCGATGATTGATTTACAATAATTATCGTTCTATGCTTATATCATTGCACGTGCGCTGTATCGGTCCCACGATTCAAATATTTCCTCAGAAAAAAATCTTTTCTCCTGGTCCACCCTCTTTCTCAGAAATCATCGTCGAAGACGCGATTTGAATTTCCACGAATCGGTCGCGGTCGCGCCTGCGCACCGATCCCCGCACGCGTACGGAGATTGCGCGGCGGCGACACGTGCCCAAAGTACCTTAAACATCCAGTATGTGGCGCCAATACGAAATGTATGAAAAACCTGAAAAATTTATCAAGGCGGGCCCAAATACCGACGCGGACCCAAAGTACCTTAAACATTCAATAGGTGGCGCCAATAAGAAATGCGCGCGGCGCCATTTTAAAATTTTGAAAATCCACCCCCCTCCCCTGTGACGTCAACCCCCTCGCCCACGAACTCCACCTGCGCGCGCGGCGCCATTTTGAAAATTTTGAAATCCCCCTTCTCCTGTGACGACATCCCCCTCTCACCAACGAACTCGGTCGACGCCCTTTTGGAATCCCCCTCCCCTGTGACGTCATCCCCCTCACCAACGAACTCGGTACCCCCCTCCCCGCCTCACCCCCGCGCCCATCTCGCCGAAGAGCGCGGTACCCCCCGCCCCGCCTCACCCCCTCACCACCCGGTCCCAGAACCGGCATACTATACCTACTAGTTATAATTTAATTCAGCTTGAAACCCGTCACGCCACAGCATATTTTCCCATGCAACATTGTCGACAGCAATCTTCCGACGCACGGTATTCTGAGAACGCTCGATGTGATAAGCATTCCGAAACCTAAGCATTGTAGTAGATAATTTTATATTTTTCTTCCCTGTTAAATTTCTGTTACACCATCATTGACAACTGATTCAACCCTCGCGTGTTATGAGAGTTTCCCTGAATTAATTTTCAATGATCTACAAATTGAATTATGATAATAATTTTATATAAACCGTTACGCCACTGCGTCTTCCAACGCCGTCGACGTTCTTGGAACTCCGGATGCGATAACAACCTAAGCACTGAGATGCTGAGAACGTTCCGAGGCGACAACGGTTGGGCCCGTGTGCATGAGGTGCAGAGTCAGCAATTTTGGCGCTGTTTGTTCAAAGTCCCGAGTGCTCGGGCCTACCCTGCGATCGCTCGTGGCAGTCGGCTGACAAGTCACATAGTGCGTGGTCGTTCTGTCCGAGGGACATTAACTATTTATTAAAATAGTCGTCGAGCGAGAGTTCTATCGAGTACTAGTGACCATAGAAAAGACTCAGTTCCCCCGTAGAGACTCGTTTACAATTTACTGTTTCAATCTTAATTTTAACCATTTCTCGCTAATTCTTATATTTTCGCGTGTTAATATTTTAAATCCACCTTTTATACGGACATTAATCAAAGTGCACCGTGCGACGTATCCTGCGTTTCAACACCGTATACCGTAAGCCCCTCCAGAGACAGAGAGAGAGAGAGAGAGATTGTTCGCGAAAGAGCTCGCGATGAGCGTGAGTTGCCGGTGAGGTTATGTAAAGAACGCACAGTATTTATGAGCAATGTTTATTGTACACTCGCTGAGTGAGTCCGAACATAAAAGAATTATGAGTGAGAATGAGCGGATGCACGTTGTGCAGAGAGTGTACAGTTCCTGTCTCGTTGAGACGAATCGCAAAACGACGCACACGTGGCCGCGTAACTGACCACGATCCACAATCGATACACGACGAGTCTGAGCACGAGATATTGAATTGAGCGGTGAGATACAAAACGGTTGAGCGTTAGCACGAGCAGAACAATGAGCCTTCACGAGTTACTTGAGAAAAACGTTCAGTAAAACCGACGCGTCTACCTTCGTACTCTGCGTGAACAAGAAGAGCAATCGCAATATGGCCGATCGATTTCCGTTACTCGTCTTCTCCAAAAGTCTGGAGGATCGAGCGACGTGGGGAAATGCGATTGGCTGAGCATTCTGTCGCTGACACCTGATTGGTCGATCGATTGTGGATCGGGCTTGTCGATCCGCTGTCCAGGAGGTGCTGCGATGAGTTGGGTGTGGCGGAGATCGGAACTACCGAATCTCAAACAGAGAGAGAGAGGGAGAGGGAGAGAGGGAGAGAGAGAGAGTAAGCGGTTCTAAAAAAAATTAACAATCTCTTCGTATCGAATCGGTGAGTGATTTTAAGTATGACATTGTACGGAACCGGCAATTAATCAAACCATTACGTGTTAAGGTCGATTTACACTATCCGGTAACGTTCCGTCTACGGCACGAACCGGCGCCAGTCGATATTGTCGCGAAGAATGTTTTGCCGGTTCGTAACGGTCCGCGTCGAAACGTTTCGTCGTGTGTCTGACAGTGTAAACCAGTAAACGGCAGAGACCGCATGCAGCACAGAATGGATTCCGAAAAATTAATAGAACATGTGAAGGTGTATGTGCCGTTGTATGCTACGGACAATCCCAAGTACAGCGATAGTGTATTCAAGGACAATGCTTGGAGGCAAATTGGGAAGGAACTGAATCAGCCAGGTAAGATGAATAACTTATTTAACGTATATATAAAGTATTTCTAACCTAGTTTTTACATAATTGTGTCTTGCCATTTAACACGGTCTTGTTCCGTAATAAAAAATTCTTTAAATGCGTCTCGAACATTAAATGCAGCACTTACTGCACTGGCCCCTTGTCGTGGCAAGTTTTGCAAACCAGTGCCATTACTCTGATTCTGAGCATTGCCATGTACATTAATATTGTGATCTCGCAGATAATTATGCAAAATGCACGTAGTCAAAATGATTTTATCGACATTTTCTGGCATTAACTTCAGTCTTCGATTGTAAAGCTGAAATTTTTGACTCAGTATTCCGAAAACATTTTCAGACACTCTCCGGGCGCGTGAGTGACCATAATTGAAAATTCTTTTTGACCTGTCTCCCTGAATTTGCGAACCAGGATATGGTTTCAATAAATATTTTTGTAAGGGAAATGCCTCATCGGCAACTATGACATAAGGCATAATGTTTTGCGTATTAGGAAGCGTATTGTCTTTCGGTATATTCAATTTATCTCTTTCGAGTGCTTTGCCGAATGTAGAAGTGGCAAATAGGCCTCCATCGCTATTCCTACCATACCCGCCTATGTCTACTGCGATAAATCTGTAATGTGCATCTACTAATGCTAACAGGACAGTGGAAAACGTTTTCTTATAGTTAAAAAATTTAGATCCACTGTTTGCGGGAGCTTGAATGACAACGTGTTTCCCATCGAGAGCGCCTATATAGTTTGGAAAATTCCAAATATTCCAAAATTCTTTGGCAATTTTTTCCCATTGATCCGTTGTAGGCTGTGGCATTGTTACAGACATCAAATTTTCTATTACTGCTTCGCATACTTGAATGACAATTTTTTGCACTGTTGAATGACCGAGTCGATAGCTGGTAGCTATTGTGCTAAACGAATCACCAGTAGCTAAGAACCTACGAAATATAAATTTTCTGAGTGTAACCTTTTAAAAAATTGTACTGCAGAGCTGAGGATAAAAACCTTATATATCACTCATTCAATTTTTTCCAGAAGGCAATGATAACTAATTATTTACCCCTTTCAATTTTTTAAAACTTTTTTTATTCGTATAAATTATAGCATTCATATTTTGCCAATTTCGCTACAAATATTATTGCCTTTTTCCAGCGTCTCTTTGTAAGAAAACGTGGACCGGTCTTAGAGACTCTTTTAGAAGAGCGTTGAAAAAAAGGCGCGTAACACAAAGTGGACAGGCTGCTTTAAAAATTAAGAAATGGAAGTTTGAGGACGAGATGTCGTCCGTGGTACCATACATGCAAGAAAGGGACACGTGTACTAATTTGATAGACATCAGTGATGATGTTAATGAAGATGGACCAAATGAAAAAGAATATGACGATAAAAACGAAGAGGGAGGTGATGAACGAAGCGATGATAAGGACGATGACAAGGATGATGGTATTGATGGTGAAGATGTGAATGAGTCACTTATTGAGGATGAAAAAAGGAAGAAACAGAAAGAAATCAAAAGAAAAGTTATCACCAAAGTAGTTAGGAATAGTGGCAATAAATGTCACACGCAATCGAAATCGGCATCAGCAGTGATGGTGAAATATTTGTTGGAAAAAAGAACTGCTAATGCACGAACAACTCCATCGACTCCACAACCCAGTGCAATAGACACCTTCTTTTCGAGTATTGCAGCAACGGTCAACAATTTTTCTCCCTATTATCAAAATATAGCGAAGTCCCAAATATTCTCCATCATCAGTGAACTCGATATGAAACAGATTATACAAGAGCAACCGTGTTTTGCACCCAACACACCCACACAACGTCAACACTCTGCATTAATGCGAAAAACAATTCCCCTCCAATCTCGGGAATCATGTCCCACTGGGCCATACACTGTACAACATCCTTCACCATCACCATCACCATCACGATCGCCGTTTCTATCGTCATCTATAACACCAACTCCGAGTCCTTCACCATTAATGGTCTCAACTCCAACACTATCACCATCAGTTTATGATTTTCCAGCGATAATTTCAAACCCACATTTGAACGAGCAAACACCATATACAGAGTATATGAAAATGTAAATATGTACAATAAAAAATCATTACCTTAAACAAACTGCAAGTCTTTCTGTGGGGGAAATTGCTTCACGGAACGACGTATTTTGTTTTTGTAACCCAGGTTCAATGCATTTCAGCAATTCAACAAATTTGCATTGCGACATTCTGAAGTACTGATAAAACTTATCATCGTATTTTAATAGTTCATTGAATGAAGTCCAATACTCCCCATCGACTTTTCTCTTTTTTAATATTGGGTGTACCCAAATTCTATTTCGCTTTTCATCCCTTTTTGCTGCAGCATCCTCTTCGTCCAAAAGTAAGGCTAGGAGAGTCAATTCCTCGTCACTATCTGATGCGCTCATTTCGACTGCTAAACGTGAACTGCCGGACTGTTGCCGGAGCAGTGCAGATGCATGCATAATATTACGTGTCGTTGACGGAATGCGCAGTTGCCAGTACGTGTCGGTCCGTGCCGTATACTGTAAATCGACCTTTACGTGAATCATCCCTCGATAATTGTCCCATTCCCTTCTGCGCGTACTGCATTTGTAAATTATTTCCAATCTGATTATCAAAAACGCCGACCAACCTATCTTTCTAAATTATTTACCTAGAATATGTAATACCGAAATACAAACGCGATAATTGATCTAACCACTTATTGTTAGTGGGTTACGGGTTTTCCCTCGGTCAATTATTGTCGATCAATTATTGTCCACTAACTATTGTTCATCATCTGACGTCCACGTTAATAGTTAATTGCGACCTTTGGAACCGAATCGAATCCTTTGTAATCGGGTGTAGAATTTTACATATCGCGTTTGAGCTTTTATATTTTGTTCATCGAAAAACGTTCATATTTGTTGGTCATCTACGACTTCGCATAAATCCATGTAAATTCCCATTTTTGTACCACTTTTCAAAAATCTTTCCTTTGCATATTTTTGTAATACATGGTAATATTTACTTAAATCTTGTCTCATTCTGTTCGAACCAGTCTCTACCAAAGTACTACATCCTGATTGAACAAACTGTGTAGGTTGTAGACAAAAGCCGTGCCCAAAATAATCCTGATTTTTGCGTAATAATCTAATAATGTCAAAATTACAATAATCCTTTTAAATTCGTTAAGCGTTGCGTGAGAAAAATTAGACTAAACCGCTCGGTCGCTTAAAAATTAACGTCCTCACGTAACACAGGGAACCACGCCTTCCCATGGTCTTGTCGCACGTTTCGGAGCATGTGTGGATTATTAATTAATTAGGAATTGTTTTGTTAAAATCAGATACCTAACATAATTTCTGATAGTCAAAGGACTGTGGGATCTCCCTAGTCAGAAATTGTGTATATGAATTTAGGAACATTGGGGGAGGGCCCTCAGCTGTGTGAAATTGTATGGTTTTCGAGATGTGGGATGTTATGTTTTCTTGTGCGTACGAATGTTTCGCAAAGATCGATTATATTTTTGAATTAAGAGTCTGATGGATGGACGTGAGCACAAACACAGACCGCCTCGTTAAGTAGAGGGGCCCATAGTAGCGTGGCCGAGCGATAAAATGCAACGTAAGCCTTTTCGGCGCGGACCCAATCTGGCCGCTGCCGAGAGCGTGAAGCTGCGACACTCTGTGACGGTTGTTAGAATGTATGAATATTTAAGACGCATCCGTAAGATGTCGAGTAGAGTCAGTCTGTCTATCGTCGTCGTCGTTATTTAACTCACTTCATATATCAAAAGTGATTAAGAGTTCGCATAGAATAAATAATACTAACAAGGAACACTATTCAATTGATGATGGAATCGCGCAGATTTTTTTATATAGATCGAAGGTATATGTTGCAGAGGTCACAAAAATGTAAATTAAAGATGCTCCCAAAAGCTGGTCTGACCTTGAAAAATCAACAAAGGTGTAACAAGGGAAAGAAGAAAAATGAGAGAAAGAGAATGACAAAACCGTGTGTTGAAATTTATTTACCCCTACAGCACATTTTGTTGCAGGAACGTTGCACAAAAGTTGCAGAATATTACAATGTTGCCGTTTGGTTGCAAGCTGCATTGCAATATTACTGCAAAATTGCGGAAACATTGCCGTGCAATATTTCAATGGCCACATTTGTGCAATGTTACAGAAACATTGCGCACATATCGCCGCGTAATATTGCTCTGGAAACATTTGTGCATTATTTCAGGAATATTGCGCACATATTGCCGTGCAATATTACAATGGCCAGGTTTGTGCAATATTTCGGGAATATTGCACAAATATTGCCGTGAAATATTGCACCGTGGAAGATTTCAGCAATGAAACCGCAATATATTCGAATTTCGTGGAGCGATTCCTAATTGTCGATGCCCAGAATACAGTCTAAGATTCCACGGGCTATCAAGAGGGAATATACGCGAACGCGGACATTATCTGACATAAATAATTAATACAATTATTTAATTAACACTACAGAGTTTAAACAAACTGATAAACAATATTCAGCAACAAAAGAGATTTGTATAAAAGTGTTACACGTGCAAATTAATGCCAGTGTCCTTACTATTACCGTTTAATTGTTTATATCTATTTAAAACGTTCCGAATTGTCGAGGGAAAATATCTAAGTCCGGATATGTTGCGGTTTCATGGCTCATATATTGCTCATATCTTGCAGCGCTTGCAAGATATGAGAAATATATGAGCAATATATGAGCAACATATTCGAATTTCCAGGAGCGATTCCTAATTGTCGATGCCCAGAATACAGTCTAAGATTCCACATTATTAGGAGCAAAAGAATATAGTATTTAATATTGCATATAATTACCTTATTATATTTTCTCTCCCAATTAATATTTTCATTTCCTCCTTCCTCCCTCCTTTCTGACTCCCTCAGACTCCCTCCTTCCTCCTTCGTTTCCTTCCTCGCTTCGCCCCCCTTCCTCTCCTGTTCCTGCCCGTTGGTTTCTTGGGCCACATCGATTATTGCCCGATGTATCTGAAAATGAAATAATGAATGTATTATTTTATGACAAATAGTATGATTGTATGAACATACAGGGTGATTCTCTCGCTGTCAGTACGTTAGGGTCGAGCGAAAATATATTTTTTTTCAGATATAATATTGATGTAGGTGTCAAAAGTTACCCAAGGTGGTCCATAATCTGCGTTTGAAAGGATTTGTTTCTCGGATTTTATCTTCAGGTTGGTTATTGGCACCAAAGTATACAATTTGTATGAAATTTTCCAATTTTTATGAAAATTTTATTGTTGCCGCTTATAATGGGTATAATGATGATTGGGGTGACCGTACCTAATATCGCCCAGAGATGGGCATTATTTAAATGAAAAATTATTAATAATTATAAATAAAAAATTATTTAAATAACGTATCAAATAAAACGGACTTTATCTTTATTTGTCATGAAATAAAAATATCCCAGACTTATTTTAGAGCTCTTACTTTTTGACCCGTCGGGTACCCGGACATTACCCGGGATAACTTCAAGCAGTTGAATGTAGTAGTGTCTGTGATTGTCTGTGGTATAGTTTGATGTTAGCCAAATATGATTGAACAATACCACATTCAATGGCTTGAAGTTGTTTCGGGTAGACGGGTACCCGACGCGACGGGTCAAAAAGTAAGAGCTCTAATTTTTATTTAAAATAAGAGTAAGCCAGAGTTACTTTTATTTGAAACGTCACAAATAATTCTTCTTGTTCGACGTGAATTTATCCGACGGCCACAAACAATTTTTTTGTATAAAAATAATTCTGAGTTATTTTTATTTGGCGAGTCTCGAATAAAATATGTGTCTTGTATTCGAAAACAATTTTTTATTTGAAATAATTTTTTGCTCATTTCTGATAACGCCTATGTTCCTAATATCACCAGTCACTATATCTCGCAAAGTAAGCACTAAAATTTATCGGTAATGCACTGAATTAGTACCTAAACATATGTAGGAAGACATATTGTAATTGTAGCATCATGTGATCAACAATTCCAGAAAGGGAAGTATTTTAGAAAATCGTAATAGTGTCAAAATTTATTAAATTTAATATGGACGGCCACAATTTTACTGTCTAATAATTCTGTGAATGCAAGAATATCTAAGCATGTAACTGAAATAAACTTTATTTGTTGAATATGTACATTCGAAGGAAAAAAATAAAATATTGTAAAAATCGTATTTCTATATTTTTGTAATAAAAATGAAATCAAAGATAGAGAAAAAAACATTTCTAGAATTTGAACAATTAATCAACATTTCTTGTGTAGGCGATATTAGATACACTTTTTTCAGGACCGGATTTTTGCATGTCTTGCGTTTTTTAATTAATAATTAAAAATTTGTAGGTTTCAACGATTCTAACTTATGCTACATGAAAGATGATTAATTTCTCTTTATTTTGAAATAAATTGCATGCGAAAATATCGATTATTCAATTGACAGCGATTTAACCTGTGCTAGGCGATATTAGGTACGGTTACCCTATGCTAAAATATGTTTGCGTACAATATTCGATCTTTCGAATGTCTAATTCCAGAGAAGATAATATTTAAAAAGTATCACGTCTTCCTTTAAACGAATATCAGCGAGAGAATCACCCTGTATAATAGTATAAAATTTTAATACTTACAGGTGTCATATCTTCCATAGCTTTATCCTCCATCTGTGTCCTGGGTGCACAAAACTGAACTTTTACCAGTGATGGTTACTCGAAGACTGACTTCCCCATTTCAGGAACAGGGATGCTAAGCAAAATTTTCTGTGGTCACTTATTTTGGGAGGGGGAACACCTACAGGAGTGGTGGTAATGTGTACGTAGTCAGGAAAGTCCCTTCGCGTTGCTGGCGATTCGCGTTGCCGGGAAGTGGGTACCTGCAAACTATTCGTAGTGGAGGGGGAACAGGAACCAACTTCCCGGCAACACTGCTAGTGTAAAGTCCGTACGGGGCCTTGACTAATTTATGATCCGGGCCGGCAAAACCCAGTATGCAAGTTATCTGCCGCATAAGGGCGTCAGCCCCCGGCAGAAGGGGGCGCTAAAACTATCTCGCCCGCTTAATAATAAAGGAATGCAACTCACGCATAAACAAAATGTTAATGTAATTCTTTTTTTTGTACTCCGTAAAGGCAAAACATATTAAATAGAAAACAGGTGCAAAAAATTTGGGGCCCCCAATCAATTTTTTGCATTGGGACGCCAACCATCCTCGCACCGGCCCTGTTTATGTTGGGTTTGGCGTCTGTACCCGTCGACGCCGTGCACGCTTTAAGGGGGGATTCTCATGTAACAGCCCCCGAAATTTATGCATTTTTTTAAGAATCTATTGTTAATATTGCATTAAACTCTTTTGGGGTATACCCCAAGCAGGCAAAAGTTTTTGCATCTTCAAACTTGCAGTAAATATTTTTATTATGTCGATCCATCTTATAATTTATTAATTATTGTGGAATCTCTTCGACGATCGTGGCGGGATGTGCAATACCTGACACAGTCATCCGATTGCGAAAGGAAGAAAACTTTCTGAATTAACGCCGTTAACCGATTAACTGGCACGGCTTTTTTTATTATTCGTGCCCAAACTGGCAATACCGAAAAATTAAGTGAATCACAAAGTTATTCCATTTGATCATATATGATACAGAATTGGCAGATTTGGCAGAATGGGCCAAATTTTTTTGATCATATATGATACGTAAGCAGAATTGGCCAGATTTTTTTTATCATATACGATACATTGCCAGTTAATCGGTTGAACAATTTACGCTTATATTGGACCCAATATTTTAATTTTACTTTGTATTTATAATACTTTTTTATAAATTTTTAAATTTAATAATAAATTAATAAATTTTTCAATTCTTTTTCTTTAAAGTGGATCAAACGCAGCGTAAACTATCTAACTTTAAGAAACATCTATTCTTTTTTACAATCAGATGACTGTGATAGGTGCCACACACCCCGCCAACAGGAGTTACATCATCAAAGGGGTAGATATGATTCCACAATAATTATTAAATAATGAGGATCAACATGAAAAAAATATTTTCTGCGACTTTAAAGATGCCTCTTTATATACCAAGAGATTTTAATCTAATATGACCAACAGTTTTTGCAAAAAAATTCTTAAATACCAGTTACTTCTGGGGGTGTTAGACGAGAAACCCCCCTTAACGTAAACACCATTAAAATTGATTCCGTCTATTCGATGGAACTTCTAAATGCAGCAAGTTTGGATTTCAACGAAAGTAATTTGAAAATTTTTATTTCCGAATGTTATTGCAGGATTAGTGGTGTGGCGCTTCAATATCCACTACAGTGTTACATTAGAATTGATATTAATCAAATACTTGAAATTATTTGAACACGCATTCGACCAAAAATATCCAAAAGTAAAAGATTTTTGTATGGCGCTATGTTAATATAGAAGCCCACCACATTCCTGGCATCAGTATTCATTAGTGCGTGTATAAATGATATACATTATTCTCTCCGCCTCGGTCTCCTCTTAAAGCTGGCTCTCGAGTCGATCGCGTCCGAGTTTTGCTGAGCCGACCTGAAATCAAATTGCCCACTCATGGCGGTCATGCTTGTTGCCCGAACCAAGTCTCGGGATCCCGAGCAATACGAAAGTATCAGGATCCCGCCCGATCCCGTCCGAAATTTCCCGGCCCGTCCCGAGCCCGAAACGTCGGCTACAGTTCCTCTACGAGCTATAGTAACTAGAGATGTAGATTTCACGTGTACAACGTGTACACGTGTAGTTAATATATCCGTGTAGTTCTTAACACACGGGTACATGGGTATTAACATACACAGGTACACGTGTATCAAAATATACAGTTTCACGTATATTAACATATGTATATTTTATTAGGTGTCGTTACTTATATATAATTATTACTTAATCGTGTGTTTTGATGTAAGAAGGTTAAGGTGTTAATATTTTCTGGTAATAAACATTTTTTTTGGTTACAATACTTCCAGCACATCAAAAACATCGTTCCAACATCGCTGCGGTTGCTGGAATTGTTAAATATTTTTTGGCAAATACGGAAATCGCCGAGTATTTAATTGTCCTAGCTTTCCACCAGTTAAGCGGATCTAGAAATAAGTTTTCTTCGTTCCATATTGTCCACCCATAACGGAAGTCTGCCTTTCAATATTTTCTACAGCCGTGTACGCGGGTCGCTTTATAGCTTCCATTGTTTAATATTTTCTACCATTCAAATATTTTCGACACCTTAGAATCCTCAAACAATAGGCAAAGGTCCCGTCATCTGGTTGACAGTCGGTCTCGGCCGTGGGGTAGGTACTACCGGAGCACCGAACAACAGGGTCGTAAACCCGCACCTTCGGCAGGCGCTCGCGAACTCGGCGCGGCCAAGTTAATCCTAGAGCTCGTATATTTATTACTATTACGTGCACGCATCACGGAACTAAGGAGCGTGACAATGAAATGAAATTGATTACTATTTGGACTCAGGGTTACAACTACGGTTTTCACCGTATTACTGTAATCCGCATTAACTCGATACCTTATAAAATATGCATGTTAATACACGTGAAACTGTATATTTCGATACACGTGTAAGGGAGACTGGGGGTGGTTGAGACGTTTCTGAGAAAAATTATTCTGTAAACGAAACTAAATAATATTTTACTGATCTTTTTGCATATTTACATTCAGCATTCTATTCTTCAACAAAAACGATCATAATTATTTTAAAATGAAAGAAAGAATGTATTAACAAAATGTTATATTAAAATATACAAATTTCCGTCACAATTTGTTTGCTGAAGATATCTATTATAGATTACGCTAGGTTACTTTGGGGAGGTATGATACATGTATCAAATCGCTCTTGAATGTATGTCTCATACCTCCCCAAATGTAGAATTTTAAAACAATAATTTTAACAACACTTAACCTTAAACTGAAAGCAACGAGAGTTGGCACATATGTGTAATATTGAGTGTATTTTCCAGTAAAAGTAATGATATATCATACAAATCAATACACAGTGACAAAAACTTTATATAAATGAAGTACAAACTTACGTTTCTCAACACGAAAATGCACTTCCTTTAATAATAATAATTTCAGGTTAATAAATTAGATTCAAACAATTGTAACTGAACGCGATCTACAAAACGTCCTCTATTGCTGAAGTGTACGCTTCTCTTTTGTTTTTTACGTGGGAAATATAAGGATGTATCAAGCCTCCCTATGCATCAATCATATCCCTTGCAGCAGTCCTGCAAGAGGTAGTAGGGGGGCATGTTTAGCGGCCAGTACCCAGCAGTGTATCGGTTAAGACCCCGCTGATAAAATGTGGAGGAATCACCAAGGTTCCTGAAGTGGGGTGGTTGTCTTCGCGGACAACCCTTGGTGTGCGTCACCATGTGGAATTTCCATGACCCGTTACAGGGACAGTTCTAGCTCTTTGTGTTCCGAACTAAAGTAAAAACGGAGACTTCGAACCATGGTACCTCCTGCCACATCTGGCAATAGCCATAAAACAATTTAGTCCTAAACCTTCGCGACATAAAAGGGACGCGATTGACAGGCTGCAGACCCTAACTAGCCACGATGGCCGACAATAAAGACGACGCCGTAACAAATATGATTAAGATTTTGTATATATGTATATTCGGTAAATAAGAATATATAAAATACAAATATAACGGACTTAAAAAGCTCTATCGCGAAATCGATCGTTCGTCCGGTAAGACTGTTGTTCACCAAATGCCTGGTCTTCAGTTCCTCTTACCCCGCGATGTCCCGCGCCGGACTCATCGTTTTCATATGCGTCTCCAACAACACAAACTATGGAATCGTAGCAATGACCATCGCAACGACGACTTAACGTCAAAAACGAGAGCCGTCATGGGATGAAGCCTAGAGCCAGCGGTCGGTGATAAAACACGGTCCCAATCTGTAACACATTATGTAATGGAAATACTTAATTGTTGCGTAATAAGCTTACAAAATTTTATCGTAGAATTAGAAGGCGTGAAACATTACCTGAAATATGGTACTTATTGCTTTCTGCTTTTAATACCGATTGCGAACGTCCGCCTGTAACAAATGATCGTAGACATTTTGATAAGTGTGGTATAAAAGTAAAAGTTTGTTTCAATACTTTGTCGAACATCATGAATACCTGCGACACACCTGTACTAGCCTGGCGCAGGTTGACCGAACCGGACTCGGCATCCTTACGTATGCAAGTAATTTGCAACGTAGATCATCATCTGCATGTTTTCTTCTGTCTTCTGTTTGTCCGCTCCTGTGAACTTAGAAATGGGTCTGAAAAAATTAACGGGTGAATTAAATTTCTTATTTCTTTCGCCACTTTCATGGGAATCTTACGGCGGCGTCGACCCACTCGCGTGATCGGAAGGATCCGCGAGGAACAATGTCATTGCAGACAGTTTTGACCACTGATACAGTCAGTGGTCCTGCGCTTACAGCGCGATGCGACGCCGGGCTGATACAATAGTTTTACTATTTTCGGAATGTCGAAAAATACGGTCGGGTATACTTTTAATCTAGACGGTACCCTTAACATATATACATAAATGCGCCTTTACAGCTAGCATCTGCTGTATGTATTTCGGCTTGTTTCTTAAGTCATCGTACTCGAACCAGCGATCTTGCTGGTTTATGAGCGCCGTGTAATGACCAAGGGATGTCATGCTTGAACCCCCGTAGTGAGGCACAACACCTGCCAACACGTAATTATCGGCCTCTATTTGTAATGTTAAAGGAAATTCATTTAATAATACTCTTCTACTACTATCTTCGTAACTTATCTCAATAAAAATAAATAGTCCATAAGAATATTTTATATGCATGTGCTTATCACAACACCGTTGCTGAAACTTTGTATCATTGATGATTAAACTTTGTAAGTCTTTCACACCGCATTTTTGCATCGTGTTGTGATTGATTGGAAATAACACTGACTTTCGATCGGATGTTGATCCGCATATATCACAGCGTGATGTTGTAATCACACTTGGAATATCGATGAAAACTTTTTCGCACAAATACGCAATATTAGATGCAGCATCTATAATCTGTATATTATTTACCACTGTTGGTTTAACAAAAAATTCTACAGTTTTTAATAATAATGCTCGCATTTTATAAATGCTGTTACACGGTCCTGTAACAGCATCCTTTCTGGATGCTGTCCTTTCTGTACAACGGCTTCTGGACAACGGTCCTTTCTGTAAAAATTCTCTTACAAATAGAAAACATTGTTTCTCACTATTTTCTATATTGTTTCTTACATTATCATTATAACATGAATGAGCTAATATTTGCATTATACTGTCAAAACCACATGTATTTTTAACTACTGTTTTTTTGCTGCTCATCGTTAGAATTGTACACAGGTTTCCATTCGCAAGTATTCCAATGCCAAGGGATCTTGCTGTTTTTGCGTTCTTACAAGGTCATTAAAGTCGGTGGTGATAATCCTATTTCCAATAATCATCCTACATTTTTACGACATTTCGCAATTCTGCTGCTATGATTTCTATCGAGCATTTATAGTTTTAACCTATATAATTTTAAAAATATGTGTGAAAAATTGATACCTTGACAACTATAATTAATTTATTTAATTTGTACAAAATGAAATCCCCAAGCGCGAGGCCTTGGGCAAGGGCACCGCTTGCTCAGTGCTAAGGGCGGCTCGCCTCCTCACGAATTTGGACAATGTGTGCGAACGTGATACGTAAAAACGCGACGCGACGTACAGGGTAGACGTGTAATTATTCGACCATTCGAATGTTCGAATAATTTCGAAAACGAATAATTTCTTCGAATATTCGAATATTCGAATAATGAGGAGTATTCGAATATTCAAACATTCGAATATTCGGAACGATCGAATTTCGGATTGTACCGAATAGGAATCTGAACATGCAATATTTGTTCATACTTTACCGTGAAATTCTTTTCATATTGGCCGTTACAATTTGGAATTTTATTAATTTTTGGTTCTATGAATTTTGCAACGAAGGGTATGAATTTTATTTAAATTTAGGGACCTAGTATATTTAAATGTTGAATCATAATTCTCATTAATAGCAATAGTAATAATTGTATTCCTTGCTTATTTTCGAAGCGTTCATCGGGAAACATTTGCTTGCCAAATGTCGAATAGGGGGCAATCGGCATCGTGCCGTTTTTTTCAGTGATTTCGACCTTCTTCGCTCCAAGTTAATCCGTATATTGCTCTGTCGGCGGATGATACATTTGGTAACCATCTGTATCTGTATGTACCGTTGTGCACCGCCGACTCGGGGCAATTTCGTCATAAACCGCGACCCTGGCGAAATGCTCTGTCCGATCATCCTGGCTAGTTTTTGGGACCAGCTGGTTGTAAATACATTTCCTCCACCTCGTCAAGACGGCGAAGGTACCCCCTCCACCAACGAATTAACAGAGGGGAGGTCCCTCCTCTTCTTCAAAAGTGTAAACAATTGGAATTTGTCACCTCCCAAAATTCTGGACAACGCGTCTACCATCCAAACGCCGGAAAAGTTAGCGAGGGCTCTTATTAAAGTCATCGTTCAGCTTATGTTTCGACTCATATTTACAGAATCTAATAATTTATACCAAATACAGTAAATATTTCATCAACTCATTCATAGAAGCCCCCAGTAAAAAGACTAATGATTATGCTACCTTTATACAGTCTATGTACTGCAGCCATTTAAAAAATAATTCATTGGGCAGAGCAGATCTTAAAGTATAAACAAATGGACATGTTTTTGATAAACAGGTGAATATTAAATTTGGCGAGTTTCTTTAATTTATTTATTAAATAAGAATAAATTTAATAAATTAACTATTAATTTTATCATTAAATCTATATACAATTTGTTTGTATACTATTTATGCTTATGTAAACAACAGCTAGTGATGGGCTCAAGACCGATCGAATCGCTTCGAATCTATGACACAATGTTTCTAATCGCTTCAAATCTCATTTGTCATGGTCGCCAAGCAAATCGAATCGCTTCGAATTCTGGACAGGAGTTTCGAATCGCTTCGACTGTTATTCGAAACAAACATTTCTTGAAAGTCTTGATAGGTCTTGAAGGTCTTGAAAGTCTTGACAGTTCGAGGTTCGGGAACTCGAGCTTCGGAACGAGTCGGAAATATTCGGGGGGGGGGGGGGGGATCGGGATCCGAAACATTCATCCGGAATTTGGAGCGAATCTCGCGACTCGACTCGAGAGTATCGAGATATCACCCGATCCCCCCCGAATATTTCCGACACGTTCCGAAGCTCGGGTTCCCGAACCTCGAACTGTCAAGACTCTCAAGACTTATCAAGACCTTCAAGACCTGTCAATACTTTCAAGAAATATTTGTTTCGAATAACAGTCGAAGCGATTCGAATCTTTACAGGATTGATTAACTTCGAATCGATTTCGAAGCTGCTGTGTTGATCCCATCACTAACAACGGCACCCTTTCTCGTCAATCGTTCGTGAAGCAGAAATCATTCGAAAACAGAGTCGTGTTCGTTCATTGTCAACGCATTATGCTCGTTAAAATATAATTATATTCGGAACAAAAATATCTGGGTCACCGAAATATAGATATATTTTATTACATGAACAAAGCATTATATTGTATTTCGTACTTTTTGGGGAAGAGGGTCAATCATTTTATAGGGGTCAACATCTGTATGCGTTACCCTATTAGAATACAGTATTGTCTCGTTACGATCCAGACTTTTCGCTACCCCCACCACTTCTGTCTCACTCTTGTGCGGCGAAAGCGAGAGCGAAATGGAACGAGAGAGAGCGAGAGGCACTGAAAGCAAGAGAAGACGGTAAGATAGATGACGCGTTCATGTTTTGTCTCCCTCCGTCTTTCGGATACCGTGACACTCCGTCGTTTGCGTGCGCGACGGGAGTGCGTGATGATCGCAAGCGCGGGAACCGCTACGGAAAATCTGAACGCAGGACCAGCCCAAGTATTTTTTGCGGCCTAGGCGAAATTGTCAAATTGACCCCTTCATTATAATACATTTATTTGAGATTATTTATAACTTTACTCTGCAAAATTAGGCAACTGCTAGGGCGTAAGGTTGACAAGAGGTGCAAAATGATATTTTCATTGTTGGCATTGTTGAAAATAAATTTTTAAATGAAATACTACAAACTGTACTACAACGGTTTTAAACTACGAGTAAAAAAATAAGAGTAAGGACATGAAGAAGCTCAATTAAATGTATTATAATAAATGGCGGAATTTGACAAGGTCGCCTGGGGCGCAAAAAACACTCGTGATGTGCCCGACTATCTGACCATGGCGCGCATGCGTCGAACAGTTACGATTTCATGTGAGCACAGTTGTCCGTCGCCCACGCCGCTCCGCAAGCAAAGCGTTAGATCTCGCTCTCCCCTTCGGCCAAAAAAAAGCGAGAAACGAACACTCGGACGAACACGCCGGTCCCGACCAGCGAATACCTGACGAGACAATACTGTATTTAGATTATTCGAATATACGTAACAGCATTTACCATAAGGCGCAGTAGGCGCAAGGTGGGGCCTCACTCTTTATGGGCCCATATTTTCACCTTCACTCTGTGTACTAATAGTTTAACGTTAACCGTGTATAGGTATGTAATTACACTCCACGCATTTTCAGTCACAAATGTACAGAAAAAACTGTAGCTCCGTAAGTTTTATTAATTTTTAAGAAGATAAGTGCAGAAAGAATTACAACACATAATTTAAAATACAAAAATTGAAAAGTGAAATACAAAAAATAAAAGTTACATAATTTCTTCGAACGGTACAGCGCGGTACAAACCTAGTACAAACTAGTACAACCTCGAGTTTTTAATTTTCCGTAAATTTATTTTCCCAGTAGTACGAGTCTGCACTTTGTTTATTTCCATTTTTCTCGGAAACGAAAAGTGTTAAACAATTTTTAAGAACGGTACAACGCGGTACAAACCTAGTACAAACTGGTACAACCACGAGTTTGTAATTTTTCGCAAATTTTTTTTTCCCAGTAGTACGAGTCGGCACTTTGGTTATTTCCATTTTTCTCGGAAACCAAAAGTGTTAAACAATTTTTAGGAACGGTACAACGCGGTACAAACCTAGTACAAACTAGTACAGCCTCGAGTTTTTAATTTTTCGCAAATTCTTTTTCCCAGTAGTACGACTCGACACGTCGGTTATTTCCATTTTTCTCGGAAACAAAAGTGTTAAACAACTTTTAGGAACGGTACAACGCGGTACAAACCTAGTACAAACTAGTACAACTTCGAGTTTTTAATTTTTCGCAAATTTTTTTTTCCAGTAGTACGACTCGACACTTCGGTTATTTCCTTTTTTTTCGGAAACCAAAAGTGTTAAACAATTTTTAGGAACGGTACAACGCGGTACAAACCTAGTACAAACTAGTACAACCTCGAGTTTTTAATTTTCCGTAAATTTCTTTTCCCAGTAGTACGACTCGACACTTCGGTTATTTCCTTCTTTCTCGGAAACCAAAAGTGTTAAACAATTTTTAGGAACGGTACAACGCGGTACAAAAATAGTACAAACTAGTACAACTTCGAGTTTTTAATTTTTCGCAAATTTTTTTTCCAGTAGTTCGACTCGACACTTCGGTTATTTCCTTTTTTCGCGGAAACCAAAAGTGTTAAACAATTTTTAGGAACGGTACAACGCGGTACAAACCTAGTACAAACTGGTACAACCACGAGTTTTTAATTTTTCGCAAATTTTTTTCCCAGTAGTACGACTCGACACTTCGGTTATTTCCTTCTTTCTCGGAAACCAAAAGTGTTAAACAATTTCTCCGAACGGTACAACGCGGTACAAACATAGTACAAACTGGTACAACCACGAGTTTTTAATTTTTCGCAAATTTTTTTTTCCAGTAGTACGACTCGACATTTTGGTTATTTCCATTTTTCTCGGAAACCAAAAGAGTTAAACAATTTCTCCGAACGGTACAACGCGGTACAAACATAGTACAAACTGGTACAACCACGTGTTTTTAATTTTTCGCAAATTTTTTTTTCCAGTAGTACGACTCGACACTTTGGTTATTTCCATTTTTCTCGGAAACCAAAAGAGTTAAACAATTTCTCCGAACGGTACAACGCGGTACATACCTAGTACAAACTAGTACAACTTCGAGTTTTTAATTTTTCGCAAATTTTTGTTTCCAGTAGTACGACTCGACACTTTGGTTATTTCCATTTCAATCGGAAACCAAAAGAGTTAAACAATTTCTCCGAACGGTACAACGCGGTACAAACCTAGTACAAACTAGTACAACTTCGAGTTTTTAATTTTTCGCAAATTTTTTTTTCCAGTAGTACGACTCGACACTTCGGTTATTTCCTTTTTTCTCGGAAACCAAAAGTGTTAAACAATTTTTAGGAACGGTACAACGCGGTACAAACCTAGTACAAACTAGTACAACCTCGAGTTTTTAATTTTCCGTAAATTTTTTTTTCCAGTAGTACGACTCGACACTTTGGTTATTTCCATTTTTCTCGGAAACCAAACGAGTTAAACAATTTCTCCGAACGGTACAAGGCGGTACAAACCTAGTACAAACTAGTACAACTTCGAGTTTTTAATTTTTCGCAAATTTTTTTTTCCAGTAGTACGACTCGACACTTCGGTTATTTCCTTTTTTCTCGGAAACCAAAAGTGTTAAACAATTTTTAGAAACGGTACAACGCGGTACAAACCTAGTACAAACTGGTACAACCACGAGTTTATAATTTTTCGCAAATTTTTTTCCCAGTAGTACGACTCGACACTTCGGTTATTTCCTTCTTTCTCGGAAACCAAAAGTGTTAAACAATTTCTCCGAACGGTACAACGCGGTACAAACATAGTACAAACTGGTACAACCACGAGTTTTTAATTTTTCGCAAATTTTTTTTTCCAGTAGTACGACTCGACACTTTGGTTATTTCCATTTTTCTCGGAAACCAAAAGAGTTAAACAATTTCTCCGAACGGTACAACGCGGTACATACCTAGTACAAACTAGTACAACTTCGAGTTTTTAATTTTTCGCAAATTTTTTTTTCCAGTAGTACGACTCGACACTTTGGTTATTTCCATTTTTCTCGGAAACCAAAAGAGTTAAACAATTTTTAGGAACGGTACAACGCGGTACAAACCTAGTACAAACTAGTACAACCTCGAGTTTTTAATTTTCCGTAAATTTTTTTTTCCAGTAGTACGACTCGACACTTTGGTTATTTCCTTTTTTCTCGGAAACCAAACGAGTTAAACAATTTCTCCGAACGGTACAAGGCGGTACAAACCTAGTACAAACTAGTACAACTTCGAGTTTTTAATTTTTCGCAAATTTTTTTTTCCAGTAGTACGACTCGACACTTCGGTTATTTCCTTTTTTCTCGGAAACCAAAAGTGTTAAACAATTTTTAGAAACGGTACAACGCGGTACAAACCTAGTACAAACTGGTACAACCACGAGTTTTTAATTTTTCGCAAATTTTTTTCCTAGTAGTACGACTCGACACTTCGGTTATTTCCTTCTTTCTCGGAAACCAAAAGTGTTAAACAATTTCTCCGAACGGTACAACGCGGTACAAACATAGTACAAACTGGTACAACCACGAGTTTTTAATTTTTCGCAAATTTTTTTTCCAGTAGTACGATTCGACACTTTGGTTATTTCCATTTTTCTCGGAAACCAAAAGAGTTAAACAATTTCTCCGAACGGTACAACGCGGTACATACCTAGTACAAACTAGTACAACTTCGAGTTTTTAATTTTTCGCAAATTTTTTTTTCCAGTAGTACGACTCGACACTTTGGTTATTTCCATTTTTGTCGGAAACCAAAAGAGTTAAACAATTTCTCCGAACGGTACAACGCGGTACAAACCTAGTACAAACTAGTACAACTTCGAGTTTTTAATTTTTCGCAAATTTTATTTTCCAGTAGTACGACTCGACACTTCGGTTATTTCCATTTTTCTCGGAAACCAAAAGAGTTAAACAATTTCTCCGAGCGGCACAACGCGGTACAAACCTAGTACAAACTGGTACAACCACGAGTTTTTAATTTTTCGCAAATTTTTTTTTCCCAGTAGTACGAGTCGGCTCTTTGGTTATTTCCATTTTTCTCGGAAACCAAAAGTGTTAAACAATTTTTAGGAACGGTACAACGCGGTACAAACCTAGTACAAACTAGTACAACCTCGAGTTTTTAATTTTCCGTAAATTTTTTTTTCCAGTAGTACGACTCGACACTTTGGTTATTTCCATTTTTCTCGGAAACCAAACGAGTTAAACAATTTCTCCGAACGGTACAAGGCGGTACAAACCTAGTACAAACTAGTACAACTTCGAGTTTTTAATTTTTCGCAAATTTTTTTTTCCAGTAGTACGACTCGACACTTCGGTTATTTCCTTTTTTCTCGGAAACCAAAAGTGTTAAACAATTTTTAGAAACGGTACAACGCGGTACAAACCTAGTACAAACTGGTACAACCACGAGTTTTTAATTTTTCGCAAATTTTTTTCCCAGTAGTACGACTCGACACTTCGGTTATTTCCTTCTTTCTCGGAAACCAAAAGTGTTAAACAATTTCTCCGAACGGTACAACGCGGTATAAACATAGTACAAACTGGTACAACCACGAGTTTTTAATTTTTCGCAAATTTTTTTTTCCAGTAGTACGACTCGACACTTTGGTTATTTCCATTTTTCTCGGAAACCAAAAGAGTTAAACAATTTCTCCGAACGGTACAACGCGGTACATACCTAGTACAAACTAGTACAACTTCGAGTTTTTAATTTTTCGCAAATTTTTTTTTCCAGTAGTACGACTCGACACTTTGGTTATTTCCATTTTTCTCGGAAACCAAAAGAGTTAAACAATTTCTCCGAACGGTACAACGCGGTACAAACCTAGTACAAACTAGTACAACTTCGAGTTTTTAATTTTTCGCAAATTTTATTTTCCAGTAGTACGACTCGACACTTCGGTTATTTCCATTTTTCTCGGAAACCAAAAGAGTTAAACAATTTCTCCGAGCGGCACAACGCGGTACAAACCTAGTACAAACTGGTACAACCACGAGTTTTTAATTTTTCGCAAATTTTTTTTTCCCAGTAGTACGAGTCGGCTCTTTGGTTATTTCCATTTTTCTCGGAAACCAAAAGTGTTAAACAATTTTTAGGAACGGTACAACGCGGTACAAACCTAGTACAAACTAGTACAACTTCGAGTTTTTAATTTTTCGCAAATTTTTTTTCCCAGTAGTACGAGTCGACACTTTGGTTATTTCCATTTTTCTCGGAAACCAAAAGAGTTAAACTATTTTTACGAACGGTACAATGTTCGGTACAACTAGTACAATGCAGTACAATCGCGAAAAATCATAATTTCCGAAAGGGGGGGGGCTAGCTTGATTTCTTATTTTTTTTTTTCTCGAAAACGATTTCGAATTTTTGAAAACTCGGAACGGTACAATGTTCGGTACAACTAGTACAATGCAGTACAATCGCTAAAAATTGAAATTTCCAAAAATGGGGGGCTAGCTTCATTATTTATTTTCTTATTTTCTCGAAAACGGTTTCGAATTTTTGAAAACTCGAAACGGTACAATGTTCGGTACAACTAGTACAATGCAGTACAATCGCGAAAAATGATAATTTCCAAAAAAGGGGGGCTAGCCTAAATATTAGTTTTTTCTGATTTTCTCGAAAACGGTTTCGAATTTTTGAAAGTTCGGAACGGTACAACGCGGTACAAACCTAGTACAAACTGGTACAATTTCGAAAATTTAGGTTTTCAAAAAAAGGGGGGCTAACTTCACACAGGTCAAACATGTATAGTATTAAGGACTCTGTTATAATAACGATAAGAAATAAATGTACTATCACTACCGCTGAATTTACAATAGAAACCGGAAAACAATACGGAATAGAAAAAACATGGAACTACTTACCTGGTTACAACTTATCACTAGACGAAATTACACTCCCACAAACCACTGTAAACTCGTATCGTAACACAAATTTCGAACTAAAGAGGATAATTAAACACCCAGAAGAATTAAATAAAGTTAGTAAAAAATTAGACGACTTACAAAATGACTTAGAAAAACCCGAGATTATACCAACCGAGTATCACTACAGCTTTTTTACACTATCCTCGATAACGGGACTCATAACAGTTACACTATGTATCTTTACACTCTACAAATGTATTGTACACTTCAAAGCAAGAACACCGCAACATTGTACAACGGACAACACACGTCGCGACAAAACCACACAAAAACCCGAAGCAATAATTAAAATAGTTAGCAAGGAGGGAATGTCTTCCACCAGTTCCCTTTGAACCATTGTAACCGTTATATACAAATCACTATCACCGTATAATACAAATATTATATTATCAAATGTAAACTAATAATATGCGGATTTAATATGCGAATTACCATTATAATCTAGCTTAAGAACCGATGTTAACAAACCGCCAAGAAAAGCTATGGCTTTTCCTCCCTTAGGGGGAAGGAATGTTGTGCCCAGGCAACGCCCAAGCACACGTGTCAGACATAAGGTAAATGTCCCAATTTCTACTCATTTAAGAGAATGTGTAAAAAATTTGTTTGTGGTCAAAATTTGCAAAGAAATTGGTTAATACCTTAATAATACATCAACTAGTTAAAAAAATATTTAAAAAAGATATTTCAAGATGTTTAACTATTAGTAATTTGTAATTAAATACAATGCTCCAAATGTCCGTATTTCTACTCACGAGAAATACCGATGTCCGTATTTCTACTCACAATTTGTACCAATTTCTGCTCACACAATATGTTGCCGTTTCAGCTTAGAATAAGTTACATCTTTTATGGAGAGGTGTTATAACATAATAACAAATACAACTATTTATAATTTGGAAAAAATATTTATTAAAATAAAAATACCAGTTTATGTTAAATTTAAAATCATTGCTTCGCGTTGTTAAATCTCATCTTTTTCATGTCTGCTGCATCTTTTTCTCTTATTTTTTTTCAACTTAGCTTTCTCCACCATTAAATGGATTTTCCCTTTCAACTGCTTTATTAACAATGCGACACTATCCAACAACATATTCTTGGTTAATGGAAAACCTTTACTGCCTTCAAACAAAATCCACTGAACTAATCGTTCTTTATCGTTATTTGTTAATATAGTCTGTGGACCGCTTTTCTTCCCTATTGGGTATATTCCTTTGTATTTGCACCTCAATGTTGAAAATGGTATGTGATATTGTTTGCTGGCAGCCCTCATTGATACACCTCTAGAAACAGGATCTATTGCATTTCTTATGCTTTCATCAGTATACTGATGCTTACTCGTCTTTTTCGTTTCCATTTGTTTTGTTTTTAAATTTTTATCTTCCATATTAAAACTATGAAAAATGTAAATAAAATTATTTTTAGAACATAAAAGAATGATAAAAAAAATAACATGCCTTCGAATAGATATAGAGGTTATTACATTATTTTGATTTTGAGGTTATCTTACTAAAATTTTTGGGTGAGTAGAAATACGGACAAGGCGGTATTTACATGACCCTAAACTTACTCACCCGTTTTCTACTTCAAAATATTAGAAATCGTGAAAAATCTAAATGGAGAGCACTGTATAATATCTGTATGTTTTACTAAACAACAATTTTCACTATAATAGCCACCTTGTGCCTAATTCTCGAATGCCAATGTTGGCGCTGTTCCATAGCACAAACAGCTAGAACATCATCACAAAATCATGAGTCTCTTATTTTACAGTTTTTTCGTTGCTTAGGCTGTACTTAATTTAGTCCCCACCTCGTGCAACATTCGCGTAAACGTTAAAATAATTTAAAATTATTTTGTTACATCTATAGTACAAACGCAACATTTATAATAATGAGAAAAATACGAAATGAGTAGGAATCGGTACATGAGCAGAAATTGGGACATTTACCTTACCGCTATATATTATACATACTATATTACGTTACGGAACGTTCGAGACGTTTCCAAGCTAAGACAGCCGCTAGCGACCGAATCTACAAAATCAGCAATATGCGAACGCATCGCCGCGATCGGGCATGGTAACGCGTACCACGCCCAACAGGGATATAAAAACCAATTCGACACAGCTAACCAGGAGATTCTAGACCTGGCTCTCGACCTGTTAACACGGCTAAAACTCTTGTACATCTCAGTCTAGTTAAAGTTTGAATAAAGACTTAGTTTTGAGTTTAATCGAACTTGGTATAGTTCACCCAGTAGATTCCCATCTTTTGTTCACTCCCGAACCTACGATATCACCAAATCCCGTACCAGCCTTGCGAGCCATCACGCAGGGCACAACACAACTCTAATTTGATTAGCATAGTTGGTTAGGTACTACCTTAAAAGAAACAACCAAATGTCACTGACTTCTTCAATCCTCCCCACTGTGCCCTTGTAAATCGAACTATTTTTATACAAGCAATAAGGTAAAAAAATGCCTACTAAAATGCTTTTATGATTTGTATTGCTTCTGTAAAAGTAGTCCGATTTACATGACATTTGGTATGATTTTCATCAGAAAAACATAAGGAATCTATTGCTGTCATTCCCTTATCGATACGATAAACAATAAAGAATTTCTTAATACGCTGAAATGAATATTTCACCCTCGACTGTGGGTCGCCGACCTCGATTCGCTGGGGTCGGCCGAGGATTCATACCTGTTTCAGAAATAAAATATTTCTTTATTCTTTATCATATAGATATGGAAGTGACACCGATGCATTCCTTATATTTCTCCGATGAAAATCGTACCAAATTTCATGTAAATCGGACTATTTTTAACGAAGCTAGCGAGAAATTATATAAATTACGTTTTCATCTAATTTCCTTCATTATGCTCCGAATTATGTCGTTCTTGGTGTTAGTTTCATCGGCGAAACATACGGAATCGATTTGCGGCCTTTTCGCAAAGATCTGATCAGAAATGCGAAAATCCTGGACATTTTTCACTTCTTCTTGATGGTATTCAAACCCTTTCGAGGGTCGAAGGCCATAGTATTCGGTGTCAAAGACGGTCCTCGAGACCTCATACAACAATAGACTTCTTCAAGTACTCGAAAGGGCCAGCGCGGCGCGTCGTGGGGCTCTGGCGGCGACGCTTAGATATAGGAAATACCATCTGCGGCCGCACGAAGAATCCTGCGGCGTGCTGAAGCCAGAGGTGCAAGATGTGAAGATTTCCGACTGCAGCGCCGCTTGCGGTAGAGTGAGGAAGTTTTGATAGTTTTCATTCGGTCCGTACTCTATTCAGTGATGCTAAAGCTAATGGCGGAGTATCGAGAATTTCCCCCACCATGCATATGACAACTCCACGATCCGCGCGTACGTGAGCCCAACGCTTCGGATGACTTCGGACAATTTCGGGAGTTGAGAGGGACGGTGAATATGAGCCTTTCTCTCTCGCTCTTGAAACGTTGAGATTCTAGTGCCGGCAAGGTTGCTGTTCGAGGATCTTTCGTCTTACTTACTCATGCTGTACCTATCACGGACTCCTTCCCTCTTACAGGCTTCGGACGATAAACGGCAACCCTGGTCGCTGGCAAGCGGCACGAGCCACCGTAATGCGATTTTGGCTTCCCGGATATTTTCACTTTCCGACTCAGATATTCTTGTAACGAAAAAGAATTTCGAAAAAAATTTTATTGCGGAAATACACGTTTTAGGATCTCCTGATCACACTGAGACTATTAAAAAAATAGATTTTTTCAAAATCTCGAATGTTTATTAACACAATTGCGTTTAAATGGCTCAATAGATTTTAATAAAACTTTATATTTAGATATCATATTTTCGTCTTAAAATCTGGTTAATTTTTTAACCCAATCGGTTCATGAATAATGATAGTTACCTCTTATAGTTCTATAATTTTTCGTATTATTTAGTATAAATATTCGTTATTCGTAAAAATTAAAAAGATTCTCTGAATGAATCTCACAGGGAATTAAATACTACGTAAAAAAGTTAAATAAATTTTTTCCCTATTTTCACTCATAAAGGATTTGCGTTCACGATACACGTAGGATTTTGCAATATCCGAATTGCAATAAACCATTGACATTGACGATAGACGCTTTAGCTTGTACAGTTACAATTATTACAGAGAACAATTTATTAAAATTGAATAAAATTTATTTTCTTATAATTTTCGTACTTACTTAACATACTTAACGTACTTTTAACAGCCTGTGCATTGAGGAAAGCAGAAAATGCTCTGTAATACTTGTCTTAATGTAGGGAATTCGTAATCATTGTTTGTGTTCTTCTTTGAACAAATTTCTTTCCACATTTTATCGCAATGTAAACGCTTATATTTCGCTTTTTCACTTTCATCGAAATAAGAATACAGTTGTCGCCATTCCATTTCTAGCAAGCTCAAATTAATTTTTTTAAAATTAGAAGCAAATTCAAGAATTGGATATCCACATTTTCTATCTGCTTCATATAAAACTTTTTCAACGCTTAGTGCAATAAATAAATCAGAAATATCTGCATTGTGGTGTAATTTACAAGACTTTTGGAAACAAATGTTCATTATGTTCGTTGGATGATTCGGGCATATTGTACGCAACTGTTCTGACATACACGTATTATTTAGTACTAATAACCCAACAACGTTTTCCCATAAAAGATTATGTCCATATAAACATTTCAAAATTTGTTGCAATGTATCATTCGAAATGCACTCGTCGTTTATATCACAAATACCAATTACGATTTCGTATCTAACAAATGAATGTAATGAAAGAGTTGTAGCATTGATAAAATATTTTGTTTTATGGACGTCATTGCAAATACGTTGTAGAGTTATATGAAAGTAATTATTTCTAATCAGTTCAAATAATTTGTCGTATAAAACTATTCCATACATATTTTTAATGCTATTTGCATCCAATATATCAAATTCTTGAGGTTTCCCGATCAATAATCTGCTGAACTTTTTTTTTATACGATTGAGTGATTTTTTCAAATTTTTGTCTTCGGTACATTTTGATATGTAATCAGGTAAATGCAAATTAAATTTTCCAATATTCAATAATTTACGCATATGATTTTTGGATTTTGAGTGCCGCGGAATGTTATTAAGTTTAAAATTACTTTTACAAATTGTACAATATGCTTTTCCATTGCATTTCCGTAACCATTTATTGTGCTCGGTTTTTGTTCTGTTACTGCTGTTGTGGATGTCAGCCATACCAGGACTATTTCGTAACTAAAAAAAAAATTATTACAATATAATCTAATATAATATGTAATACTTGTACATACTGTTCAAATAATTGCAAACGAGCGTCATCTTTTAGTTAAGTACGTCCATGCATTTCACAAAATACATATCTAACTACAATAACTTGAATAAAACATCTCTGAGAGAGTCATTGCATGCCCATGATGCATCACACAACATTACGAAAAATTATAAGGTAATATGGAAAATATAAGACGTACCGTAAGCCCACCCACCACGACAAGGTAGAGACGCATAGGGAGGGAAAAAATAGTGTCACATGCTTTGTCCACAATATCACAGTAGGGAGGAAGGAAAAGGACACAATTTTAAAAACATTAATTTAAAATTCCATGTACTTGGGGAGAAATCAAAAAGAATGACTAAAAGTAATATCTTGAATTCAAAAAGAGTTCATAAGGTATGAGAAGAAATGAAATGAAATAATATTCAAAAAATTAAGGAATGCAAAAATATGAGAAGTAATGAACATATAGAAACAGTATTTATACATATATAAGATTCTAAGAAGAGTTTACGAATTTTACTTAAATAATATATTAAAGACATTTTATTGAAGAAACTTTTAAGAGAAACAAAATTCAAAAACAATAAGTCAAACAAAATTAAACATTATAAAGATAAAAAACTTGTCCCTAAGTGATTCAGCATGTCACACCTTTGAAAAGAGGAAAAAATCGGTTGAGAAATATTAAATGAATAGATATCAAGCAAGAATGAAAAAAAGATAACGTTTAGATAGAAAACGAAACGATTGCAAATATAAACCACAAACACAAATTTAATTCCAAAATATTATTAAAAATTTGAATAAAAACGAAACTAATGGCTACGAATATAAATTATTACTTCACATTAATGTAAAATGATTTGGGCCAATCGAAATTGTAGAACTAGTTTCTCCGCGGGCTTTAAAAGCTGTTTTAATCACGGCAATGGAATTTATAGAATCATGACTAAGTTTACTTCTTTTACAGGTTTTGACATCGGTCAGAATAGAGAAAATTCTTTCTGCTTCTGCATTTGAGTGAGGAAGACTCCTTACAACATTCACGAGTTGTTTCAAGACTGGGAACAGAAGATTGTCATTTTTATCCCTCGCAGAATTAATTTGGACCTATATGTCATCAAAGCACAGCTGTGACAATTTCTGACATTGCACTTTGTCGAAAGTATAATACAACTTCTTCCATTCTTCTTTTAATTTTAAGTGGTCAAAAGATCCTAATTTTTGTGCAACGTAAATTAAATTATTCAAGGCATAGTCTCTATCACTATCAAAAAGTGCTAATTTAAAATCAAAAACTTGCAAACTGCCTAAAAATGTATCTTTTAAAGGGAAATGTTTTATTATCTCTGTAATGGCTCTAATGTAAAAAGCTAAGCAAAATTTTTTAATTTCAAGAAACGTTTCCTGGGGCAAAGTATTATCATCGACATGATCCCTCAAATAATATTCACACTCAAAACCTAGGTAAATGTCCTTCAAGTCTAACAATTTATTACCGGAAAAAAAATTATTTTGAAACATCGAGTCGTTTATTGTTGAATATTCTGGTTTTAAAATATGTCGGCACAAATCTTGAAACAAAAGTCTAGATTTAGAATATAATAAATGAACGGCTGTCCTGCGGGTTTGAAAAAACGCGTTGAAGGAATTGAAATAATTTAAAATATATTTAAGAAACAAAAGATAAGCTAGTGTTTCTATTTTTTTTATATCACGAAGTAGATTATGAGCCGTATCGTTTTTTGGATTTTCAGATACATCCGAAATTAAAAAAAAATTTAACGAATCCCAACATTCCAGAATGCGTGCTACGCAAGCGTGCATGGCTAGCCAACGCGTATCGCACAATTTTAAAATTTTTTTTACTTATTATTAACAAATTCTTGAACATTAGCAAAATTCGCCGACCGTTTGGCGCTACTATTAATATAAACTGTTACATTTCGAATAAATTTTTCAATATACGTTGGGATTTCTGAGCATGCTTTACTAGATACTAATGCCGCGGAATGGCAAATACAATTGACTGTTATTAATGAAGGACACTTCGTTTTAAGTTTTGAACAAAATGAGGAAAAGCGCCCGATCATCACTGATGCATTGTCACATGTGAGTCTAATTACATTCTGCACAGGAATTTGCTTTTTGTGCAATGCTTTTTGAAATGCTGAAAATAAACCTTCTGCAGAGCAATCTATGGCGTCTAATTTTAATAATTCTAATAATTCTGTACAAGCTGCAGAAGTTTCCGAATTTACGTATTTAATTAAAAAAGTGAGCCATTTTACGTTAGAAATATCTGTACTTTCGTCAACAAATATAGAAAATTTATGATGTCGAGCACTTTCAATAATTATATTTACTTGTACTTTAGAAAGCACGTTTGTAATAATTTTGTTGCATTTTACGCGGCTCAAGGTTAATTTACTGGCTATATATGAATCTGGAAATATAACCTTCAGAAGGCCAATTAAATAAGCACTAATGTGAAATGGAATATTGTGCTCGACAAAAAAAGCGCACAAAGCTATTTCAGCAATCTGAATCTTCTCGTTAATATTTTCGGGACTATCACTCACATCAAAATCATCAAAAGCAGCACTGTTACTTTCGGATAATTTAGAAACGTTCTCGGCGTGTGATTTTGTACCAAAATGATTTTTTATTTCTGATAACCCGCTATTAATCATATAATTTTGACAACACGCGGAACAATGAAATTTGGAATCGTCGTTAAAAACGCGTTGTAGCCAAGGTTTAAAATCATCGCGCTCTAACCATTGTCGAAGAAAAGTTCTTGGACTAAATTTGCGTTTCTTTGGACGAGAATCCATGACAAAAACCAGAAAAACAGACAGAGGAAAAAGATAAATAAAAAAAAGAAGAGGAAAGTATATAAATTAATGAAAAAAAAAATACTTACCTGTTTAATTGATGCCTTCAAAAGATGGACGATCACCAGTTGAAATATTAAATATTTATAACTAACCACATGCACTGCACACAGCAGTACAGCACCTCGAATGACGGTTACTCTACGTTCGCGTATGTCCGTTACGGTATCCCGCCAAAAAAGCGCGCGTATTGTACTACCCAAGAATATTATTCTATAGAGCGGAGATATCACAAGCTGAGATTCCTTACTCCACTGCAGGCGGCGATGCAGTCGGAAATCTTCACATCTTGCACCTCTGGCTGAAGCGGCGCCGCGCCGCTCGCCGCCGCGCGATTGGAAATGGCACCTTTAGAGATTCTGCCGTTATTGCGGAAAACAGACACTCATGGCATTGTGTTGTGTCTCGAGTAGCCTGGGCTGCTCATGCACCAGACGCGCATAGACTATAGCAATCCTGGCGCAGCCGCAGCCAGGGCTACTGCGGCTACAGCCGCAGTCGCTAGCCGCCGGCCACAGTCGCCCAATCGCGCATTGGAACGGCCACCTTAACTTTGAAAAGATTTAACATAAAAAATGTGTTTCAGAATGGATGGTCATCTATTTGATGACCTGATTTGGTGTTTCGAGAGTATGTTTCTGAAACACATTTTTTTATCTTAAATCTCACAAAACCTGTCAACCCGCCTCACAGGGGGGGGGGGGGCAGGAGCCGCTAAACTAATCTGGTGCCAACCAACTACCTATCGGAGATAAGAAGGATTTCAGTACGAAAGGTAAACAAGAGCATTCGATTAGCGATAGAAGTGGACTCTATTAAGAGTAAATGATATCTGGAAAGTTACATACTTTGGACTAAACTTATTTTGATAATAACTTTTTAATAAACGCTGATTGCCAACTAAAACCTTCACAAAACTACTCAAGGTGATGACCTTGACAACATATTAAAAAATTATCGAAATCGGAGTTGGCTCTCTTTTTGTGAATATTTACCATATGTTTGAAACATAATCATTGGATATAATTCGAATAATTTGTATTGGAATGTCGTCTATGAATATTCATTAATTTAGTAATATGTCATTTTTAAGAACAATGAATGATGTTTCGTGAGAAAAAAGTATCAGTCTGGTCCTTTCAAAATTAACCGAGATACATTAAATCCTCGTATTGCCCCGTTTTTACCATGCGCGGTACGCCCGGTGACTATTCCCACCATTTCTTGGAATCCTTCGGTCGAGAGTGAGAGAACGAAAGAGCCTATGGCAACTTCGTGTCAACTGTTTCGTTCCCTCTCGCTCGCTCTTCGGTTTTGTCAATCGCGACATCGGCCGCAGGGAATAGTGTCTGCATCGCGTCGTACGCCCGCCGCCAGCCCCGTTCGTCGGGTTTAATACGAGGATTTACTGTATATTACTACAATATCCAGGACTTCCGTTTCCGGACGCGTGCGAGGAAGGTGTGTGGAAGCGAGTGAGACAAGCGGGTGAAGGATAGTGTGGGGAAGTGGTGAAAGAGAGTGGAGAGTGTGTGTGTGGAAGGTGTGGGGGAGAAGTTGGAGGGAAAGGGTTATTGAGAAGAAGGCTGGGGTGAGAATAGTGGAGAAATAGGAGGGATAAGAGAAGGTTTGGAGGTTAGGTGGAAGGTGAGAGAAGTGTGGCGGGAAAGAGAGATACAAGGAAAGTGGAGACACCTAGGGGATAGGCAAGGAAGGAGAAGGGATAGAAGGCGCGAAATTTGAAAGGAGAAAGTGAATACAGTGAAATGAATAAGGGAAAGGATGGAGGGGCAGGGGGCTGAGGGTGATAGAGAGATGCGAATCGAGGGAATGGGAGGAGAGGACGGGAAAGGGGGGGGGGAAAGGAAAAGGAAAGGGAAAGAACGAAGAAAGGATCAGGAAGGACAGCACAAGCAGTGTGGGGAGTAGTGTAGGGAGTTTGGAAAATTACTGGGGAAAAAAGAGGGAGAGGGAGGAGGAGGAAGGGGCGAGGGGAGAGGGGGGGAGAGGCGGTTTTAAAAAGAGTGGGAAAACGGTGAGATCGCCAGAAGGGGGGAAGCTTGGGGATAGGAAGATGGAGGAGGGGGGGTGGTCTGGAAGGGATGATAAGGGAGTTGGTGAAGGGGATGAGTGAGATGAAGGGGGAAATGAGGGAAATGAAGGAAGAATTGAGAGAGGAGAGGGAGGAGAGAAGAAGAGTGGAAGAGGAATGGAGAGGGGAAAGGAGGAGGTGGGAGGAGTGGTTGAAGGAGGAAAAGACAAAAAGAGAGGGGTTGGAAAAAAAAGTGGAGAGGCTGGAGGAAACGGGAAAGAAGATGGAAGAGGTGATAGAGAAGGTAGGAAAGTGGGAAAAACAGGGAAGGAGAGGGGAAGGAAAAGAAGAGATGGATGAAGGGCAGGCGGAGGAGTGGAGGCTTAGGATCAGAAGAATGGAGGTGAAGCAAGACAAAAAGGAAAGAGAGGGTAGAAGGAGCAACGTTGTGATAAGGGGAATAAAGGTAGAGGGAAGGGTTGTGGAGGAGGAGGTAAAGAAGCTCTGGGGCAGGATGGGTCTGGAGGAGGGAGGCATTAAGGAGGTGGCTAAGATAGGGAGGGCAAGAGGGGATGGGCTAGGGATGGTTTTGGTGAAGCTCGAGGGAAGGGAGGAGAAGAGGAGGGTGATGGAGGCGAGAAAGAAGATGAAGGGTGAGAGGGAAAGGATTGAAGATGATCTAACAGAGGAGGAGAGGAGAGGAAAGTGGATGATAGAAAGAGAGGCTCAGAGTGAAAGGGAGAAGGGGAAGGTGGTGCAAATAGGTTATATGAAGATGTGGGTGAATGGTAAGTTAAGAAAATGGGATGAGGTGGGGGAGAAATGGTTAGAGGAGCAGGGAAACGGAGGGGGGGGCGAGAGGAAAGGGGAAAGATTAGAGGGGGGGGAGAGGGGAGAGGGAGGTAAAAAATGCAGGGTGGCGTTCTGGAACGTAGCGGGACAAAGGAATAAGGATTGGGATTTCTGGAAAGGACTGGAGGAATGGGAGGTGGTAGTATTATGTGAGACGTGGGTGGAGGAACGGGATTGGGAATACGTAAGGAGTAGACTGCCAAAGGGATACGTGTGGTGGAAGCAGTGGGCGAGGAGAGAAAATAAAAAAGGGAGGGCGATGGGGGGGGTGGTGATGGGGGTAAGAAAGGAGGTGGAATATAGGGAACAGGAAGGAGGGAAGAAGGAAGGGATAATGGTGAAAAAGGTATTGTTGGGGGGGGGGAATGGTGGAGGGTGGTAGGGGTATATGTAAATAAGGATTTGCAGAAGAAGTTGGAGGAAATGGAAGAGTGGGTAGAGGGTAGAGAGGAGGGAGTTAGGGTGGTAATAGGGGGGGACTTTAATGCGAGGACGGGGAGGGAAGGGGGAGGGGTCTGGGGGGAGAAGAGGAGGGGGAGGAAAATACAGCGGAAAGCAGGAGATCGAAGGATAGTGAGATAAATGGGGAAGGCAAGAGGCTATGTAGATTTTTGGAGGAGAGGGGGTGGGGAATTTTGAACGGGAATATGGAGGGGGATGAGGATGGAGAGTGGACGTACACGGGAGGGAGAGGGAACTCAGTGATAGATTACATAGTAAGGAATGAGGACACAAGGGAGGGGGTTGAAAGGATGGAAGTGGGTGAAAGGATAGAATCGGACCATCATCCGGTGGTGGTGTGGTTGAGGGGGAAAGGGGGAGGGGAGTGGGAAAAGAGGGAGCAAAAAGTTGTGGGTAGGGGGTTGAGGAGGGGAATCTGGACAGAGGAGGGGAGAGAGAAGTTTATAAAGAGGTTCGGAAAGAGGGAGGGAGGGGATAGAGGAATCCAAAAGGATTGGAGGGAGCTGAGAGGGAGGATAATGGGAGCGCTGGAGAAGGGGAGGAATGGGAGTGAGAGGGCAGGAAAGGGGGGATGGTGGGACGAGGAGTGTCGGGAGAAGAAAAGTATGGTAAGGCGAGAGCTGAGAAGATGGAGAAGGGAGGGAGGGGAGGGGTTAGAGTATAGGGAGAAAAAAGAGAGTATGGGAGAATATGTGAGGAGAAGAAGAAGAGGGAGGAGGAGAGGTGGGAAAAAGAGGTGGAGGGGATCAGGACGGAAGAGCAGGTTTGGAAAGTGATAAATAGGGATAGGAGAAAGAGGAGGAGGGTGGAGGAAGGTATAAGAATGGAAGAGTGGGAAGAGTACTTTAAGGGGTTGCTGGGAGGGGTAGAGTGGAGGGTGAGGAAAGGGGGTGAAAGAAAGGGAGGGAAGGATGAAGAGGAGGAGTTAAGGATTGAGGAGGTGAGGAGGGTGGTGAGGAGCTTGAAGGAGGGTAAGGCAGGAGGGGGGGACGGCATACCTAACGAAGTCTGGAAGTATGGGGGTGAAGAGGTGGAACAATCGCTGTGGGATATATGTAGAAGGGTGTGGAGGGGGGAAGGTTGGGTTGAGGAATGGAGGGAAGGAGTGGTAGTGCCGGTGTTGAAGAAGGGGAGTGGAAAAAGCGTGGAGAATTATCGGGGCATTATTTTGACGCAGACAGCGTATAAAGTATATGCGTCGGTGCTGGCGGAAAGACTGAGGGAGGAAGTAGAGGGAAAAGGGTTGCTGCCACCGAGTCAGGCCGGCTTCAGGAAGGGTAGGGGAACTATTGACAACGTGTATGCGTTAAACTACCTGATTAACAGGCAAGTTAACAGGAAGGGGAAAAAATGGTAATATTCTTTATAGACCTGAAGGCGGCCTTTGACTCGGTGGACAGGGAGATACTAATAAAGGCGATGAAGAAGAGAGGGGTAAGGGAGGGATTAGTGGAAAGGTGTGCGGAGGTTTTAAAGGAAACAGTGTGTAAGGTGAGAGTAGGGGAGGAGGAAGGGAAGGTGTTTTGGACGGCTAGAGGAGTGAGACAGGGGTGCCCGCTAAGCCCGAGCATGTTCACACTGCTACTTGCGGATCTAGAGGATGAATTACAAAAAGGAGGGTGGGGTGGGGTGAGATTGGGGGGGAAGAAGATATACTGGCATACGCAGATGATGTTGCGGTGATGGCGGAGGATGAAGAAGGGATGAAGGGGATGCTAGGGAAGTTGGAGAAATATATGGATGGGAAGGGGTTACAGCTGAATGTTGAGAAATCAAAGGTGATGAGGTGCAGGAGGGGTGGAGGTAGATGGAAAAAGGTGGGTTGGAGGTGGAAGGGAAAGGAGCTGGCTGAGGTAAGGGAGTTTAAATATCTGGGATATACGCTAATGGCAAATGGAGGGCAAGAGGCTCATGTAAGAGAGAGAGAGAGAGTGAGGAAGGCGGCGGCTGTGATGGGGCAGGTGTGGGGAATAGGAAAGAGGAGATTTGGAAAGGATTGGGGAAAAAGGGTGTGGTTATTTGACAGGTTGGTATGGGCAGTTTTAAGCTATGGGGTGGAAATTTGGGGTTGGAAAGGTAGGGAGAGGGTGGAGGGGGTGCAGGACAGATTTCTAAAATGGGTTTTGGGGGTTGAATAGTGTACGCCGGGCTATTTAGTGAGGGAAGAGTTGCAGCGGGAGATGTTGAAGGGAAGGGCGGGGATGAGGGCATGGGAGTATGAGAGGAGGCTGGAGGAGGGGCAAGGACGGGAGGTGGCAAAGATGTGCTGGGAGGAGATTAAGGGGAGGGCGAGTAGAGGGGGGGCCATGGGGGGTTGGGAAGAGGAGAGGAAGGGGTTCTATGAGGAGAGGGGATGGAAAATAGAGGGGGTGGAAAGGATGAGGGGTAGGGGAGAATTGAGGGGAGAGGAGCTGGTAATTGTGGAGAAGAGTTTACAGGAAGGGGATAGGTGGGAAAGGATTAGGGAGGCTAAATATAATAGGTGGTATGGGACGGTAAAGGGGGTGGGGGTACCTGGATACCTGAGGAAGGGGTGGGGGGAGAGCAGATGGAGGAGGGTGGCAAGGTTCAGGTTGGGGAGTGAGATGAGGGGGGGGGGAGATATTGGGAGGATGAGGGGAAAAGGAGATGTAGGGTTTGCGGGTGGGGGGAGGAAACATGGGAGCATGTTTGAGAAGAATGCACGGGTTGGGGAGAGGGAAGAGGGTGGCAGGAGATGACGGGGGAAGTGTTGGGAGATGACGGAGAGGGGGAAGGGTGGATGAGGAAGGTGGAAGAGTGGAGGGGGGTACAAGATGGAGGAATGAATGGATAAAGAATTGGGAGTGAGAGGAGGCGTGCGGAAGCGGGGGTCCGGAGGTGGGAGGGAGGAGCGGGAGAGGGGGGCGAGGCGGTGGCAGGCGAGCGAGAGATCGAGAGAGCGGGCGAAATAGTTATAAGATTAGGTGTAAGGTTGTAGGTGTAAGGAATAGTTTTTAAGGAGTAGTTTTAAGAGTTGCGCTAGAGTTAAGGATGTAGCTATAAGGAGGAGTGGTTAGAATTGTAATCCCCAAGGGGGAACAATAAAGCATACTACTACTACAATATCCAACCTACTTAACATCCGAATATTTTTTAGAGCAACTGTACATTACACCTCATGAAACCTGTGTTGCAGTTCGTCATGTCCTCACATGAAACGTGTAGGTCAATACTTTCTTCGCTGGTTTAACGGGAAAACACGTTAGTGCCAGGCAATGCATGGTTTCATTTGAACGTGAAAACACATCAATGTACATCGAAGTTAGCCCTAGGGATTTAATGTGACAATTAGGCAATACAGTTTGCCGCAACTTTCGTCTATGCTAGGGCTCTCCAGCGCAGGGGCCTCTCACGCGTCTGCTTCCCCTTTCAATCTTTCTTTCGCGCAGCATGCCTTCCGTTGTGACGGAGACCGCTCGACGCTACGAAGACTGCCATAACGGGCTAGCATCTTCGCAGGTAGTGTCGCGCGGAATCCCTGACAACCCGGACGAGAGTGGAAGAACCCCAAGCTCACGTGTGAGCGACCTTGGAGAGCCTTGGTCTATGCCATTATTCTCGATCAGAGAGCAACGCTTCGCAGTTGATGCCGTACCGAAAGGGTTAATATACTCTATTGTTCATGTTTTATGTCAAATGTACCATTCAATTTGCAATGATTTATTTTCTCTTATATAATCACTGTTTCTTCGTTCATATTCATTTAAACTCCCTATTTTATACATTAACATCTTGCATGGTATGATTAAATAACTTTTGCTGTACCATGTCTGTTCATTATTGTGGTAGGCAAAATGACATTCTTGGTAAAAATGTTGTTTAGGGGACCCAACTCCAATGACCTGGTCACCCTCCTGAGAGACCTTCAAAAAGTTTAGCCACGATGCGATGTTTGTTAAAACGTTATAGATTAGCTTCATTGTGTTTCCTATTTTACTTCTGATCGGTAGTTGGTTGGGGCTAGATTTGTTTAGCGGCCTCCCTTTGATAAATTTAAGATAATAACGTCAAGGGGACTCGATTCCAAGCGAACTTTTCTGGTTTTTTTCTTGGCCAAGGGGAGAGCGAGTCAAAGGGACTGAACGTGAGCGAGAAACGGTACGAGACAGACGACGTGTTGATACCTGTGATGCCAGATCGGGGACGGGTTCCCTCGAGAATTTCCCCCACCGCGCGCATACTACGCCGGAGCTGCGTGTCCGTGAGTTGGCCTCCGAAGCGCCGAGCTTACGGACACGTTGCTTCGACGTAGTGGAAAGCGCGAGGTGGAGGAAATTCTCGAGGGAACCCGTCCCCGATCTGGCATCACAGGTTGATACTTTGTCTCGCTCCGTCTTTCGGGCACCTGATACTCTGTACTTTGCCTGGCCGTGCGAGTAGCTGTGATTGCCTGCGACACGAGCCTTGCGTCAAGCTCCTACGAAATTTGCGGAGCCGTTTTTGTATAACTGCTCATGCCCGTCGCCAACACCTATCACGAACGCAAAGGGCGGAGTATCAAGCGTCCGAAAGACGGAGCTAGACAAAGCATCGTCTATGTCGTACCGTTGCTCGCTCGCGTTTAGTCCCTCCGACTCGCTCCCGTTTTAAGGCGGGATCTCCTACCCGCGATTGGTCGCAGCGACTGGTCGCAGTATACTGGTGCAATGGGAAAGCATGTATCTGTTCTCCTACATGCGACTGCGATCGTCGGGTATGCACCAGACGTAGGAAACTGACGCGAGTCTGTTTGAGTACCAGCCCAGGCTACTCGAAAGGCAACACAATGCGAGGAGGGTCTGTTTCCCATTATACCTAGTCGCAGGCTGAGCACTGCGACCCATTGCCACAGTGTGACAGAATCCCAAGAAATAAGGAAAGAAGTCAGAATTCAAAAGATATGTATTTTTATGTTACCTGTAGACTACTAATATGAGCACCTAAAAACGGTTAACATATCATGACGCCTACTTCTGATCTGTGTGCAAACACGTGTCTGTGATTGTATGTATTTTTCGTGCAGAATTTTAAATCGAGTCTTTTAATTTTTGATGATATAAAAGAAAACAATGTTTGGAGCTCCAAAATAAGTAGTATCGATTCTGTTAAGTAATAGCAAATAATTAGTTACATACAGTTTATTTCCATAAGAAACCAATCGAAAAATTGTCAGCAATCATCCCTTTTTTAGTTCCACTTCCGGGAACTTCTGAACAAATTTTTTGTTTGTTTTCTAATCAACATAATCTAGACCTTGCTACTGCGGAAAAAGCGTTCGCGAATATTTTGCAGTTATGGATTAAATACGTGTATTCTATGTCGCACAGTGGGGGTAAATCCCCAAAAATGGGAAAAAATGCAACATCCTGTATTTTGCAATTTAAAAATGCCGAATATTATTAAGGAAATTGATACTAAAAGTGTTAATATATAAGTTTGACGTTATTTAAGAAAATAACGTCAATTCGTCATGAATTAGCGCCAATAGTTCCAATAAAACTACAAGAATTTGATAAATATGCCATGGAAAGTGCTATGTTCCTATCGACACACGCGCGAAGTTCCATGATGTAGCGTGATGAGTGATGCCCTAAACGGATTGTTAGCGTGCCACGGTTTACTACAGCTTTATGACACTAGATCTTCGGTCCCCTACACGATATAAAGTAATTAGGAAACATCTGCCAAGTAACTTGCAGAACAGTGGAACAATTTTTAGGATTAATCCCCAATTGCTACAAGCTAATTCCTCTACGCTCGGCAGGCAATAAACCGTGTTTCGCTACAGTATAAAAGAATAAAATGTATGGTCGGAACGTTGACCGTGACGAAAATTTATTTTAAGGTCCGCCCAATTACCAAAAGAAGAAGATGTTCTTATGTTAGATCGAAGATTGTTTCCTTGGCAATGGGGTAGGAAACGAAATTATTCTGCAGAAAGACCAGTACGCCTGGCGGAGAGCCACAGGAAGAAAAGGGGTGGTCCGCTGACAGCGCGTGATGCCTTATCTCTCGAATATAAACACGCGTTGGAATATCAAAATAAAATCACGCGCTGACGTATTCGGTGCAAGAGAACGTGTGCCATAGGGAGGAGATATTACGGTGCAGCGGTGGAAAGTTGCCGTTTCAAAGGAATGCAGGACCGACTGGACATAATATAATCTCCTCCCTATACCTTGCGTGTTTATACTCGAGAAATAAGAGATCGGTCTTGAATTTGTCGGGAGGATCAAGCAGGCGGCATCCCACACAGTCAGTGGACTACCTCCCTTCTACCCCTTCGCGTGGCGTATTGATGTTGGATAATACTTTTTAATTGCTATATTGGTATCATCTTTGTCACATCTTGCATATATAGATATTATAACAAGTGCCTAGCACTGTGAAATGGGGTTCAATGAGACGACCACCGTTTGTCGTTTATGTACCTGACTTCTTGGAGGCCTCGATATGTAATTTACAACCTCATGCGACATTAAATGACCTTATGTTCCAACTTCTGTACTTCGTCTCAACAAATGATATCGTATTATGAATATAAATGTATGCCAATGAAATAATACCCATCCATAACCAGGTATAACAATAATGAGAATTCGTACAGTACCTACAAGGTTTCTGCTTTCAACTAATTTATATTTTTCACTTCATTGTATAAAGAAGAGAAAATGACATGAAAGTAATTGTTGTTTTGATATAATTATGAAATTAACATTTTGGAAACATCGTTCTTCGAGAAGGGGGGATCCTCTCTCTGTTGACGAAGTGGGGGAACAAAATATCTACCACATTTTGTTCCAAAATACATATATACCATCCACTGACAGAGCAATATACGGATTAACTTAGGCTGTAGAATGCCTAAAGTTCTTAAAAACCCCACCACGTGCTTGATTGCCATTTAGAAATGTGGCAAACGGATATTGTAGAAACGTTCTTGGGAAAATATGAATATTACCGCTCGTAAACAACGAATGAATTTTCACCTCGCTGTGAAAAATTCATCAGGGTGATCGGTCAGAGCGTCTCGCCAGGATCGCGGTTTATGACCGTATGGTCCCGCGAGCCGGTGGTAGACAACGGTATGTGCCGGTCCCAAGTCCCTGTGTAGCACCCGGTGACAGAGCAATCAACGGATTAACTCAGGACGAAGAAAATTCAAACCCCTGCAAAAACGGCACGGTGTCGATTGTCCCTGTTCGACATCAGGTACACAAATACTTCCCGACGAACGCTTCGAAAACAAGCAATTATTGCCTACCGTAAACGAATGAAGAAATTTCGCTTCGAAAAATTCTAAATTACCGGCTGGTAAGAGATAATTGGAATTTCCGCCTCGCTCTGAGCCCACTTTTGTCCCACAAGGCAAAACATGCAGAAATATTTGTAAACCTGTATCCATGTTATCCTATATAGCAAACACTGTTCACAAAGTGTTGATACATTCCTGCGAAAATATAAAATATTTTGGCAACCTTGCAATCGGTCAATTAGGTTGAGAGACCCAAGATGAAGTCAGAAATAAAGATTTTAAAAATTATAGAACAAATTGTAGGTCAAAAGATTCCCACTGGAATACAGATGAAAGTGTTTTAAACTTTTTATGCATTTCTGTAGATCCAGTAATAGTATTCTATCTTTGCCGAAAGAAAATCAAACACCTTTTTTTTATAAAGTAGCTTAATATGATTCGGCATTTCGATTGCGAAAAATGGCATGTTGAACAATTTCTCTATTTCTTAAGATTCCTGTGCGTTGGGAGAAAAGTGGGCTCAGAGTGAAGCGTGAAATCATTCATTGCTTTCGACCGATAATTACATATTGCCCCAAGAATGTTTCGACAACATCTGTTTGCCAGTATCTCTAAAGGCAATCAAGGACGTTGTGCTGTCTTCGATACTTTAAGGCATTCTTCAGTCTGAGTTAATCCGTATATTACTCTGTCGGTGGGTAGTGCGTACGATAATTTCGGACGCGCAGGTACCGTCCTCAACCGCGAACTCGATGGACAAAATGGTCATAAACCACGACCCTGGCGAGACGCTCCGGCCGATCAGCCTGCTTAGATTTTGGCAACCAGATGTGTCATTTTCCACCTCTACTTCATCAAGAGGGAGAGGAATCCTCCTTCGCCCACGAATTCACAGAGGGAAGGCTCCCCCTCTTTGAGGAACGTTGTTTCCATTGTGTGTATTATAATTATATTAAAACAACAATTTCATATTATTTTCTCTTCTTCATACAATAAAGAGAAAAATATGAAATAGTTCGAAGTGGAAACCTTATACCAGGTATACCAAGTATACCGATACCAGAAGTTCAGACAGTACAAGGTTTACCACTTAATGATCTACGCTACAATCTTAATTAAGGGGGGAGACCACTGTCTCGGCCCGAAATGTAAGGGTGTTTTCGGGAATTTATTTCAACCAAACAACACAAGTAAATCAATTTATTGCTTAGTATAGTCAATAGTGTATATATCGAAGGGTAAGAACAAATTTTTTTTAATCAAATTCATAAATCCGTTTTCTGTATACACTTCGTCAAAATTTGCGCTCCGGAAAAAACATGCTAGTCGCGTTGACAGTCCCCAGACCATATGGTTCATCGAAATTCAAAAAAACAATAACATTTAGAAACTAGAAGCCTGCCTCTATTACGTGACGATCGCAAAATGTCGAATTTGTAAAAAATAACAAAATGGCGGACCACTGAAAAAAAGTCGTATTTTCGGGGTACAAAATTGGGGAAATGTTGCTAAAAAAAATAGAAGCAGGTCGAAAATTGAAAATGTCTGATCGTCACGTAATAGCGACGGGTTTTCCGTACAATAAATGTCCTTGATCATGCCAATTGGACGTATCATTTTCTCTGTAGACTGTCAACGCGGTTGAAAAATGTCATTCTGAGGAAATCGCGTTCAATGTTCCGCGTGGCTCAGTCGCGCGTTTGACACCACTTCACGAAAAACACCATATCTCCGTCAATTTTGCGAATTTCTTCATAAAATTTGGAGAGAACATTCTTGAAACATACGTCTTTCAGAAAATGTAAAAAAGAAAAAATCGATTTTTCCGAGTTTTAATGGTCCGAAAAGTAAGGGTGTTTTCGGGAATTTATTTCAACCAAACGATGCAAGCAAATCAATTTATTGCTTAGTATAGTTAATATGTACATATTGAAGGGTAAAAAAAACAATTTTTTCAATCAAGTTCATGAATTCATTTCCTGTATCCTCTTCGTCTAAATTTACGCTGCGGCAAAAATATGCTTGTCGCGTTGACAGTGCCCAGGCCATATGGTTAATCGGAATTCAAAAAAACAATAATATTTAAAAACTAGAAGCTTTCCTCTATTACGTGACGATCGCAAAATGTCAAAATTGTAAAAAATAACAAAATGGCGGACCACTGAAAAAAAGTCATGTTTTCGGGGTACAAAATTGGGGAAATGTTGCTAAAAAAAATAGAAGCAGGTTGAAAATTGAAAATGTCTGATCGTCACGTAATAGCGACGGGTTTTCCGTACAATAAATGTCCTTGATCAAGCTGTAGACCGTCAACACGGTTGAGAAATGTCATTCTGAGAAAAACGCGTTCGAAGTTCCGCGTGGCTCAGTCGCGCGTTTGACACCGCTTCACGAAAAACACCATATCTCCGTCAATTTTGCGAATTTCTTCATCAAATTTGGAGAGAACATTCTTGAAACATACGCCTTTCAGAAAATGTAAAATAAAAAAAAATTTCAGATTTGAGACAGTGGTCTCCCCCCTTAATAGGTCTATCTCACGTCAATTTTTCCACCACGCGATTCACACAATATATTGTACAATCTTCCAATATTATCCACAGACGGTGAATATTATTGTGCAATATGAATATTGCAATATATTGTACAATATATTGAGCGTCTAAGGGCAGATTCTCTCCTTCAGTCACGCAATATAATATTGTACAACCTGTCAATATTATTGCGCAACTTTTCAATTTTATTGTGCAACCTTCCAATATGATCCACAGACGGTCAATAATATTGTGCAATGTTGAATATTGCGCAATAATATTGAACGTCTACAGACCGCTTTAGGAAGGGAAATTATTCTTCAGAAACACCGGTACGCCTCGCGGAGAACCACATGAAGAAAAGGGGTGGTCCGCTGACTGCGCATGATGAGGCCTGCTTCGTCCTCCCTACAAATTCAAAAGAGATACCTTATCACACAACTATAAACGCGCATTGTAATATCAAAACTGAAGCACACGTTGACGTTTTCGGTACCAGAGAACGTGGACCACAGGTAGAAGATAGATATTACTGGACAGAGATGGAAAGCTGCTGTTTCAAAGGAATGCAGGACCGATTGGTCATAATATAATCTCCTCCCTGTGGCCCACGTTCTCTCATACCGAAAATGTCAGCGCGTGCTTCAGTTTTGATATTACAATGAGTGTTTTTAGTTGAGTGATAAGGGATCTCTCTTGCATTTGTAGGGAGGACGAAGCAGACCTCATCACGCGCAGTCAGCGGACCACCCCTTTTCTTCCTGTGGCTCTCCGCCAGGCGTACTGGTCTTTCTGCAGAATAATTTCGTTTCCTACCCCATTGCCAAGGAAACAATCTTCTATCTAACATAAGAACATCTTCTTCTTTTGGTAATTGGGCGGACCTTAAAATTAATTTTCGTCACGGTCAACGTTCCGACCATACTTTTTATTCATTTATACTGTAGCGAAACACGGTTTATTGTCTGCCGAGCGTAGAGGAATTAGCTTGTAGCAATTGGGGATTAATCCTAAAAATTGTTCCGCTGTTCTGCAAGTTACTTGGCAGATGTTTCCTAATTACTTTATATCGTGTAGGGGGCCGAAGATCTAGTGTCATAAAGCCGTAGTAAACCGTGGCCCGCTAAAAATCCGTTTAGGGCGGCTGGAAATCGGACACGGGGAAAATCTCAAAACACCGGTGTTCCTTTATTATTATATTTTTCCACTTCTACGCGTATGATTTGCGAGGTGGGAGTTTCTTTGCGACCAATAGTATTTAGAGTTTCACAGAAGACTCCACCCTCAGAAAGGTGCACCTCCTGATGGAAATAATATTTAAACTGCGACTTACAGAGTTAGTCAGTATAGGAAACATTTCTGTACGCTTCAGACTTGTGTAGTGTCAGTCTGACAGTATTAGCTTTTTCGTGTGGTTGGCAACAACATCGTGAAATGGCGACAAAAGTTGTGTCTTCAAGTGAGGAGAACGACAAATTGGTAGAGGCTGTAGCCCCTAATCGTGTCCTCTATGACGCCGCTCACTCGGACCATAAAAAATACGAGGTAAAGAACAAGGTGTGGAAGACAGTGTCAATAATTGTGAACAGAACAGGTACAGTATTCTTTAATTATATTTTTTTTCATCAACTACAGCTAATAATACAATCGAAAAGCCATTCATATAATTAACCCTTTCGGCTCTGTTGGGACACATATGCCCCAGTGAATTTTTGTGATGGATAACTTTTATTTTGGTAGGTTGTCTGGCTGCAGCGTAGCAATGATAGAAATCTCGTGATTTATACTAGGTGTAATTGAACAATTCGCTGAAATTTTTTATCGTAGCCTATCTATTCATAGTCTGTTAAAACTGTTTTGCTTAAAAAGTTTTTAAATTATTGTTTTTATTTATCTTAGTGAGCATAGAGATGTGTATATGCGTTTTCGGGACCCACATGTCCCAATTTTTAAAACTGTCCTACAACTTTCAAATTTGATCTGTACCTATCCGCAGCAAAGTACAATCGATGCCCGCAAGAAAATATAATAAAATCCAAATCGGAAAAGGTCGTGTCGAAAGGGTTAAAGTATAATGATACACTATTTTGAGGGCACAATATTCAAACACGCTTCCTATAAAATGCTCCAATGCTGTTTGCAATATTCCATTTCATCATAAAGATTTTTGCAATTCTTTCCAAATCAGAAATTTTAGATTCCGGTAAAAATATGGGTACTGATTTGTATCATAATTGTTTCAATACGTCTTTTGCAACAACACTTACACTGGCTCACGAAAGTATTCAGATATCCTTTGAAATAGAATAACTTTTTTAAAGTAGGACCAAACGACTTGAGCTTTTCGGAGAAGCTAGAAGGATTAAGTGTATCCCTACCCCCAAATAACAAAGCAAGCAGATTCTACATTTATTATATAATTCATTCTACTTATTTAAAAAAGTATTTATTCTTTGTTTATTAATACAGGATTGACGATTACAATTATTACAAAATAATATAGGTAGCGCATATAAATTCGAAGAAGAACATTCAATATTTACATTTATAAATCTATGTACAATACGTCCCGTAACCAGTGCTACCTATTAAGTGCGATATCAGAAAATTTCCTGTATTTTATCCAGAAGGCAAACGTAATTATGGAATTGAATAATTTCTAATTATCTACGTAGCGAAAATCGAGAGTCACATTATCTGCAAGACAGAAAAATAGGGTTATGCGCGAAGTGCGAACATTTAGCGTCTTGTTTCATAAATAATAATTTAACACATGTTTTATTATAAATGTTAATGTTCGCAGGAGCATGCATGATCGCCTAGGGTGTGTGCTGTGCGGAGATGGAGCTGAAGTAAGTATCGCGATTTGGTTATCAGGGCTAAAACGTATTTCAATAAAAGGTCTTTCGTTGATTGTTATTAGATGCTCAAAAAAAGACTGTGTATTTTACACTACACACTACAGAAGTGAAACTTATGCAAAATCTACATATAGGGGAGAGTTGCCTATATCGTACTGGTCACCTAAATCGTACCTCACCAATTTCTTAGTAATTAATGAATATAAACGGCATCTGATAATACAAATATCAAGTAAACGAGAAATATGAAATAAAACAAAACCGTATGAGCTTACACCCTATTTTGTGCGTGCTATAAACATTTAAAAAATCTGGTATCATTGTGGGATCAGGAACCCCCATACCATAAGAGAGGGCACGGAACAGCAACATCGTGGGGAGTCGGCGGTAGCCGAGGTGGCTAAGGCGGCTGGCCAGCGCGCAAATCTAGAGATCGCGGGTTCGAGTCCCGGTGAGGCGACTTCTTCCCTTTTTTCCGTCCCTACAATTTGGGGGCTCGTCCGGGATGGGGGAGCACCGATCATCGCCACATGAAGCCGTCCGTTTAAGGTCGTTGTCTGCGACGCGAAAAATAATAGACACACGGTCGTTGTCCGCGACGCGAAAAATAACGAGACACAAGTGCGACAAAATGACATTCGAGGACGAATGTCGTCGCAGGATGGCCGAGTGTGGGATCAGGAACCCCCATACCATAAAACAGGGCACGGAACAGCAACATCGTGGGGAGTCGGCGGTAGCCGAGGTGGCTAAGGCGGCTGGCCAGCGCGCAAATCTAGAGATCGCGGGTTCGAGTCCCGGTAAGGCGACTTCCCTTTTTTCCGTCCCTACATCATTGATGTAACTTTTTACCAGTTTATTTTAGCTGATAATAATCAAACAATGCAATTTTGTCCTGTATTTTTGTATTTTTCTAAAAGCGGGTGTAATGTAGAATATTTTACATTCATTTTAAATACATATTGCATTCATTATAAAGTTTAAATTGATATTTATAAATAAATTATTTATGTTTCCTAAATCGTACCACTACAATCGTACCAGTAGGATTTGACAACTCGTATGTAATATAGGTTATGTACATATATCATATAAATAGGTTATTGCGACATGTGTGTGATTCACACACGTATATATATAAAACTATATAATAATTATTATTATTATTAATTATATTATTACTTTATGTTGAATAGTTTCTTCTCTATTTGTTGTTTACACTATTTTTAGTGGAGGTACGATTTAGGAGACTAGTTGCCTAAATCGTATCTTTTATAGTATGTGACAAAAAGATTAATAACAAATTAATTTGTTCTGAACAAAAGGTTAAACATATAGTAGTACGTGCGTAAAAGATCAATCTACAATATCCAATAGTCATTTGCGTTCAAATAAGTAGCAAATATGAAATGTAACGTAAAATGTCTTAAGTGGTACGATATAGGCAACTCTCCTCTAGTTACACCGGGTAAGAAATAAGTTAGATTTGTTAGGTAATTCTCAATGAGTATAAATGATTTATTGAATATTTTGCTTTATTATTGGGAAGCTTCCATAGATTTATATTCCAGGACGGAGACAATAGGCCTATGATAACTAAAGCATGAAATGAATATATTTGATTGTAATTTATCTACAGGGTTTGTCCGGAAAGTAATGAGCCTCATTTTTTTGTGGCGCGACTATACAACGCACAGCGGTGCGACCGGTGGGAAAAAATGGGGGGGACCTTTAGCTTTCCAGCCATGCCACGGCGATTCGCCTCCGAGCTCCGGGAGGGTTAGGACGTGCTTCCACGTGAACCTCTGTACATTGACCTTGTCGTAGTTACGATGGAAAAAACCTTAGAACAACGTTATGCGGTGAAGTTTTGTGTTAAGCTCAACAAGACGCCGAAGGAAACATGGGGCATGCTTAAAGGAGCCTTCGGGGATGCTTACATGTCCTATTCGCAGGCAAAGAAGTGGCATAAGTCGTTCAGGGAAGGTCGGGAATAGGTCACCGACGAGGCCCGTTCTGGACGCCCACCAACATCGCGAACGGACGAACACCTCACCCTTGTGCGCGAATTGCTCAACACAGACGGACGAATGAGTGTTCGTATGATATCGGAACTATTGAACTTGCCGAAAACAATTGTGCATGATATTGTATCGGAAGACTTGGCCATGCGGAAGATTTGCGCAAAACTTGTGCCCAAAGATTTGACTGACGCTCAAAAAGTGAATCGCGTGGAAGTGTGCGAAGAGCTGAAACAACTCTGTGCGAATGATGTCAGTTTCCTGGACAACGTTATCACTGGTGATGAGTCATGGGTCTTCGAGTACGATCCGGAGTCGAAACGGCAGAGTGCGGAATGGCATACGACGACGCCGCCGCGCCAGAAAAAAGATCGGATGAGCAAGTCCCGCGTGAAGTCGATGGTCATTGTTTTCTTTGATGTTAAAGGGATCGTGCACCACGAGTTCGTACCCCCTGACCAGACCGTCAACGCTCAATATTATAAGGAAATGCTTCAAAGGCTGAATCGTAGGGTCACCCGCGTCCGAAAAGAGATCCGAGCGTCATGGAAACTGCACCATGACAATGCGCCGTCTCACACCGCCTTTGTTGTCACCTCCTACCTGACCCGGATCGGTGTTGCAACGATTACCCAGCCACCTTACAGTCCCGACCTAGCCCCGGCGGACTTCTTTCTGTTTCCTCGGCTGAAAAGGGAGCTCAAAGGACATCATCTGTGCACCCTGGAGAACGTCCAAGCTACTACGACGACCTTATTGAACAGCATTCCGGCCGAGGAGTTCCAGGGAGCTTATGCAGCATGGAAATCACGCTGGCAAAAATGTATTGATGCGCAAGGGTCCTATTTTGAAAAATATTAAGTTGTTGTATCTGTCCGATCAATAAACTTTGTAAAAAAAAATGTGGCTCATTACTTTCCGAACAAACCCTGTACGTCTGTGTGACTGTGAGTGAACATAGAAACTGAGACCATTTCTAAAAATCCCAAAATGGACATTGGATTATCCGACGTTGGTGTGATTGTCGATGAGCATGTCTTGCTCTAGGTCAAGTCGACCTTGGTTTGTTCATAATACGCGGTATTATGCACAGACAGATAGTGTCGGTTTTGATAAGGTCCAACTGACGCGCTGCGCCTCAGAGTCTCCTCTATAGCAGCATTTAAACCAGGCAAGATGGAGTGAGCTTCAATACTTTTCTAGCGAACCACCGTAAAGTCATTAGGAATTTCATAATATGTGCCTGCGCCGTGTTGCAAAGAAGAGTATAAGATGACCATGGAATAATTATCGTCCCCACTTGTTTGTCCATTGGGGAACGGATAAGTTGACCACTGTGACATTTGGTATTTAAGCTGCTTATGTAAAATTTGGAGCTAATATTCTGTTTCTTGTGGATGATAAGTTCGAGAACAGACTTAAGGGCATGTTGGCCAATTGTAAGGAATATGGGAGCGGCCATTTAGCTGTCGACGAGGAGGGTCGAGGAAAAGAGAAAACGCGATTAGCACTAGAGGGTGTCATACACCAGGCCTTTCCGGAGACTGATCGATTACTTACATCATTCACAACATTTAACGATTTAACCCTCGGTTGTCACACTGGGTCAAATTGACCCTGCATTCGACTTCGCGATCAAATATCTTTAAGGCAATTCATTCAGAATTATACTAATGGTGCCATGTAGTAGTATTTTCATGTATCCTCTACAAGTAGAAATACTTCCCGACTGTGTAGAAGCGTCAGTGCGTGTTTGAAAGCCGTCGAAATTTGAGGTAGGGTCGTTTTTACTCCAAATCGGATACAATCATTTTTGTGTCTGAAAGCGACCAGAAAAGTAAAAATAGAAGTATTTTCATACGAATTGTTTTTTCTTTTACTGCAGCGACAATCAGGACACATTTATTATTGTATACGGGACACAAATGCAGTGTCCCACATGCTTGCGCCCGATGTGCGACCGGCACCGTACTTATTTATGTAATGACTGTGGCGGTCTGTAATAGACTTAATTTTAATGTAACATACTTTGTTCTTGCTGAAACTAAATTTGATATTTTTGGAATAATAATAAAAAAAATTTCCTATACAAATGCAAGAGTTTTTCAACCCAAATGATGCCACCCTTCAGTTTACAAAATAAATACCTTTTTTAAATGTTCCGATATAGGACTATTTTTTTTTTATCAAAGCAGCATATCTCAGGAGTATAACTGTAAATTTTTTGCTAAAAGTATTAAAAATTAAAAAAGTTATGATTTTTTAAGCAAAAAACCTTTTTGTCGGAACTCTTATTGTTTCAAATTGTTTTTAAACATGATGACACTTTAAGTGTCAACTTTCAACAATGGGCATATATTCTACAATGTTCAAACTTTATCTCAGAATTTTTGGGACTTAATTTAACAAATAGTTTTTAATAGTTATTATTTGCGATAACAACGGATTGAAAATTGGCAGGGTCAGATTGACCCAGTGTGACAACGGCGTTCCAAAAAGTAGGTGTGACAACCGAGGGTTAACTAACCACTTCTGTTCTTAATTCGAAAGATTAAAAAATGTCACTTACACCCGTTTGGCTGTAAGTGCCTAATGTATGATGAAAGAATAAATAAATATAATTAGAAATAATAAAGAAAGAAATAAAATGCCTCATCTGTTCTGTTTAATTTAATTGACACTTCTCTCTACACATTTTCTTTCCCTCCGTAATTCTTGTAGTCTTTGCTCTTACAATCATAAAGGATTTATCCTCGATCAATTTTTTGCCTACGCAGTCGAAAGCTGCAACTCCGTCGACATTTTAAACATTCATCACCCACACACAAAATGTGGCACTTGGAAGTAGAGCTCTTACTTTTTACCCGTCGGGTACCCGGGTAGCCGGAAATTACCCGAAATAACTTCAAGCCATTGAATGTGGTATTGTTCGATCATATTTGGCTAACATCAGACTATACCACAGACAATCACACACAATACCACATTCAATGGCTTGAAGTTATTTCGGGTAATTTCCGGCTACCCGGGTACCCGACGGGTAAAAAGTAAGAGCTCTACTTGGAAGCACTTTACAGGTATGCGCGTGATGCCGCCCTGCTTCGTCCTCAGGACAAATTCGAAACCGATTCCGTATCTCTCGAATGTAAACACGCGTTGGAATATTAAAACAAAAGCACGCGCTGACGTATTCAGATGTGAGAGAAGGTGGGCCATTGGGAGGATAGAATATTTTGAGCTACAATTTTTTCCATAATTTTTAAAATCTTTATTTCTGGCTTCTTTTTGGGTCTTCTTTCTGGGTTTTTACATTTTTTAGAAGCTCATATTATAAGCTTACAAGAAATATTCGGGTCAGGCATGAATAACAGCGACGCTGAGCCTCGCCCATTCTGTACTTTGCGTTTCTAACTCCACTGCGTTGTATCAAATATTATAAAAGAATAAACACGATTTATTATTATTATTATTATTATAAATATATAAAAATACATAATCCTCCCACATCTTTTGAATTCTGACTCGTTTTCTTGTTTCTTGGGATTCTGCCCCACTGTGGTAATGGACTTGGTCGCAGGTAGGAGTGTGCGGATCGTCCCGAGGCTCGGGTTCCTGGCCCCGAGGGACGGTCGGAAAATTTCGGGCGGTGTCCCGATACTTTCGTATTGCTCGAGATCCCGACGGTTTCGGGATCCCGAGACTCGATTCGGGCTACAAGCAAAGAATAGATAATCAGTTTAAATGACAAGGTCAAGTAAAGACTTTAAAGGTCCAGCCCGGAGTGACGCTTCTTATTATATCTTCTCTTACAACAAGCATGACCGCCATGAGCGGGCAATTTGATTTCAAGTCGGCTCGGCAAAACTCGGACGCGATCGGCTCGAAAGCCAGCTACTACTAGAGGACCGAGGCGAAAAGAATTATGTATATAATTTATATCAATACCAGAGTGATAAGTTTTTACCTTTCTGTCTCCTGTTGAATCATAATTTGTATCTTATTATTTATTTACATATATATGTATTTTCATTGCTACCAAATAGTCTGTGAATACTGAATATGTCCATATACATACTTAAATAAAAACCATGTTCAGAACTTGGGAAGAAGACTATTTTTATATCGACAATATTTTAAAATCTTAATAAAATATACTTCATACTTAGTACTTTATGTTAAGGGGATATATAGGGTATTATCTTTTTCGGGATGGGTTCAGATTTAAAATAGAAAACGTACGAACAACTATAAGCATACAGAATAGCAGGGAATATTTCCTGGATGTTTCATAGTAACAACAATATACAGGAAGGCGAATATTTTATTATTTCAAATTAACGTGTAAGAAACATAATTTTTCTATGTTCTCAGGTAATAATTTTGATCTATTACTGGTAACGATATCGTCCGATCGCGTCTGAGTTTTGCCGAGCCGACCTGAAATCAAATTGCCCGCTCATGGCCGCAATGCTTGTAACCCGAATCGAGTCTCGGGACCCCGCCCGATCCTGCCCGAAAGTTTCCGGCCCGTCTCGAGCACACCCCTGGTCGGAGGCAAGGAGATTCAGCCTAGGGCCAGTCGCTGGGTCAAATCGCTGCGACCAATCGCGGGTAGGAGATCCCACCTTTATCTCGCTCTCAACATCGTAAAGCAGGAGAGAGCCAGAAGTGGTGGGGATAGCGCCGAGCTCCCAACATGTAGGCCAAACCGAGCTTTTAACGTTTGAATTCTGTATTAATTGCGGACCCTCTACCCACGCTCACTGCGGTTACACACTTGGTATGAAGGTCATCTCAAGTACCGACAACCTTTGTCTACTTGACATGTTGCTTTTAATTTTGAAGTTATAAAACGAAACATTATCACTCATTTTTGTCACACTTATCGTAACGCTCGACTTTTCGTTTATACCCCCCCCCCCCCAGTACTGTTCCGAATTTAAAGACGTATTCACGTCAGAAAAATGTTTCAGAAACATACGTTCCACGCAGAATAACATCCCAACAAGCAACATACTCCTTGGACAGTAGTAAATACGTAAACAGCACAATACCAACTTGCAGATGCGCACCATTCACGATTTGCTGGTTCATATCCTCATGCCCGATTTCTCTGAAACACATTTTTTTTATCTTAAACCTCTCAAAATTTGGCTCTCGGGAGGTTGCTAAACAAATCTAGCCCCAACCAACTACCGATCAGTATTAAAAGGGTACGTTCAACTTATAAAAATTATTTTGTTAATAACTTTGTAACAAACATCAACCGTCGGCTAAAACCTTCTGAAGGCCATACAGGAGGGTACCTTTGATAACATATGTCTAGGTCTACGTCAAGGTCAAGGGCATTGGAAATGGGTCCCCTAAACAGCATGTTTACTTCATTCTTATACAACTGATTTTACAAAAAAATTTATAGCCATTGTCGTAAATAATTTAAACTTGTACAGGTTTCTGTATATTAATCTACAGCAACTCCTGAATGTGTATTATTAGTAGATATATTTTTTTCTTCATCTTCGATAGTAGTTTTATGAGTTATATTTGAAAGCGTTTGATGTATATTTGGAGTCTGATTGTCAGCCTTTCCTTCTTCTAATGGTTGAACTGTTGTTAATGTACTCCACCAATTAGAAAAAGCTCCTTTCGCTTGTGAAAGTGCACCGCCTTGTAAATGGAACACAATGTATTTATTTCAAAAACATACTATGTATCTATGTATACGTATATATGATACTCAATTCACCTTACCTACAGCTTTTCCTGTAGTTGCAACTGCTCTCCCAGTTGATGCCATTGCTTGATTCAACTTTCTACCACTTTCTGTATTTTGCATTGTACTGCAATGCACAAATTAGTTTGTTTTTATACATTTATAATTTTATTACTGTTATACTGATTCTTAAATTGTACATGCATTATGTAACAGTACTCACTGTGATAATCGTAATTTCATATCTTGCACTGATAACTGTCCTGCAAATGGGTGTCCAGGTTCTATACTATTGATTTCTGGCTTATTAGAATTACTCCACATTTTATAGTTATTTGTGGAACGCCAAGCAGCCATGAATGCAGAATTGTAATGATCAGATTGACGAGTATCTTGTTGCATAGAAGTACGCATCATACTCAATAAATACACTCGAAATTGGGTTCTAATCCATTCATCTCCTCCTTCCCATCCTACGCCATCTAAGAAAATATCTTTACGTGGCTCTGCTACATGTCTAACTATATAATCTGCAAATCTTAGATCCTCAGTTGTAAGGTGTAATTGCCTCCTCAATTCTGGGTCCGTTGCTTCTATCCTTGTTGTTTCAACCTTTGTGTGTCACGGTAAAAAAGATTGTCACCTATACACTATATTTTATTTGAGAATTGAAGTTCTAGTTCAAACATACCTCTACCAGTACATCAATAAGTTGTTTCTTTTGCTTAAATAAGACATTTGTTGCTCCCACTATATATCCTCTAACGTTAATGTCTGCCAGGAGATCCAAATATGGTAAGGACAGATATGGTAAACATAGGTACCCCTTGAGAAAATGTAGATATTATTCATGATTTATTCTATTTCACATGTTTACAACAGTAGTAAAATTAGCTACATCTTCATACCTTTGTAAATATGTTCAATGGTAAACCACAAAGTTCTGGATTTATATGAGCACTTTGAGTAATATGGTTTGTTAACCGCGCATCAGAAAGTGCATCATTACTTGTGTCACGAGGTAAAGTATTGTCAGTATCTGTTGCACCTAACGTAATTGTATTTACACTTTGTACCCTGTGTACATAATCATTTGGTTTTGCAGAATACATGGAATTATATTCTTCTGCATAAGTACATTCTTGTGCAGATTCAACTTCAATGACTTTTATAATTGAATTTTCGTTTTTATTGTTATTCTTTTGTAAAGTCATGTCTATAAATCCGTTGATGCATTCACTTTCCATAGTTTCAAGAGCTTTATTATCATTTACACACAATGATGTTCTATTCGAATTACCATTAACCTGCTCTTTCACTGTCTCTGATATGTTATCTTCCACAGAATTTGTGGCAGATATGTTATTATCAACAATATTTATTGATGTTTTGTCATCGAATATCGGAATAGGAGACATTGGTCTAGATGGTCTAATAAAAATATAATTTAATGTAACACAATAGTGTGATAAGAACTACCTTTTATTTGTTATTACAAGATACTACCTAACATATGCAGCCTGTTGTAGGCCACGCTCAATCATGCCAGGGAATAATGAAAGCAATGTCAATATTGCCGCACATAAAGGTTGTACTGGAGATTGGTAGAAAACTATCTTCTTCTCTAATAGCAGCAGTTTAAATAGTAGGATTACTTTATGACGAAATTGCAGTATTAAGTCTCTTGCTGATAATCCTATAAATATTAATAATAGAATCATAACATAATTGTTTATACTATGCATGCTCGTTACAATGTGATAGTAAAGAAAAGTTTATTACTACTTTATAATTACCGACAAAGACTTGAGGTGGTGTTTGACTCTCACTGCTCATACAAGAATTAAGATGATGATAAGTATCTTCCAATAGTGAAACTTTACTGAAATCACCTTCTTCAAAGTATGCATGTGTTATCAGCGCCATTTTTACTTGAATGTGACCATAGAATGGTAAAGTGCTTAACACACAAACAGACTTTTGAACAGTACCTCTCGTTATGTCTGATGTGCGATTTTTCAGTTTCTAAAAATCATTAATTGTATCTATTACTGTGGTTTACATTTTTTCAGCGAATATTGTATTAAGCACGTGTACAGGGTGAGGTACGTAAAAGTATTCACTTGTATATCTTTATAGCCTTTAACCCTCGCTCAACGATTATCGGGTCATCGTGACCCGACTGTTGCTACGGTCGCTTCAGATTCAACACGAAAACGCTCACGGTGCTATATCTGCATTGGAAATGACAATAAATACAATTCCAAATGTCAAATTTGCAACAAATATGTTTGTAAAACCCACACGACAAATACAAGTGTTATATGTAAAAATTGCAGTATTCCATAATAAACGTTGTATGTATATATACGCATGTATGTTCATTGAATATTTCGTCCCTTCCTTTATTATGTACTATTTACCACAGTATTTCCAAAAAATAATAACAAATTTCGTACGATATCTTTAAAAACGTATGCGTATAAGAAACTTTTACGGTGGGTCAAAATGACCCAGTAACCGTTCACCGCGTCACTGCGAGCTAGGGTTGCACCTTTTTTCAGAAAAATAACGTACATTTGCTTTCGTGGGGTATACAAAAAAGTACGCTCAACAAATTAAAAGTAGAAAAGAGATTTTTTGTGATTTATGTGGAAAACTAAAGAAGATATAAAATATCAATTAATTTACTCGTGTATTATACTTTTTATAAGCTACACTTTTGGTTATTTTCAAGGTCGGTCTCACCCGAAGTGGGTGGTCGGTCTAAGCCCGACATGCGGGTGAGACCGACCAGTTGCAGTGCCAATGTTTTTTGTTGAAAATGAAAATAAATATTTGAAATTATTGCACACTATAATTTATATATACCCTAAACTGATTGGGCTTTTCTTTAATGTGCCCAAAACGACAAAAATGTGAAAAACAACGATGCTGCAATTTCTTTTCCAAAAAGTGGTCGAACTCTCCCGGACTTACAATAATTAAATGGAGTCTACTATCTCGAGTGTTTTTATTTTCATATTACATCAGTTTAATGGTTGGGTGTATATATTAGTTTATTATATAAATCAATTTTCCATCTCATTTCCTTCATTATGCTCCGAATTATATTGTTCTTGAAGTCATTATAAGGCACCGCGGGGAGTTATCCTCGCCATTCCGGAGACTTTCCGGTAAACTGTTCCCCCGACGCATCGCTGAATAATTTATTTATTTATTTATTTATTTATTTAATTCCACGGGTAAAGACCCTTTAGTTTATAATGATCAATTCATAAAGTTAACAAATAACAATGTACTTTGTTCCGCGTTGCATAGAGTCGCGGAAAAATTAGTCGAGCCTTCAGGAACCGTTAGGAAGTTGATTTATTAATAGGCATTCCTTCGGTCCTCACATCTGCGTTGCACAAGTTTTTAGATGGCTTGGCCGGTACACGGGCCACTTAGTCACGATCAATATGTCGTAAATCGTCATAAACCCCAAGGTAGGCTAACACTTCTGGCTGCTTCATGGGAATCCCCGGAAGGGTCGCCGGTTAACGCGCTCGCACGTGCAATGCAGATGTGGGCGCCCTTGCGCTTTCTTGCCGTCTTACGCGGGCAGGTAAGAAAACTTTGCCGCCAAATTTCTTGCCACAGCGATTCCCGCCAAATTCAGCCACTTTCCCAGAAAAGGCGCGCCAAGGGCGCAGGGAACAGATGGCGCGTTTGGTCCTAGGGAAATTATCCGATTGGTTGACACCGACAACGTTGGCCAATCAGATCAGAGCCACCCCGCCGGACTCACTTCAAGAAATCGGACGAGTCCGGCAGCGGGTCAACAAAAATCAGTCAAAGAAAAGGATCTCGACCGAAAGGTCAGAGGAAATAGAAATTACGCGTTCGTACGTGACTCACACGAACAACACTCATAGTTCACTTTGTATTCGTTCATTTTATCATTGTTCACAGTTTTATTAAATATAATTTCTTTTCTGTTATTACCTGTTAAAACTGTGCACCAATTTATTAACCTTAGTTCGGTAACGTGTCTAAGGTATCCACGAAACTCCGGTGTCAAAACATTTTGGACGGAGCCTTACAACCTCCGTCGACTAAAAAATAATATACGGGTCGCATCGAGTTTACGTGTGAACATACTTACATAAACAACAATAGTACAAGAAAATAATGGAAATAATTAACGAATACAATCACATTTAGAGTAAGAATTAACGGGCGTGCAACATAGACGTTCGAGCGAGCCAAAGCCCGCAAACGATATTTAAAGGTGGCCAATGTACCGCTAAAAAAATCAACATGTGCGCTATACAGATTCGCTAATTTACATATTCTATTAATGGAGTTGTTCATCCCAAACGAAGTGTTGTGTGACGATATGTAAAAAAGAGAAGGCGACCTAATAGAAACAATAGGCGTATAAAGGTTGACCAGAGCTAAAATGTCCGCAGAGTCGGTGCAGCCGTTAATAATACCAAAAAGGCAGGTAAGATCGGATAGACAACGACGATGTTCCAATGTAAGAAGACCGCTGGTCTCCAGAATAGAACTATATTCATGGCATAGTCGAGACATCGGAGTGCCGAGTTTAAAAGCCAGCAGTTGTAAGAATTTATGCTGAACGCGTTCCAATAACCTAATATATTTATCTTGATAGGGATTCCAAACAGGAGGCGCGTACAGTAGGGGAGACCGGGGCTAGTTGTTACACGTTACAGTTTTTTATTTTTTATTTTTTTTGCATTCCATATTCAATATTATCAATGATTCTCACTTAAAGTACGTTCTTTCCTCTACCGATTACCGCTATCGCATGTAATTAAATGAAAACCATGACTTTGAAACAAGCCATTTTGAAAGTCGAGGCATGTTGTATCAACATGACGAAATTCATTACGAAACGAGGCTTATTATGAGTAATATAATTATATTTTCTTGAACAGAAGTAAAGTTATTAATGGTAAGAATTTATTATAATGAATATACAATAAAAAATGTATTTTAAAAAGAAAAAAACTGCTGAAATCAGTTGCACTAATTATCGTCGTCCGTTTCATAGGGGACTCGCAAATTAATGCACACATAAAAGTGATTTTTAGGTTTTGCACACTTCTCATGTGCCCACTTTTTGCATTCTATGCACTGAATCCACTTTGTAACAACATACCCCTTTCCCTCTGTAACAACATGTCCTTTTTCGTATGTAACAACATGCCCCTTGTCTTGTGTATCAACTTGCCCCGGTTGACACCATTGTGTATAAAAAGCTCATACCAGTTTGGTGTATTCTTATGTTCTTGGTGCCAATCTGTAGCTAAAGGAACACTGATTCAAACGTAGTAATATTAATTTGCATACATGTATCTGTCTGTTCGGTAGAAAAGATTGAAGTAGAAAGAGAAAAGTTACTATTAGTACCGAAAACACAAAAAAACTGTAATAAAGTGACAACGCGTGAACCGACTACAAACAAACAACATACACAACTGTGTATGGTTGAAACACATCAGCCACTTCATCGTCGAAGTGATAGTGCAAGCGAAAAAAATTTAAACTGCTTTGTAACAACCTGCCCCTGTAACAACTAGCCCCGGTCTCCCCTAAGTGAGGGACGACTAATGCATTGTACAGGGTGATTAAGGTACCAGGATTAACGAAATCTGCCGGTGCACGCGTGATGAACCCAAGCATTCTAGCCGCTTGATTTCTTACATTATAGTAGTGCTGGGAAAAAGATAACGAAGAACCGAAAGTAACTCCAAGGTCACGAATACTAACGATAGAATCAACTAAGGCACCATTAAGTGTATACTCAGTTTGTTGCAAACATTTTTTACGAGAAAAATGTAAAACGTGACACTTGGGGACATTCAGTGTCATTTCATTATCCCCACACCAGTCACACAGCCTATTAAGATCGCTCTGTACAAGATTTACATCCTCGTCAATCGCAATTCTTTTAAATATCTTCAGGTCATCTGCGTAGAGCAGGAAAAGACAATGCTGGAAAACATAAAGTGTGAAAAAATAAAGTATGAAAAAAATATACAGACACAGGCGAAATCGAACTCACGACCGCAACAACACCACGCCGACGTCTTACCAAACGCTCCACGGCATATTCTTAAACTGAGGTTATGGCTTATTATGCTTTCATCGACGCTACGGAATGTTTTGTTAATTTACATGCAATTATCTCTGTTATTAAGGCCCAATGGCAGAAACGCTCGGACACGTATTTACTTATTTTCGATATAGATTCATCATGCCAAGGCTCATCAAAATCGATGACTAGACTACCTCACTGTGGACTCCCCTTGTTAAGGGGGGAGACCACTGTCTCAAATCAGAAAATTTTTTTCTTTTTTCTTAACATTTTCTGAAAGACGTATGTTTCAAGAATGTTCTCTCCAAATTTTATGAAGAAATTCGCAAAATTGACGCAGATATGGTGTTTTTCGTGAAGCGGTGTCAAACGTGCGACTGACAAGGAAACATATCGAACCCGAAAATTCTGATTTTAATGAAACTCCGTACGATTGTAGAGCATGTCGGAGTATGTAAGAAACGATTTTTTTTCTGCGGTAAAACACTCTGAGGGGGTGAAATCAGCCCCCAAATTTTCAGCGATTTTTCGTTTTTCGAGTATAACTAACTTTGTAACGGTGCGAGGTAGAAGAAAACCGTAAATGGACAAAATGTTCAGTGTTTGATGCCGTATAACGCGCTGCAAAAGAAATTTTTGTACCTCAAAAGTTATACTCGAAAAACGAAAAATCGCTGAAAATTTGGGGGCTGATTTCACCCCCCCCCCCCAGAGTGTTTTTCCGCAGAAAAAAAAAATCGTTTCTTACATACTCCGACATGCTCTACAATCGTACGGAGTTTCATTAAAATCAGAATTTTCGGGTTCGATATGTTTCCTTGTGAGCCACGCGAAACATTGAACGCGTTTTCCACAGAATGACATTTTTCAACCGCGTTGACAGTCTACAGAGAAAACTATACGTCCAGTTGGCATGATCAAGGACATTTATTGTACGAAAAACCCATCGCCATTACGTGACGATCAGACATTTTCAATTTTCAACCTGCTTCTATTTTTTTAGCAACATTTCCCCAATTTTGTACCCCGAAAACATGACTTTTTTTCAGTGGTCCGCCATTTTGTTATTTTTTACAATCTTGACATTTTGCGATTGTCACGTAATAGAGGCAGGCTTCTAGTTTTGAAATATTATTGTTTTTTTGAATTTCGATGAACCATATGGCCTGGGGACTGTCAACGCGACTAGCATGTTTTTGCCGGAGCGCAAATTTTGACGAAGAGTATACAGGAAACGGATTTATCCCCTTACTAGAGGATGCCGCATGCTTAAGCATTTGCTTAATGTTAAGACACGTTTATGAATACCGCCCTAGAATTGAAGGATTGACTGCATGGAGTATCGCGAACATATACCGATTGAAAGAAGGACGCAAATTTATTAGTAATATCCAAATTGTTATGAAAATAATGACCGTCAAGATGCATCGATTGCAGAAGAGAAAGATCTCGATTTCTCGAATTAATAAATTTCCAAAAACTTTTGATGTTAGTTGAAGTCTTCGCTTCGACTCTACGTACATATTCCAACCAACTTTTCCTTAAGGCAATTTTGCATTGAGTCCTCAGGGCTGAGTAGCATAGATAGTCCGAATATAAATTGCTATTTTTATAATTAATGTGCGCTATTTTCTTCAGGCGAATTAAGTTTCTGACATAATATAACATAATATAACATATGGGGCAGTGAGAGCGACAACGGACCAACCCACATTAAAAAAATTTGGTTTTCCTATTTTATGTGATTAGTAGAGCCTATTGGAATACGTAATTGCTACTAACTCAATTTCGGAAAAATGTGGGTTAGCCCGCTGCTGTTCTCACTGTCTGATATAACCTCGAGTGCTCGACGCTCACACGCAATTCTCACACATGTTCAAGTCCCGACTCCGTTGCCCATAAAGGAAGGAATGGAATAGCCTTCTATCATTGGTTGTTCTAACAGAACTATTCCGAAAGTTTCCGAACGTGAATGAGCAAATGGTTGAGTAAATGCTTTATAAAGAAAATGGATACGTCATATAAGCAATTCTTTATTCCAAGCAAATGCTTAAGATCATCATGAGCAACGACTATGAATACCTGATGTCTTCAGGCAAACAAGATCGTCATCTATAAGATGATCTTAAGGGGGGAGACCACTGTGACGGTCCGAAATGTAAGGGTGTTTTCGGGAATTTATTTCAACCAAACAACGCAAGTAAATCAATTTATTGCTTAGTATAGTTAATAGTGTATATACCGAAGGGTAAGAAATTTTTTTTTTCAATAAATTCATAAATCCGTTTCCTGTATACTCTTCGTCAAAATTTGCGCTCCGGCAAAAACATGCTAGTCGCGTTGACAGTCCCCAGGCCATATGGTTAATCGGAATTAAAAAAAACAATAATATTTAGAAACTAGAAGCCAGCCTCTATTACGTGACGATCAAAAAATGTCAAAATTGTAAAAAATAACAAAATGGCGGACCACTGCAAAGAAGTGATGTTTTCGGGGTACAAAATTGGGGAAATGTTGCTAAAAAAAAATAGAAGCAGGTCGAAAATTGAAAAAAGCTGATCGTCACGTAATAGCGACGGGGTTTCCATAAAATAAATACCCTTGCTCGTGTCATTTGGACGTATAGTTTTCTCTGTAGACTGCCAACGCGGTTGAAAAATATCATTCTGAGGAAAAAGCGTTCAATGTTCCGCGCGGCTCAGCCGCGCGTTTGACACCGCTTCACGGAAAACACCATACCTCCGCCAATTTTGCGAATTTCTTCATAAAATTTGGAGACAGCATTCTTGAAATGTACGTCTTTCAGAAAATCTAAAAAAGAAAAGGCGATTTTTCAGATTTTATATTGTGGTCTCCCCCTTAACCCTCGCTAGGCTGTGCCGGAGTCATTTCTGACCCCATCTCGAGAGGGACATGCACACACTGACGAAGCTGTCCGTGAAATCGGAAAGTGACGAACTCCTTCGCGGTATCTCGTGCACTATCGTCATGTTGTTGCTATATGGAAACGGATCGGACTATATATAGTCCTATTTATATATATATATTATTGTAATATAATTTATATATATATATATACATATATAAATTATTGTAATATCATATTGTTGCGAGCACCCTATGGATGGAATCCATGGCCCGCCGGTGCTCGCGACGAAGACAAAAGCACAGCGAGAAGAAGGTGATCGGATCGATCACCTGTCAAGCTGTCACTCTAGAAACAGACGCCATTGCGAGCAGACGTATTCGAGAACACCTCATTGCCCTTGTATTAAACCTTGATTATTGTTGACCGTTATCCTTCATGTTCAATTACGCTTGTTACACATTAAAGTTCTATGATGTCAAACCCAAAACGTAACAATATAATATGAGGCCAAAAACGCATGCATTTCAATATGATCTACAGGTTTCCATGTCTTGTTTGGTAGTAGTATCTCCCGTGCCTTCTTATTGATGTATAAAATAAGGATATTGATGATTTGTTCATTGATGGACAAATCGAAACATTCCTCCATCGTTTTTACGTGTTCGCTCCTTCCGGTTAGTGAACCCTTAAGTAAAAAGTGAACTTCTGCGTGACTATTGGTCAGGTGGAGTACACTGCCAATTACATCCAAATACAATATTATATTATATTATAATATGTATATTATAATTATTCTTATACAACGCTTTGCCTTGTCGACCGCTTGATCACCGAATCTAGACTGTTCGATCGCTTCCGTTATCGATCCGCTTGGATTTTTCGCATCCGTCTCTCCCCCAATCAGAACACTCGTTCTGCCATGTCTCACACGCATTCGCTCATCTTCACCACCTCATTCATAGCGCTAAATTTGACCACAGATTTAGTAGTTGTTTTTGTTATTTTCCTTGTTATATTCTTTCGTTTTCGCGGACATATGTAAGATAATCCGATGGTCGCATATTCCAATTGCATCCCTGGACATTGGCCTACCGTTCGAAAGGCCAGCAACAATGGCCGGGACGGTTTGCGCGGGAGAACCTGGGAAAAACGCTAAGACCTTGCCGCTAGTACGCGGACAGTCTTGTACGGTTCTTGGACACGCTAGTCGACATTACGGAAGCCCTCCATGTCTTTTGTACAATCCGATTATATCATTGTTTCAAGTGTTATCCACGGTGTATTTTTCGCGTGTGTGCTGCCCATCCAGTGAAAAACATTTCTTACCCATAATGGCTGAAGTAAGTGAGCACAGCCTTTATTCACAATTTGAAGAAGAAGACTCCGATAATTATTATGAGAAATCATCGGACGATGGAAATTCTTTAAATAGTGACGATGAGCCTGAGGTTCAAGATTCGGAGGACGATGGAAATTCGTCAGATAGTGACGCTGAGCCACAGGTTGGAGATTCGGAACCGGATAAAACGGATAATCAAGTTGTATTTGGACGCAGTTGGCAGCGCTCTGCACTTAACAATAGTCAGGGAGATGTTCATTTTTCACGCAAGGGTTCACTAACTGAAAGGAGTGAACACGTTCAAACAATGGAGGAATGTTTCAAATTATTTATTAGTGAAAAAATCATTCAAACTGCCATATTATACACTAATAAGAAGGCACAGGAGAGTCTACCACCAAAGAAGAAATGGAAACCCGTGGATCGTGTGGAAATGGACGCATTTTTGGGACTCGTGTTGCTGATTGGGCGATTTAGAGAATCCCGCGAATCTAAACAAGACTTGTGGAAAGAAAATCCAGCACTCTCGCGACGATATTACGCGGCTATAATGTCACGTGATCGATTTATAGAAATTTTGAGGTATCTTCGTTTTGATGATTCTGCCACACGTGAAACAAGGAAAGCGGTCGACAAACTGGCACCACTACGGGATGTGACAGATATTTTTGCTGACAATTGTCAGAATTCATACTATGCAACGGACGTTGGGTGCGTCGACGAGCAGCTAGTTACATTTCGCGGCCGTTGTTCTTTCAAGGTGTATATGCCCAGCAAACCCGGCAAATACGGTATAAAAATATGGACACTTTGCGACTCTACAACATTTTACTGCTGCAGTATGGATGTCTACCTGGGGAAACGTGGAAACGCCCCAGAAAAGCAGCAAGGACAACGTGTGGTGAAACAATTAACCGCTATGTGGAAAAATTCTGAACGATGTGTTACAACAGACAATTTCTTTACAGATATAACTTTATCAGAAGAATTATTAGATAATAAAATATTTTTAGTCGGAACCATTAGGGAAAATAGACGCGACTTACCGAAAAGTCTTGTAAATATAGAAAAGCGGCCTCAACATTCGTCCCAATTTTTATTTACTCCTAAATTAACGTTAGTTTCGTATATAACAAAACCGCGAAAGTGTGTCATTTTACTTTCGACATTGTACCATAAAGATGAAATATCCTCAGAAACTGAGAAATTCAAACCAGAAATAATTCAATATTACAATTCAACAAAAAGTGGTGTAGATGTTCTCGACAAACTCGCCAGAGAGTATTCTTGTCGACGGTGCACACGCCGTTAGCCGTTGTCCCTGTTTTTACATTATATAGACATTGCTGCGTATAACGCTTTTGTTATATGGCAGACAAAAAATCCCACATGGGAAGCTACTTCTAGACTAAAAGTTAGGAGAAAATTATTTTTAGAACAGCTAGCGAAAAATTTAACCGATAAAAACATAGACCGAAGAGCGTCGGAATTTGAAAATAATGAATCCGGGCTACATAGGCCTCTGATAAGTGCAATTGAAGCGACAGGGAGGAAAATCGTAAAAAAATCGAAGTTAGAAAGACAAAAGCGTGCTAGGTGTTGTTTATGCGTAGGAAATAATAACAAATTTTCAACTGTATGTAGTCAGTGTAACAGACATGCGTGTAAAAATCATTTACAAGAAACAAGGACAATTATATGTGAAGCCTGTAATGTAAATATATAATGTTCTATAATGTAAATGTATAATGTTTTATAATGTAAATATATAGTGTTTTGTAATGTAAGTATATAATGGTTTATAATGTAAATATATAATGTTTTGTAATGTAAACATATAATATATAATCATATTTCTGTACTCTGTTTCGTTCTGATTGTTAGTTGTAATGCTTGTCTCTACTATGTATCATTCACTCCTATCTTTGTTGCTAACTGGGTCTGACCCTTGCAAGAGAAAGAAATAAATAATAAATATTTCTTTCATAATTCACAAGATTATTGTTTCGTATACGAATAACGCAAATCCTAACATAATGCGAAACCGACTGCTGGAGTTCGAACGACCGTCACTGCGGTAGTAGTAATACATATCGGTGAGAATCTCGAGCTAGAGTGACCGTCACTGTGATAGTAGTAACATCAGTGAGGGTCTCGACTCTCGAGCTCGAGCGGCCGTGACTACCTATGTATTAGTGAAATATCGGTGTGGGTCCAAAAAGACCCAGGCACCGGCTTCCAAAGTTCCATAGTCGGAGGGTTAAGCATGCAGCATCCTCTACTAACCTAATAGCATAGTAAAGAATCTTAAGACACGTTTATGAATACCGCCCATAGACCACGCGTGGAACGAGTTACGAAGAGATATGACGTTTTTTCAACAACTACATGGAAATGGGTGTTTCTTATGCCTGCTGAGCGGGAGCAAAATGGCCAATTTTGGGGGTCCTGTAAAAAAATTAGACGCAGCGCATGCGTATCCTTGTATTCTACTTTGCTCCCAAGGAAACTGGAGCTTGCGAGCTGAATGAAAATGGCGTTACCCTGTGGTATGAAGAAACAATTGTTCGACTAATCGATATCGATCATGTGTGTTTATATGATTAAGCTATAAATATACCTGGAGAGTGAACAGAGCAATGGCGACCGGTCCGAAAAAGGGGGAACCCTGATAGCCAGATCTGGGGAACCCTGATAGCCAGAATCTGACGTCAGAACCGTAGTCATCTGTGTCCGCATGTGGCTGCGTTCTGCGGTGCAGAGCCTGATGTCAAATCTGCAGCAGATCGACAGCAGATTCTGCCGTCTGCTTGGCACAGCCAACAACGCCATCTGAGGCCCAGAATTACCAAACTATTGCATACGCATGACGCCATACGGCCGTCCCTACCCTTACTTAACCATCAAGCAGATTCTACAGTTTATTAAATAATTAATTCTACTTATTTCAAAAAGTATTTATTCTTTTTTTAATAATATACAGGATCGGTGATTACAATTGTTACAAAATAATATAAGTAGCGCATATAAATCCAAAGAGGGACTTTCAACATTTAAATTTACAAATCCACGTCCCGTAACCACTGGTACCTAGTAGGGGCGATATCAGAAAATTTAATTCAATATTTTCGACTTCTTTTTTGTGTAAAAGCATCATGATGTGTTAGCGCTGAAAACAAACACAGTATTAGTATAAAATTAAACGTAACGTATGAATAAACAGGATACATGCGATACTTACTTCAGCTCCATTTCCGCACAGTACACACCCTAGGCGATCATGCATGCTCCTGCGAACGTTAACATTTATAAGAAAACATGTGTTAAATTAACTAAAATCTATTAAACAAGACGCTAAACATTTGCACTTCGCGCGTATCCCTACTTTTCTGTCTTGCAGATAATGTAAATCTCGATTTCCGCGACGTAGATAATTGGAAATTATTCAATTCCATAATGACGTTTACCTTCTGGATACGTCGAGATGATTTGTCTGGATATTGTTGCTTAGAATCGCGTGGAATATTCTTCTATTTTGCCGGCATTGATTGCCACTGCCAGTGATTGCCACCTCAGACCTCGAAAACGAACGCAAACTGGACGTAGAGTCTTGACCAGTCACGAATTTCGGCACTACTCGGAAAGACCTCAGCACCATTTCCAACGGTGCTCGAAAAGTGAGCACCGTCGGGAACGGTGCCGAGCACCGTAAAATCCGGTGCTGAGGCCCATTCACGGCGCTGCTCAGCACCAAATGTATTCACAATCTGTGATTGGTGCAAATATTGGTGCTGGGCACCGTTCACAACGTTGGAAACGGTGCTGAGGTCTTTCCGTGTATGGCGTAGCCAATCCGAGCGTAGCCCATTATACCACATTAGTACTCGTGGTACATCTACCTACCTACATACCCTTTGTTCTGTTGCGTGTCCGTCTGGTTTCAAACACCCGTTTCCAAGGGGGTATCGATTAATTTATAATCTTGAAGTCCTCTCATTAAAGAATCTCTAACTATATTCGAACACCTCGGCCTTGTGCGAACTACACTTTGTCTCCCTTTCCCATTACATTCAGGTGATCCGATTCGAATTTCGCGCTTCTAATGTTTATACTACACGCCACTAGACGGGAGTCGCAACAGTTCAAAGTGGTATCCATTCTGCTCGAAGCCGTACATACGTTTGAAGAATATTCCACGCGATTCTAAGCAACAATATCCAGACAAAGCATCTCGACGTATCCAGAAGGAAAACGTCATTTTGGAATTGAATAATTTGCAATTATCTACGTCGCGGAAATCGAGATTTACATTATCTGCAAGACAGAAAAGTAGGGATACGCGCGAAGTGCAAATGTTTAGCGTCTTGTTTAGTAGATTTTAATTAATTTAACACATGTTTTCTTATAAATGTTAATGTTCGCAGGAGCATGCATGATCGCCTAGGGTGTGTACTGTGCGGAAATGGAGCTGAAGTAAGTATCGCATGGATCCTGTTTATTCATACGTTACGTTTAATTTTATACTAATACTGTTGTCACGTCCTGAAGGGACTTTTGCGAATCGCCCTGAACGGCTAGGATGATTCACAGGGTTCTTACTCTTTTAAGGTGCTAAAGCACGCCTTGACTATACTTACCATGGAAGGATAAGGAGAAAAGGGGTCAAATCAATGGTTACACGGAATTCATGAGAAAACAATGAAATGAAATATATTCTCTAAGAAAAGATTAAAGTAACGATTTGGACATACCCTAGGGACGGCGCTCCGTCCCTGTTATCGCTGTGCGGTCGGGTGTCGGCACGCTTGCCGTTTCTCGTTTTGTGCGCTCTCTAGGTCGCTCAACCTAGCGCAGGTCGTGGTCGCTCGCTGTGCCCTTTGGTAGCACACGGAAGTCGGCGAAATCGGAATCCGTCGCTTGTCTGTATCTCGTTCCGTCGCACGTCTTCGCGGAGTCAAGGACGGTTCGTATCGCGCTCAAGGGCTCTCTCGGCTAGGCCGTTCTCGGTATATCGGACGGAGTTACCCAGGGCTGATCTCGACCGTCCGGACGGGTTTACGCGGTATCTACGTGGAGGCGAGGTCGCGATTCTAGACGGCCCGCTGGCTCGTCGCAACTTCCTAGCACGAGCTCTCGAAAACGAATTCTGAGACGGGCTCGTGGAGTCTCTACCGCACGTACGCGTGTCATGAAGACGAACTCCAGAACCCGAATGCTAATTGAGTGTCCGCTTGTTGCGGGCCGAGCCTCGAACAATCCCTAAAAATGGGGGGAACTGCCCCGTCGACACCTGTCGATCGCTCCTTATTAGGAAATATCGAGACCCGGGCCGTCAACGGTCACGTTGTGCTGCGACAACGATAAGTCCCGGGTTCGGCGACCGGACTGTCGTTCGCGGTGCGATTCCGCTGAATCGCCGATGTCGAAAGAAAGCGACGCGTGGACAGCGAGCACGGGATGGACCTGAAGGGCCCATGTAACACTGTGTTTGATTTCAGCGCTAACACATCATGATGCTTTTACACAAAAAAGAAGTCGAAAATATTGAATTAAATTTTCTGATATCGCCCCTACTAGGTGCCAGTGGTTACGGGACGTGGATTTGTAAATTTAAATGTTGAAAGTCCCTCTTTGGATTTATATGCGCTACTTATATTATTTTGTAACAATTGTAATCACCGATCCTGTATATTATTAAAAAAAAGAATAAATACTTTTTGAAATAAGTAGAATTAATTATTTAATAAACTGTAGAATCTGCTTGATGGTTATGGATGGGTAGGGACGGCCGTGTGGCGTCACGCGTGGGAATAGTCTGGTAACTCTGGCCCTCAGATGGTACTGGAATAGTCTGGTAACTCTGGCCCTCAGATGGTACTGGAATAGTCTGGTAACTCTGGCGCTGTTGGTTGTGCCAAGCAGACGGAAGAATCTGCAGTTGATCTGTTGCCGATCTGACATCAGACACTGATATCAGGCTCTGCACCTCAGAACGCAGCCAAATATGCACAAAGACGACTACGGTTCTGATGTCAGACTCTGCGCTCTCATGCCAAACCCTGCCACCAATCTGATGTCAGACTGGAGACAGATGGTTATCAGGGGAACATAACGGGTGAACCTATCTCTGTCTTACAACAGGTTATGGATGTATAGTGCGTGTGAGTGAAGTTATCTGCGCACACACATACATACATAACCCAGATAGTACAGAGTGAGAGGGATAATAGGAAAAAGGATAGGTTCACCGCTTATCTTCTATTTCCTTCAGACCGCTGTCGCCTCTACTTCTCCCCACTGCTGTTCACTCTCCAGGTAATTTTATAGCTCAATTACAAATGACATTACAAGTGTCACAGTACCTCATTTTATTAAAACATGAGAGTGATAGCGACACGGGTTACGACACGCCCCCGGAAATAGCAGAAGCTGCAAAAGCGATCGAGAAAAATTTCCTGCCGTCGAAATCGGAAAATAGTACGAGACGATGTACAACAAATTTATGGAATGGCGAGATAACAAAACATTGAAGTCATTATCCGAAGCAGTTTTTTCAATTTATTTCAATGAAAAAAAGATTTCAAGCCATCAACACTTTGGGCACAGTATTCCCTGCTGAGGGCTACTTTGAAAATTAATAATCACGTGGACATTAGCAAATGCAGTAAATTTAATTTTTTACTGAAACGATATACTGAGCGCTACAAATAAAAAAAATCAAATTCTTAACATACGGTGAAATTCAGCAATTTTTAAATGAGACTCGAGACAATAAATTTCTGGCAACGGAGGTAAAATTTGAAAAATATACAATTATGCAAAACTAAAATAAAAAGCCATAAATTAATATTAAAAATATTATTAATTCATAGGTAGCGCCGATTTATTTAATCAATGTTGACAATGTTGAATATCAAGGACGGTTGTTACACGTAACTCAAAAAGACACGAAAAACACAGACGGTCGTTTTTTTGTAATTGATGATGGACACTGGGAAATAGTGAAAAGTTTCCATAATGTACGTCCTGCAAATGTAACCAGCAACAGATTTTTCCTGAATTTCCGAAACGGAATATGTTAAAATCAACCGATAGGTTAGGGCCGCACAAGAAGCCGGTTTTAGCGCCTAGTTTCGAGCCCAGCCGAACGTCAAGCTGTCTCGTTGATAAGGGTAGAATCAGTCAGGAGAACTGCAGTAGTGTAGGTGCGTGTTCGTAGGCGCGTAACGTAAGTTTGCCAGCAAATTGGTGGCAGATACCGAGCAGATCCTGACGTCAGATTCCGGGCCTACTATGTCAACATTAAACTATCGTTCTGCGGTCAGAGCCTGACATCAGGATCTGATCGCAGATTGTTAACAGAATTCGATCAGATCTTGCTGATGTTACGAGCCGGGGCTGCGGACGAACCTGATGCGAAATCAGGGACTTGCGGGAAATGTTAGTGATGCCTCGTAACTCTTAATTAAAGTTTGATACAACTCGAGCGGTAAAGTTGTATCAATGGGTGAGTGCTACTAATATTATAAGGATCGCGGGGTAAAAGATGGATTTAACGAAATCGATTCGATTTACACGTGAACACCATTCGTATATTCAATAATCAGTTATTGTACAAATGTAAGTGTCGCGATTAGTTATTAAATAAAATGTGTAAGTTACCAATAGTTGCACGGTGTTGACGCACTGGCGAGGCGGGGCGTACGAGTGGCTATTTCAAAGTGACAAATAGAATATAAACCGGACTCGCGGATTCTATGAGGTTAACTATGATTCTGGCAGAGGACTTTAGTCCGATCTTACTAGATATAACCAACTCTGTACGGGCGTGACACGACGTGACTCTACGCGTGACTCTATAGCTTTTAACCGACGAGGGTTGAAACCAAAGGGTTTATATAGTCCCAAAAATGAGTGGGGATTCGTTAGAAATCTCCATATAAGGAAATCCTTCGGGGTCGTCGTCGTGTCACTCCCGTTCCCATGGTCGTGATCCAGATGGTCGAGATCATGACCCCCATTAGTGGTGTTTGATAAACGAAAGGATTTTAGGGCGTTTTCCCTTCGCAGAGGCGGACTCGAAAAACGGTTGAGAGTGGCGTATGGGAAAATTCCACATACGTAACACTTACAAAAACCGACCGCAGATTGGCGGCAGAAATCAAGCAGACCTTGCTGTCAGGATCTGACCACAAAATCATAGTTTAATGCGAACATAGTAGGCAATTTTATATAATAGTATAGATTTAAAAACAGTCTGAATGTCTTAAGCGTAAATAATATACAGGGTGTCCCACGGTAGACTGGACAGCGCCGTAGCTCCTAAAGTATTGGAGATAAAATTTTTTAAAAAATAGGGAATTGCATGGTTCGAGGGGGCTAATCAATTAGCCCGGACGAATTTTTTTTCGATTATTATTTTAAAAAATACGATGGTCAAGTTCGGTTTTTCAAATGGAACTATTTTCTTTTAAGTCCTGAGTTGATAGTGCGTTCCAAGACAAATTCAATAAGCTTCAATGTATACACTTGATTTCCACTGGTTTTTGAGCTATTGCACTTGCAAATTTACTGATTTTCACTGCAAGGAACTCCTCTGGAATAGCAAGGACCGGGGACGGTCTTACTGGCGCCACGGGTGGCACTGCCTGTTGAAATAGATACATACCTGCGAAAGGTCTACGCCAGGCCCAAAGGCTGGACTATTCTTTTACGTCAGAAATGCTACTTAGGTAGGTACATCTGCGGTATCGAGAAGCGCATCGTTACTTTTATTTCGCACTTGCTTCTACGCTCGGATGGCCGGTTCTTCTGGGAGGGATGCAAGTTGGATTGGTTAGGTTCGGAGGAGTGAAAGTTGCTAGACTAAATTTCAACCATAGGGAGCAGATTGTATCAGAACCAATCGGATTTGTATCCCTCACAAACGGCTGCACTCTTGAAGAGGCCCTCTTCACAGCAATACCTCCTCCCCAATGCCCACCTTCTCTCGCACGGAATACGTCAACGCATGGTTTTGTTTTGATATCGAAGCTCATGTTTATACTCGAGAGGACCACGCGCCGACAGCGGGCTACCCCTTTTCTTACTGTGTCTCTCCACGAGGAGTATTGCCGGTGGATTGTAGAAGCGCAGATGTCTGGATGCCAGTTGTTGAATTCAGGAGACGATAGAAACACTTTATTACAAAACACACATGTACTATAATTAAAGTAAATCGTATTCCTCTCGGGCAGGAGTCGCCCGACGTTCGTCAAGCAGATGCGACCTGGTATCCCGTGGCGAGGGCTGCCCTTCGCAGTGCCTCACCCGATTTTTATGGTTTTCGACCCTCGAAGGGGTTCGAGTGCCTATTAAGAAGTGAGAAATCTTCGACTCGCGCATTTCTCATCAGATCTTTGCAAAAACGACAACCATCGATTCCTTATGTTTCGCCGATGAAAATGACACCAAGAACGACGTAATTCGGAACATAATGAAGGAAATTCCATGGAAAATCGATTTATATAATTTCAAGCTGACTTGACTTGGTTACAAATAGTCCGATTTATATGAAATTTGGTATGATTTTAATCGACGGAACGGCAGGAATCCATTGGCATCACTTTCCCCTTCGATACGATGAAGAAAAAAAGCAAACATTTGAAATCCTAAACATTTCTCACTTCTTAATGATATCTAGGTGCATTTTGGAACATTCAAATATCTTAAGTAGTTGCTGAGAAAAAAACTGGTAAAGTTTAGGGTTGTTATCCCCATATCACTCTAACCAGGGGGGGGTAGAGATCTGAAATTTTTCTCAGTGTTTTTTTAGGCAAAGAGCATTATTTCGAACACATAAATACTAAAATTGGTGCTGGGGCCGTTTTCCCTATGCTTACCCGGCTAGATCCTTTAGTCTAGCAACTTTCACTCCTCCGAACCTAACCAATCCAACTTGCATCCCTCCCAGAAGAACCGGCCATCCGAGCGTAGAAGCAAGTGCGAAATAAAAGTAACGATGCGCTTCTCGATACCGCAGATGTACCTACCTAAGTAGCATTTCTGACGGAAAAGAATTGTCCAGCCTTTGGGCCTGGCGTAGACCTTTCGCAGGTATGTATCTATTTCAACAGGCAGTGCCACCCGTGGCGCCAGTAAGACCGTCCCCGGTCCTTGCTATTCCAGAGGTGTTCCTTGCAGTGAAAATCAGTAAATTTGCAAGCGCAATAGCTCAAAAACCAGTGGAAATCAAGTGTATACATTGAAGCTTATTGAATTTGTCTTGGAACGCACTATCAACTCAGGACTTCAAAAAAAATAGTTCCATTTGAAAAACCGAACTTGACCATCGTATTTTTTAAAATAATAATCGAAAAAAAAATTCGTCCGGGCTAATTGATTAACCCCCTCGAACCATGCAATTCCCTATTTCTTAAAAAATTTTATCTCCAATACTTTAGGAGCTACGGCGCTGTCCAGTCTACCGTGGGACACCCTGTATAGAACTGTCTGTACAAACTGGTAAGTATGTTTGAGCGAACACGTGCCTAATACGCATATTACTTTTATTTTGTATATTATGTTCATTTATACTAAAATAACTTCCTATTCTTTCGAGCGATGCTCGGGGTGTTTATCTATATAATTAAATCTTTATTTCCTTTCACCTTGTACCAGTAAATGAACACGTGTCAGTGAATGAACACTTTTTTATTCCACGTGCTGCAAAAAGTGTTTGCATATGAAGCAATCAATTAAATCAAGTCTCTAATTAATTAGTTGCTTATTTTAATAATGTTACATGCCCCTATCGGTTCATTCCGTGCTTGCTGTCCGCGCGTCGCTTTCTGTTTCGACATTGGCGATTCAGCGGAATCGCCTCGCGCGTGGCAGCCGGGTCGCCGAACCGCGAATTGATCGTTGTCAGCGCAGCGCGACCGTTCACGTCCCGGGTCCCCATATTTCCTAATAAGGAGCGATCGACAAGTGCCGATGGGGCGATTTCCCCCCATCGATTTCGAGAACGCGAGGCACGGACCGCGACGGCGGGACTTAGTGGAGACATTCGTTTTCGGGAGCTCGTGCTAGGAAGTTGCGACGAGCCAGCGGGCCGTCAAGATTTCGCGACCTCACCTCCGCGTAGATTCCGCGAAGTGCGTCCGGTCGATTAGGATGAGTATAAGGGTAACTCCTTCCGATACATCGTGAACGGCCTAGCCGGGAGGGTGTTACGTGCCGGCTACTTTTTTTCTCGAATTCACCCACAATTGTAGTCAATTTAAGGATATTGACAATTGATCCAACCATCACGTGTTATGGGAAATTCCCTCAATCATTTGTCAATTATTTGTGAATCATAGTTCTCAATAGTAACAATTTGATCTAGGTCGCAGCTTGTCACGCCACGGCATATTTTCCCATGCAGGATTGTCGACTACAATCCTCCAGCGCCGTGCGATGTTCTCAGAACGCTTGATGTGATAAGCATTTCGAAACCTAAGCATTGTAGTAGACCACTTTATATTTTTCTTCCCTGTTAAATTTTGTTACACCATCATTGACATCTGATCCTACCATTGAGTGTAATGGGAGTTTCCCTCGATCAATTGTCAATGATTTACAACCCTATTATAATAAATTATAATAATAATTTTATATGAGCCGCTACGCCACTGCGCTCTTCCATGCGAAAATCTTCCAACACCGTCGACGTTCTTAGAACGCCAGACGCGATAGCAACCTGGATGCTGGGAACGTTCCGAGCGGTAGCGGTTGGGCCCGTGTGCACGAGGTGCAGAGTCAGCAATTTTGGCGCTCTTTGTTCAAAGTCCCAAGTGCTCGGGTCTACCATGCGTTCGCTCGGGGCAGTCGGCCAGCAAGTCGCATAGTGCGCGGTCGTTCTGTCCGAGGGACATATTGCCATATTGTATAATAGGCTTATGAGCTAGAGTTCCGGTAAAACTCATATACATTTTGTGTTCTTTAATCGTTTAAAAACTATAATCAACTTTAATTGTTTACCTAAATCAACTATCCTCTAACGTTTAAGAGAATATAAAGAGAACTGACTTTCGACATTGTGTGTGTTGTGCGACGCTCCTGCGCTTCGTCATCTTGTACGCGGGACCCTCTAGGGCACCCAGAGAGAATGAGAGAGACAGAAAGACAGAGCGAGAGAGAGAGAGAGAGAGAGAGAGAGAGAGTAAGCCATATTAAAATTTGACAATCTCAGCGCCGAATCGGTAAGTCCCTTTAATTACGTTATTGTACGGAATAGATAAATGATCCAATCTCTTTAGAGAGTTGTGGGTTTTTCCCTCGATTATTTGTTTAATTCCCTTTTCTTTTTGGGCGCGTACCGTGTTTTGTTTAAACTCTGTTACCTTGTACAATTATATTGCGACTTTTCCAAAACCGTTATCTTAGAATTTTGTTAAAACATTGCGTAATTATTGATCCAACCTCTTGAGAGAGTTGTGGGGTTTCCCCTCGATCAATTGTCGTTCGCGAAATATTGCGCATATTTGTGAGTCTGTTTCAAAATCCATGTATTAACTCCCATTTATTGTACTGTTGTGCCAAGGCGCCTGGGGGTCGAGATTCTAGGTGCGAATCTCGGGGTGCTCCTGGGCGTCCTTCGCGTTCGTCGTCCACGGGCTTCGGAGGTTCGGGTGATTATGCCGGGACGGGAGGATTCGGTTAAGAACCCGGAGGTAGGAGATCGTTGCAGGTTAAAGAGTTGAAACTCACCGTAAGGTTAACAAGTTTATTCTGTCCCGATCTGGGTGACAAGGACACTATGCCTACTTTGGCATGAATCTCGTAAGGTTCGGGTATGGATCCCGTAACAAAGCTTTATCCAGTCTGAGCTCCCGTTGTTCATACGTCGTTCTTATAATGTAATCAGGGCGAAGCGGGGACCATCGGGGTCTCCGCCTTTGCCTGCTTTTTAGAGGTTTCGCCATGTGCTGACGGGTCTCGGTGCGTTTCCGAGATCCCTTACGCTGCTGTGCCGAATTCCGGCCGCTCGATTGGGGCAATCGGAATGTACGCGGTGGTGTCGACACGCTTGGGTGTCGGCCCGGGCACAACATTACCACCTTGATTTCCTTTTTTCTTTTTATTGTAATACATGGTACATTTTCATATAATTCAAGTATCATTTCTTTTAAACCAGTCTCCCTCGAAAATACCACTTCCCGACGGGTCAACCTGTATTGGTTATAGCAGTTACGTATCCCAAAACAAATCTATTAAATTCGTTAAGCGTTACGTGGAAGAAATTGGACAAATCCGCTCGGTCATTTAAAAATTAACGCCCTCACGTAACAAGAGCCCTTGCGCTGCGATCTGAAACGCCGTCGACCACACGAGGACGTGTGACGGAACGGGCTAGAGCGATAAGACGGACTCCGACACCCGCCGACTTCCGAGTGCCACCCGAGAGCACAGCGAGCGACCACGACCTACGACAGGTTGACCGACATACTAGCGTCAGCAGAGACGGAGCGCCGTTTCTGGGGTATGTAATTTCCATTATCTTTAACCAGAATATATGTAAATCTCGTTGTTATTCTCCAAATTCCACTGTAAGACTTCAATCAAACCCTTCTACCTTCCCTTTCCCTGGTAAGTATAGTCAAGGTGGGCCTAAGCCCTTTGATAGAGCAAGAACCCGATAAGTCATTCCAGCCGCTCGGAGTGATTTATTGCAAGGTCCCCTGCGGACGTAACAAACTGCTGTCAGAAGTGGGATTTGATTCTTCTAATCATTTCCTTTTGAAGAAAAGTGCGCGCCGTCGCTACGTATTGCGACCGGCCGCAATCTTATCATCTTATAACTTGACCATACTTCATATCATATTACGAAAAGTCTCTACCCGAGCATAGCCTAGCAATGCCGGGTGGTCTTCTGAGATCACCCCCTTCACATCATCTTTCCGATTCCCAAGCCAACGTTAACGCTCCTCCTGTTAACCCTCCTCCCTTACCGCCGACCTCTGGTGGTCGACCATCCGTCGGCTCACGGACGAACGACCTTGAAATGTCTGCGATAGACGTATGGCGTTCCTGTGAAGACGAGGAGAGAGTGTATCGTGCGCTTGACAGCGTTCCCCGTTTCGACCCTGACTGTGTATCTTTGGAGGACTTCGCTGCCTCGATACAACATGCTACTAAGCGCGTACCGCCCAGTCAAGAAGAGAGAATATATAAGCTAATATATAAATTAGCAGACCCTATCAGATACTACGTCAAGAGGAAAGGCTGTCAAAGCATAGCCGATTTGCTCTCCCTCCTGAAAGTCCGATACTCCCCATGCCGAAGTTATGAGGAGCTCCGCTGGGAATTGGAACATATACGCATGTTTCCTCGGGAACGTGTAATAGACTTTGTCCACCGCGTGAGTCGCCTGTACCGACAGGTGACCGTAAGAGCTAAAGAATTAATCGGAGCAAACGTAGAGAAAACCTTGAAGGACTTGGAACGAATAGCTTATCACAGCATTACCTCCAAGAATTTCGACTAAAGTAGCTGTATGAAGTCCAGAATCGTTGGACGACGCGTTTGATTTAGCGTTGTATACGCAAAGGCTCGAACTAGAATCCCCCGGCCTGCCGCGCGACGATACGTACGGATACGTCCGGAGCGCGCGTCCCCCGTCCCCATTCGACCCCCAGCGGAAGTGGACAGACTGGAGACAACCAGCCGAGGTGGGCTCCTACGAAGAGCCCCTTTCTTCGTACTCTGCTTACAGTTGTTCTCGCTATCGGGACGATTGCTGTCGCGACCCGTACCATCGCGATTTGTTTTACCGTGAGGATTACCGCCGCGAGATGGATTATCGCGAATCTCTGCCGCCCTGACGAGGCAAGGCGAATGTCCGCTAGATTATGAACGTAGACCGTCGGGACCCCAGCGTGGATCCGCACGGGGAAGATACCGAAACAACAGACAGTCACGATATCGCGACCCTAGATTGTCCGATCTTCACGGAACTGGAGAGCGGGAATCCCATCAGAATGAACCTCAGGCACCGCGAGGTTCGACGGAACGAGAAACGCCTTCAGAAAATCCCAACCACTTAAACTCGCAGAGTGCCCGCCTGTTCAACCGAAACCAGGCGGGCAGGTCCTCCTCGCCGGCCCAAAAATCCCCGATGGATCAGAACCGGCAACGACCCTCATACGTGCGGACTCCCCCCGCATCCGGGTCAGGGCCGAGCAATCGGAGAACGGTGAGGGAGAATTCATCGTGGACACGGATTCCGCGCTCAACCTGTTAGAAATTGGGTCAGCTAGTTCAAAGGCCCAGGTCCTCAGTACATCTTCTATCGAAATTAACGGTTTGAACGGGAAAGTCATGACTTTACGGACGACTCTTGTACAGATTAATGGCAGCTGGGCGTTATTCCATGTAATGCGCATGCCCACATTACCTGAAGGAATAGCGGGCCTCATCGGGAGCCCGTACTTGCTCCAGGAGGAAGCTATCGTTTCGTACCACCAACGCACGATGGTAACAGCAAAACACCCGATCAGTCCAATAGTTTTCTCCAATTCCAAAGAACTAGAACGTGATCTGGGGTCATGTAAACGGTCCCATGAGGACTTTTTAGCCCGCTTAAACGAACCAAGAGAACCCGAATACACGGACAACACAGTAAGCGTCTGCCTCCCTGGAAACTGCAACTGCCCCGAAAATCTTGAACAGGATAGTCCTTCCTTTCTTTCCGAAGAAGAATTCGACGCTGACGAAGAGCAGGATCTGGGAGATTACCACGTTAAGGGGGAACAACACCTTGGCGGCCGAAAAAAAGCGTGTTCTTTGTGAATTATTTTTGAGACACACATACTTTGTACAAATGTTGTTGATAGAGGGTTTAAATGTGCATACATTGGACAGTATTTGAGAATTTTTTCATTAGCAAATATACGTATTTAGTGACATTATGAAGGTTGCTGTAGACTGCTGCGCGCCGGTCGCGGTCTCATGGTTTCCCATCTTGTTCTCGTTTTATTCATCTGAGAAAAAAAGTAAGTCATTTTTTTAATCTATATTAATGTAGTTTCAGTTAAGCGTACGGAAATTTAATTATTATAATTTTTGGAGAAATGGCAGAGCTTAAAAGAAAACGTTCTAAAATTTCATGAAAAAATCAATATATTTTGGGGTGAAAAAAATAATAAAAATCATTATTTTTAAATTTCCGTACGCTTAACTGAAGGCATTATTATGTAGAATATATATGCAAAACGGTAAATTGATTCATGCAAAATTGGCGGAGAAAATCGTTCAACCAGTTTAGAAAACATCGTTTCGAGAAAATCGCGTTTAAAGTTTTAAGTTCATTTACTTTATACATAAACAAAAAATTTTGAAAACTTACTATATCTCATCTATTCCAGGCCCATAGTACTCATTATTTTTGCTGGTGGATGGTCGACTAATAAATGTTTCTTCATTCTGGACGCTAAAATTGCTTCCGACAGACATCCGCGTGTTAGCGGTATTGATGCGTCGTGCGTCTTCCTCCATGCAATAATTATGCATTGTGGGTCCAATTTTGATCCCCAAACCGTTCACAATATTCAAATAAGATTGTATGCCGTCGTTAAACAGACAAACAGCTAAATATGCTGCTGTTTGGACAATAATGGCGCGGCTTGAAGATGTTTTGGGCGAATATTTCCAAATAAGAGCATTGAAGCTCTCATTATTGTTTTGTGTGTAACCACACAAACAGCGTTCCAATAATTCTAATTTGCTTAAATCCGTATAAATTGGTGTTAACACGTCGATAACATTTTGTGGTAGTGTATTTTTGTGTCTGTATTCTTGCAGTTTTCCACTAGATTTCGCACGCTGCCAAGAACACCATGAGCTTTCACCCTCGGGACACAAGTGATGTTTAGGATCTTTATCCGTTGAACCTTTGTGATACAGTGTGACCCAAATGGCATCGTGCATTTTTTTTACAGAATCTGTATTTTCGCGTATTGCCTTCCCATAATAATTGCACAGTTGGTCAATTACTTTATCTGTTAGTTTATTTTTACCACCAATTCCTTTATTTACCTTCTTCAGTTGACGCAATCTCGTACCCATCCGTTTTTTAATGTGGTTTATGCATTCTTTTTTAATAATAGCTTTATCGCCATATGGTTTTGAGTCAATTATAGCCTTGTACGTTTTGCTATCACCGTCTCCAATGTAGTATGTATATTGTATATTGTGAAGTTCTTCTGATCTGACGAACATCTCACGGATTGCGTCGACTTCCATTTTTCCTGCTGCACTGATGTAGTTTATCGTACATTCTTCAATATGTCCTTCCTTCCATGTTTCGTATTCACTACTCCCAATGTATTTCTCATGCAATTTACAAGCATGGCAATATGCAGGCTTTATTATAACATCGAGGACTTTATTTGTATGACAGCCAATCAATGTTGCGACGCCAAACAAAGATTTGAAACCTCTTTTCATCCACGAGCCGTCTCCTGAAACCGTCACTCCTGCATTATCGAGTCCCATTGCTTCTTGCGTTAGCACTTTTTCTTCATGAGCACTTTTCTTCATAGAAGTTTCGGCAACTGTTTTTACGATAACACTCACATTTGTGACAATTTTGTCGTAGAAGGACTGGTAAATTGGATGTGGCAAATCCATAAAAGCGCAAAATTTTTTTGCGCCATTCAGTCCAACTCCAATTAATCGCATTGCAAATACGAACCTGCTGTTAATTTCATAAGCATGTTCACCTGTCAAAGGAGATGAATATATGTATTTTGGTTCACACGATTGGCACTTCACAACTAATTTGAAACCAAGTCTGCGAATGCTTGATTATTCAAACACTATATCTCCATTACACTCTTTGCACTTCACATAATCCGAGATGGCAGTAAATACTGTCAAAAAGTTCAAAATTCTGTATCCAGTCATTGAATTTACCGAATATTCAGATAAGCCGTCGTCTTTCAATTTTTTCGCTGATGTGCTAAGTATCGTATCACTCTCTTCAGTTTCGAAACGATTCACTCTGGTCGATGTCGTTTTCTATTGTCACGTCTTGTATTGCGTTTCGTAACTCTACTTCCTTTCCGATTAATTGCGTACTAACTCGCAATGGATTTAAAATTCGCACTATAAATTACAGGAAGCGCAAAGAAATGCACGTCAAAACTTGCGTACGTCTGTGTACGTAGTCACACGTAAAATAAATTTCGTAGGACTGCTTAGGGAACTAATACGAAGTATATCGTTCAAGATGCTGGTTTTTAAAGTTTACTATGCAAGAGACTCTGGAATTCTGTGTTGAACTGTTGCGTAACAGTCTAACGTAAACTATTGCAGCTTGTAATAGGCTATTTTTCGTAGTAGGTGGTGACCCTCACATTTGTGCAATTGGTGGATGCAGACAGCGTAGGCGGAAACAAAATATGTAAAAAAGGGTAGTTCTGAAACGCCCTAAAAAGAGAAGTCTCTGCTTGTCAAGGATCTTCGGAGATTCTTAGACAATTACCGTCAAGAACGACACTTTCTAACATCTCAACATTGCACATCTGGCGTGCAGCCGTATAGCGACCTTTACTTGCCGAGGATCTTTGTAGAGTCCTAGATATTGTCATCAAGAACGCCACTTTCTACGGTTTCCACTTAGCACATCTGGAGAGCAGTTGTATAAAAATCTCTACTCTTTGACCGGAAACTATGGGTTGTTTCGGAACCCCCGCGGTTCGCAAATTCTAAGTGGGAATGCGATACGATAAGACTGCTCGCAAACACATGAAAATATACGTAAAGGTACGTGTCTAAAACTTTTAATACGGAAAAAGGTTTACACAAATGTCAATAGAACTATCTACAAAGTGTACGATACACAAGCTTATATTTGCCTCCAATGTTTCATAGCGCTCGGTCAAGCGCGCTTTCCTTACCTTTCGAACGCCGTGCGCGATGGAAGAGAAAGCTCTGTAACATCGTTAGTTTTGCGAATTCTGGCATAATCTTTTAGAAATATATTCTTAAACGTTCATACTTTTAAATTATCTAAAAAAAATCGATTTTTTTTACCCGTCAAGGTGTTGTTCCCCCTTAATCCAAAGCCCCTCGGAGAGCGATTACAGCATATAGTCAAAACACTGAAATTAGAGGAATTAGATCCGGAACCACGTCGGTCAATCGAGGATTTGGTCACCAGGTATGCAGACAGGTTTTTCGTACCCGGGGACCCGCTCGGCGGAACGACATCAATAGAGCATACCATTCCGTTGACCGACCCAACGCCCGTGTTCACACGTCAATACCCGCACTCCCTTCTAATGGAAGAGGAAATCACTAGACAAACGCGTAATCTGGAGGAGTTAGGAGTAATCGCGCCCTTGGCGTCGCCACATAATTCACCTCTGCATGTGGTTCCGAAAAAGGAAGACGAGGAAGAAAACAAACGATGTAGGTTAGTTGCCGACTTCAGAATTCTGAACGCGAAAACGATCGACGACCGATTCCCCTTACCACGAATTCCGGACATCCTCGATCGATTAGGCGGAGCCAAATATTTTTTAATTTTCGACTTAGCGAACGGTTTCCATCAAATTACTATGGCTCCCGAGGACCGTGCCAAAACTGCGTTTACTACCTCCGACGGACACTACGAATATCTCCGTATGCCATTCGGATTAAAGAACGCCCCGACCACATTCCAGCGTCTAATGAATCATGTGTTGAGAGGGCTTATTGGCAAGGAGTTATTCGTGTACCTAGACGACGTGGTTATATATTCGCGCTCTCTCGCGGAACACCAGCAACGACTCGAGAAATTCTTCGAACGCTTACGTGAGCACAACTTAACTCTACAGACGGAAAAGACCAAGTTTTTGAAGGACAAAGTCGTATACTTGGGGCATATTATAGCGGCGTACGACCCACTCCCGAAAAGATCAAAGCCGTAGCCGCTTTCCCTGTACCAAAGAATCGAAAAAATGTGAAGCAATTCTTGGGTCTCGTAAACTACTATCGTCGATTTATCCCCGACATGGCAAAACGCGCTAAACCCCTAACAAATCCGACAAGTCTAAAAATTCCATTTCATTGGACAGAGAAACACCAGGAGAACTTTGAAGATCTACGCCAGGCGCTCTGTACAGAGCCGGTCTTACGTTATCCGAATTACGATGAACCATTCATTATTACGACTGATGCGTCCGACGTAGCCGTCGGTGCGATTTTAAGCCAAGGCAAAATAGGTGAGGACCCGCCGATAGCGTACGCTTCGCAGGTGCTCACACCATGTCAAGTAAATTATTCGATCACTGAAAGGGAATGTCTTGCGATAATCTACGCTGTCAAGCAATTTCGGACGTACATTTACGGGCGGAAATTCTTCTTGGTAATTGACCACCGACCACTTCAATGGTTATTCTCTGTAAAGGATCCAGTATCACGACTTGCTTGGTGGAAGATCACCCTCGCCGACTACGACTACGAAATCGTTTATAAACCCGGCCGCGCTAACGCAAATGCGGACGCGCTGTCACGGAATCCGGTCTCACATGCGTTCCCTACTACTTCAAAGGAAACTGCACCGAATAATGAAAACGAGGGCATAGGAGCGCGTGTAGCGGAGCGCCGTCAAGGATTGCCAAGGCCGAATTACGAAGAGCCACCCTCTTTTATAGACGATGCCACGCTAGCAGGGGATGATACAAGAAATATAGAAAGCAGAGCCAACTCTACCGTTCTGGACACAGCTGAAGGACGAACGGGAATGCTCGAATTCCAGGACGAAGAAGAAGATCAGGAAGAAATCTACGAGGATTCAATCTTAAGCGATACCTCTTGCTCGAGCCCATTCACACAGGAGGAAATCACCATCTTGAAGAGTCTTGAAGAACCACCCCGTTACGAACCTGTAACAGGAGACAACATGGACTCCACCTTCGGAACCATCGATGCACCCTCAGGACCTGCGACGGAAATGCAAATTACCATCGGGAGGAGTTCCCCCGAGAAAAGGGAAGGGACATCGAGCTCCTCCGAAAACGTCAGTCCTCAGAAGACAAAACCACGATCAGGCCCGAAGAAGAGAGTGTCATGGGGTATACCTCTCCACGAAGAAGCACTGAACATCCCTCAATCATGAGGTGTCCGCAAGGCAGGACCCTGGTGGAAATAAAAGACCCCTCGCCCCCCGGCTATTCTAATAACTTATTTCCTTTATATTTCATCACGCCTGCAATATTTTCTAAATTTAAAGGCATTTTTCATATGTAAACCGTATATAAGCTTTCGAATAAGACCAAAATCAATAAAATCGGTCCACCCATATCAGAGATATCATAATATCGTCTCATGGATCAGTCGGAAACGGTCCGTTTTCTTCTGCTTCGTCAAGAAAATTTTCGTCGACTTTCGTCAACATAATACGTATATGCGTTACACGCATACCTTCAGCCAAAAGAGAAACTAACACATGTTTCATTCGTCGTTCGTAGACTCTCGGGATTATTCGGTAGGGCATTGTACATATATACTATTGAATTATAACCTGCCAAGTGTTAAGCACTCGTAATCTGCGAAGTGTCAAGTAAGGTAAGTTGTCCAAATCCAAATATGAAATATCACGAGTTTTTACACCACATTAGGACACTGAATTATTGTCTCAATTAACAAGATAAGTCGCCAAAATTTTTTAATAGACTTTTTATGTAGAGTCACAGACGGACTTCCGTTTCCGGTCGCGTGTGAGATAGGTGTGTGAAAGGTGCGTGGAGTTTGGTTGTGTGGATAGAGTGGTGGAAATGAGAGAAAGGGACGGTGAGAAGTGGAGAAAGGGTGGTGTTGGGAAGGAAGGGAAGAGGGTGAAGGAAAAGGGAGAGCGGTGTGGGGTGGAAAAAAGGCGCGGGCGGAATGGGGGAGGGGTAATTGGACACAGGACGGTAGAGTGGAATTTATGAGGAGCTTTGGGATAAGGGAGGTAAGGAAGAGGGGGATAGAGGAGGAATGGGGGAGCTGAATGGTAGAATAAAGGAGGCAGTGAGCAAGATGGGGAAGGGGGAAAAGAAAGGAGGGTGGTGGGATGAGGTGTGTAGAGAGGAGAAGGGTAAGGTAAGGAGGGAGTTGAGGAGGTGGAGAAGGGAGGGGGGATGGGAGTGTATATAGGACAAGGAAGAGAGAATACGGGAAGTTGTGTGAGGAAAAAAAGAAAAAAGAGGTGGAGAGGTGGGAAAAGGAAGTAGAAGGTGTAACAACTGAGGAGCAGGTATGGAAGGTGGTGAACATGGGGAGGAAGAAGAAAAGCAGGATAAACGAAAGGATAGAAATAAGGGAATGGGACGAATAGTTTAGGGGGTTATTAGGAGGAGTGGAATGGAGGGTGAGAAAGGGGGGAGAGAGGGAGGGATGGGGATGAAGAGGGGGATTTGGGGTTGGAGGAGATAAAAAGGGTGGTGATGAAGTTAAAGGATGGGAAGGCAGGGGGAGGAGATGGGATTCAAAATGAAGTATGGAAGTATGGAGGAGAGGAGGTGATGGAGTGGTTGTGGGTAATATGCAGCAGGGTGTGGACGGGGAAAGGGTGGCCAGAGGGGTGGAAAGAAGGGGTGGTGGTACCTGTGCTGAAGAAAGGGGCGGGGGAAAAGTGGAGGATTATCTAGAGACGCGGCAGCGTCTCGACGCCAAGTACATGAAAAACACCCTGTACTTATATGTTGATGTCGCTACCGTGTACCTTTACTCGTTGCAGAGACATTCTAACCTAATTCTGACATTTATACATTAATATCTCATCACGCCTGCAATATTTTGTAAATTTAAAGACATTTTCTTATGTAAACCGCATATCGGCTTTCGAACAAGACCAATTTCAATAAAATCGGTCCACGCATGACAGAGATATCGTAATATCGTTTCATGGATCGGTCGGATCCGATAAGATTTTTCTCCTTCTTCTCCAAGAAATTTTTCGTCAACATAATACGTATATAAGTACGCGTTACACACACACCTTCAGCCAACACATGTTCGTTCTTCTTTCGTCGACTCTCGGGATTATTCGGCAGGGATCGTCGTCCGTCATTGTACATACATACTTATATATACTATTTTGACTTTTATAACCTACCAAGTGCTAAGTGTCAAATAAAGTAAGTTGTCCGAATTTGGAATGTCACGAGTTTTTACACTACATAGGAGACTGAATTATTGTCTCAATTAATAAGGTAAGTCGCCAAAATTTTTTTAATAGATTTCTTATGTAGAGTCGCAGACTTGGAAGTTGTCTGGAGATGGTTCGACTGAGAAGCATCTCCTTTCACACGTTTCTGGAAATTTGTACCATGCATGTACAAAATAATATATATATTGTAGTAAAAAATTGCACTGCATTTAAATTGCCAGATATTTGTATTTGTATACCAGCAATTTAGAGTTTTTATGTAAAACTTATTATATTATAGAAATGAAGGGGGCGCACAGGACTCCGATAAAAATGGACGCACAGGACGCACAGGCTTGGATAGTAGAATTGGAGGGGACGCACAGGCTTGAATGGATAGAAATGAAGGGAATGCACAGGAGTGGAGGTTGTCCGGAGAAGAATAGATAGATAGACAGAGCATCTTGCTTCACACAAGTTTCTGGAAAGTCAAATAAGTTAAATCGACAAAATTATAAACATACTAAACTAATTTTATTCCAAAACCAATAAATTGTGTGTTGAAAATATTGGATCTCTTCGTTCATCTTCGCTAAATTATTACCATAGCATTTAAATTTCCGGCAACAAGACTTTCTGTCATACGCTCTCATTTCCTTCGGACACATTTGTAATCTACACTTATTATAGCAAAATGCCACTCTATTTCTATATAGTTGCTACGCTATTCATTAATTTTACTAGTTTTCCAGTAACAATATTTCAATTCACCAATAAATATTTTTATACTATACTAAACCAACACCATTAAAAATATTGAATCTCTTCGTTCATTTTCGCTAAATTACCATTAACATTTTTTAAATTTCTGCCACAAGACTTTCTATCATATGCTCTCACCTCCTTTGGACACATTATGTAGTCTCTACACTTACTATAGCAAAAGGCCACTATTTCTATATAATTTCTATATAAGTAAGTTCAACGTTAAGTTGTATCCCCATAAAAAACTTTAAAAAAGTAAAAAAATTATGCCAATTACATGAATTAGCTTTGTAAAAAGAAGTGAGATCCCCCAAAAAAACTTTAAAAAAGTAAAAAATACGCCAAGTACATGAAAATGTCGAGGACAAAAAAGAGTATTATCAAAAATCACAAAAAAAGAAAATAGTATACATGAAAAAGTCGAGGAAGAAAAACAGTATTATCAAAAAATAAATATAAAAAAATCACAAAAAAAAGACAAGGTCAAGGTGTCGCTGAATAAGAATTATTTAAAAACGCAAAATGTTGAAAGTGTATTCATATTGTCAGTGTTTTAAATTGACAAATTATGTGAAAGCTTGTCAGAGGAAAGATATGGGTGTCGATGAATGATCTTACAATTTTTTTAAAACGCAATATAATGAAAATGTACTCATATTGTCTGAGTTTTAAATGGACAAATTATCCGAAAGCCTGCGAGGGGGAAGGTATGGGTATTGATTGATGATCTGAGAATACAGGGTCATCGTTTAATCCTGCAACCCGCGCGCGCGCGAACAGACGAAAATGGCATCACCGCCTCACGGACGCATTCCACTACAACCATGCACCGGCCCAGCGCAGAGCTGCCTGCGACCGTTGGACAAGAGTGATGCCCGAGCTTCGAAAATTTTAGCGTCGCAAAGAGCTAGGTATTGGGAATTTCCCGACCCAGGTAATCGAGCCGCGCGCTCCGCTTTTATGATCGGTCTACCACTCGCACCCCAGATCACTGTAATGAGGTTTGAAAATAATGTCAACAGATCTCGTACCCGTCTCAATTTCAAAAATTTTAACCACGACAGGGTTGACGGTTCCTTGTACGGAGAGATTTTTCGCCACCTGCTTATAAAAACCACAGTAACGGCACATCATTCCAAAAAATGACATTAACGGAAGCCGGTATAGGCGTGGCGTTGAGTAGCTAAAACATCCTAACACAAAAATTCTAGAAAAAAAATTCAAACACCGCTACAATCAAAGACACGTCGCATTAGTTACCCCTTACGTCTGATCTAGGTATGCACCGCATTAAGGATAAAATCATAAAAAAGAAAACCAGAACAATAGATTCTGAGGTCTGCAGAACTAACACATAATTGAATAAAAATTTAATTTCTCAATTTATAAATATAATGATACAGAATCAACTAGCCTATTGTTTATCAACACCACGAATTTTAAAAACAGCGTTAAATACATTATCAAATAAACAGTTTCCAACAGCTTTTTAAACAATTATGGTTAAAAAATTGATAAAAGAAAAATTAAGTAAACGTAAAATATGTTAAAATATCCATCATTAAGAGGGATTAATTTTTCCTCATTTTTTGGCGCAAATTGCATTCCGATATGTCTTACACTTCAAAAGTTATACGAAAAAGACCCCAAAATTTTCAACCGGGGCCGGGAAATTCTGAATAGTTCTTTGCAACGTTAATTTGACAGGGACCAGCCCAAAATTGTCGAAGCTTGGGCATCACTGCTGTCCAGCTGTCGCTTGCAGCTATCCGAACGCGGGGACGGTGCATGGTTGTAGTGGAATGCGTCCGTGAGGCGCTGTTGCCATTTTACAAGTTCGCGTGCGCGCGGGTTGCAGGATTAAACGATGACCCTGTACCTTGCCTAGCCACGCCAAGTATTTGACTTCCAGGCCGCGGACATTTTGTCTTTTATTGTGTATCATTAATTTTGTAAAGCTATTAATTTACGACAATGTTTTTAAATGGGATTCTATTTGATGGGTTAATTAAAATGTCCACGATATGAGTAATAGAATAACACAGCATTTTAGCTGTGTATATGTAGTTGTGGACCACTGTCTCGGTCCGAAATGTAAGGGTGTTTCCGGGAATTTATTTCAACCAAACAACGGAAGGAAATCAATTTATTGCTTAGTATAGTTAATAGTGTACATATCGAAGGGTAAGAAAATTTTTTTTTCAATCAAATTCATAAATCCGTTTCCAGTATACTCTTCGTGAAAATTTGCGCTCCGGCAAAAACATGCTTGTCGCGTTGACAGTCTCCAGGCCATATGGTTCATCGAAATTCAAAAAAACAATAATATTTAGAATCTAGATTCTAGAAGCTTGCCTCTATTACGTGACGATCGAAAAGTGTCAAAATTGTAAAAAATAACAAAATGGCGGACCACTGAAGAAAAAAGTCATGTTTTGGGGGTACAAAATTGGGGAAATGTTGCTAAAAAAAATAGAAGCAGGTCGAAAATTGAAAATATCTGATCGTCACGTAATAGCGACGAGTTTTCCGTACAATAAATGTCCTTGATCATGCCAATTGGACGTATAGTTTTTTCTGTAGACTGTCAACGCGGTTGAAAAATGTCATTCTGTGGAAAACGCGTTCAAAGTTCCGCATGGCTCACAAGGAAACATATCGAACCCGAAAATTCTGATTTTAATGAAACTCCGTACGATTATAGAGCATGTCGGAGTACGTAAGAAACGATTTTTTTTCTGCGGAAAAACACTCTGAGGGGGTGAAATCAGCCCCCAAATTTCAGCGATTTTTCGTTTTTCGAGTATAACTTTTGAGGTACAAAAATTTCTTTTGCAGCGCGTTATACGGCATCAAGCACTGAACATTTTGTCCATTTACGGTTTTCTTCTACATCGCACCGTTACAAAGTTATACTCGAAAAACGAAAAATCGCTGAAAAATTTGGGGCTGATTTCACCCCCTCAGAGTGTTTTTCCGCAGAAAAAAAAATCGTTTCTTACATACTCCGGCATGCTGTACAATCGTACGGAGTTTCATTAAAATCAGAATTTTCGGGTTCGATATGTTTCCTTGTCAGTCCCGCATTTGACACCGCTTCACGAAAAACACCATATCTCCGTCAATTTTGCGAATTTCTTGATAAAATTTGGAGCGAACATTCTTGAAACATACGTCTTTCAGAGAATGTAAAAAAAAATATCAGACTTGAGACAGTGGTCTCCCCCCTTAAGCGCAGTTGGAAAGCACCTTTATGTACTTGCAGCTCATTTTGATTTCACATCTTTTTTTATATTGTAATTATATTATTTTCTTTTTTTATATTGAAATTATATTATTTTCTTTTTTTGGGTGATTATATTATTTTCTTTTTTTGTGATGTACTTGCAGCTCATTTTGGTTTCACATCTTTTTTATATTGTAATTATATTATTTTCTTTTTTGTGTGATTATATTTATTTGATAATAATACTTTATTCGTCCTTGACTTTTTCATGTTTCTTTGTCTTTTTTTTGTGATTTTTTTATATTTATTTTTTGATGATACTGTTTTTCTTCCTTGACGTTTTCATGTATACTATTTTCTTTTTTTTGTGATTTTTGATAATACTCTTTTTTGTCCTCGACATTTTCATGTACTTGGCGTATTTTTTACTTTTTTAAAGTTTTTTTGGGGGTTGGGGAATCACGCTAACGCAGACGGCGTACAAAGTTTACGCCTCTGTGTTGGCGGAGAGATTAAGGGAGGAGGTGGAAAGGGGGGATTTGCTGCCACCGAGTCAAACGAGGTTCAGGAGGGGGGTCGGATGTATAGACAACGTGTATGTGCTGAACTATCTCGTAAATAGGCAGGTGGTACGGAAGGAAAGGAAGATGTTGGTGTTGTTTGTAGATCTGAAGGCTGCGTTTGATTCGGTGGACAGGGGGTGCTGATAAAGGCGATGAGGAAGAGGGGGGTGAGGGAAGGGCTAGTGGAGAGGTGTGGAGAAGTGCTGCAGGAGACAGTGTGCAGGGTACGGGTGGGGGAGGAGGAAGGGGAGTTGTTTTGGACAGCAAGGGGAGTGAGGCAAGGGTGTCCCCTAAGCCCAAGCCTTTTCACACTGCTTATAGCAGACATGGACGAGGAACTAGAGAAGGGAGGGTGGGGGGGAGTAAAACTAAGGGGGAGGAAAATATACACGCTAGCATATGCTGACGACGTGGCTGTGCTAGCGGAGGATGAGGAGGGGATGAGGGGAATGATTGGAAAATTGGAAAAATATATGGATGGGAAGGGATTGCAGGTAAATGTTGAAAAGACGAAGATAATGAGGTGCAGAAGGGGGGGAGGAAGGTGGAAAAAAATGAAATGGAGATGGAAAGGGAAAGAGCTGGAGGAGGTGAGGTGCTACAAATATTTAGGGTACACGATAATGGGGAGTGGGGGGCAGGAAAAGTATGTTGAGGAGAGAGTGAGGAAGGGGGCAGCAGTGATGGGGAAGGTGTGGGGATTGGGGAAAAGATTATTTGGGAAGGATTGGGGCAGAAGGATTTGGTTGTTCGACAGGTTGGTATGGGCGGTGCTGGGATATGGGGTGGAGGTGTGGGGTTGTGGGGAGAGGGGGAAAGTGGAGGCGTTACAGGATAGATTCCTGAAGTGGGTGCTGGGGGTGAATAGAGAGACACCGGGGTATATGGTCAGGGAGGAACTTCAAAGGGGGCTGTTGAGGGGTAGGGCAGGGATGAGGGCATGGGGATTTGAGAAAAAATTGGAAGAGGGAGAAGGAGGGGTGCTGGCGAGGTTGTGTTAGGAGGAGATGACGGGGAGGTTTAAGAGGGGAAAGGTATTGGAGGGATGGGAAAAGGAAAGGGAGCAGTTTTTCGGGGAAAGAGGATGGACAGTAGAGGAGGTAGAAAGGGGGAGGGAAAGGGGGAGATAAGGGGGAGGAGATAGTGGACAGGGAAAGGAAGATGCAGGAGGAGGAGAGGTGGGAGAAGATTGGGGAGTCAAGGTATAACAGGTGGTATGGGAGGGTAAAGGGTCCGGGGGTGCCGGGATATTTAAAGAAGGGTTGGGGGAGAGTAGATGGCAAAGGGTGGCCAAGTTCAGATTGGGGAATGGTATGAGAGGGGGAGATATTGGGAGGAGGGGGAAAAAAGGAGGTGTAGGGTATGTGGTTGGGGGGAGGAGTCTTGGGAGCATGTGTGGGAGGTATGTATGGGATGGGGGGGGGAGAGAGGGTGGCAGGAGATGGTGGGTGAGGTACTGGGGGAGGAGTGGTTAAGGAGTATAGAGGAAAGAAGGGAGGGGTGTGGATGAAAAGAGGGGTGAACGGAGAGATGAATGAGGAGATGGGAGTGAAAGGGCGGCGAGCGGAAGCGGGGGTCCAGGAGGGGGAGAGGACGAGCGAGCGAGCGATAGTGTATAGAATATAGGGTTAAGAGTAGGTTAAGGTAGGATTAAGGAGAAGGAGAAGAGGTAGGCTAAGGTAGATTTAAGTGTCTTTGCATGGGAAGATTATAACCCTGAGGGGAATAATAAAGTTTATATATATGTAGAGTCACAGACTTGGAAGTTGTCCGGAGAAGGTTCGATTCAACAGAGAAGTATCTTCTTTTGCATATGTTTCTGAAAATTAGTACCATGCACGTACAAAATAATATATTGTAATAAATTGTATTCAAATTGTCAGATATTTTTATACTAGCAAACTATTTTTAATTCAGAGTTTTTATGTAAAGCTTACAAAAATGAAGGGGACGCACAGGCTTGGATGGAAATGAAGGGAACGCAGAGGCTTGGATAAAAATGAAGGGGACGCAGAGGCTTGGAGGTTGTCCGGAGAAGGTTAGATAGACAGAGAAGCATCTTGCTTCGCACAAGTATTAGGAAATTTGTCAAATAAGGTTAATCAACAAAATTTGTCAAATTAGCGTAGCATTAAGAATTAAGAAAATTATGGCGTACGGCTTGCGATGTGGAGTACATCACATTAGTGAAGAAAGTACTCTGAAAACGCATCTCGCTTGATACTGTACAATCTTTTGAGAATGATATTGTCACGTCCCGCGACGTGGAGTCTAATATTATTTAACCTTTTAAATCATTATTTACTATTTCGTACTCTGAGGTATTGTAATCACCTCGTATGAAAACACACGGATGTTATGTAACGAATAGCCGATAAGGCGTTATCATAAGAAGAGAACCACGAAGAATACGCGAACGGCAACGAGCAGGGCAGCCAGCGTCAAGGAGGTAGCGGACAGCCAGCTGTGTAGCAGGTAGCTGACCGCACGCACACCGAGGAGGCCCAACCAACACCAGCTAATGTCCAGCATGGGACGGAGGACCCCTTATCAACCAGTGGAGACGACACCACCTTTACGAAGCTGTGCCCCTGGTCCTCGACAGAAAATTGCCCTCCCGCTATTTCTCGAAAACACAACCACCCATACTACTACCATATATTTAACTTCAACCCCTAGTACGTAAGCCGTGCGAAAAATATTATAAATAATCAATATGTAAAATTAAATAAGAATGAGGAATCTTACTATCGTCGCTGCTGGGAATCAGATAAAATGGAACGTGCCTAACTAGTAAACAAATCCCAGAATAGAGCGATGGGAAGATTCTTCCTGGAAGATTCCAGGTAGAAGCTGCGTAATGGGGACTCCCACCTAAGATTTGTCATGTGACAAATCCTAGAGAAGGAGTGACCGACTGCCCTATAAAAAGGGATCGGGCCACCCGCGGATTCATTAATTAACCAAGTATTATCTTTGAAATACTACATTTATAAAAGTGTCATCAACCATCTTATAAAACTTGTACAAGGTGAAAAGCACAGAACAAAGTGACAATAAAGGTGTTTTCAACAATCATAAAAGTGAGTGAAGTGTTTCACACATTATCTAATCCGTCAAAACTAAGCATTGGTCTTAAAGAAAATAAACAAATAACGAAAATGCACTTTAACAGTTCACGAGTTGCGCCGATCAATGGTATTACCTATGAGCAGAACGTTGCCCGCGGTTCTACCAGAGATTACGCGTAAAACGTGATCGACGCGATTAATTAAATATTAATAATTGAGCATTGACAGTTCACGGGTTGCGCCGATCAAGGGTATTAACTATGAGCAGAACGTTGCCCGCGGTCTTACCCGAGATTAAGCAAAGCACGTGATCAACACTCAAATTAAAAACAATTATAGGAAAAATCACTCTTGCTCCGCCGATGGTGTCACCTAAGAGCAGAACGTTGCCCATGGTAACACCTGGTGCGGAAGGTGAAAAGTGATTTATCAGTTAATTAACTCAACCTATTATTAATTTCCGAAAGACCAATGCCGAGGAACCATCGCGCGGGACGGCGAGTCCAACTCAGAAAATTAAAGTGGAGTTTAATTAACTCACCTGCGACTGGTGTAGAACTACTGGGAGTCCATCCAAAACCAGCTATCTCCGATAATCAGCCCCACCAACCCTTTGGGCAGATTATCAGAGTAGGACCCTGGGCCCCTCATAGAAAGTCCGACGCAACACCCGAGATCGACGGGATATCAGAAATCCCAATCCCTTGGAGACTCATCTCGATCGACCATTAAAAGGTAGGCAACATAATCAACTCAAGTAATACAATAAATATCGCGCTCAACTAACCCAGAGTATAAAATCCCAGAGTATGAGATCCCCATAAAAAACTTCAAAAAAGTACAAAAATTACGCCAAGTAGGGGAGACCGGGTTTAGTTGATACAGAGGCATGTTGATACAGACGAATTATCTGGACACTGTATATATGTAGCACCTTGTGCGCGAGATATGTGAAGCTAGTTGTTCAATTCTTTACTACGATCCAGCGCACGGTGTAATAGACAGGTGTTCCGACTCCTGTTTAGAATGTGCGACTTTTTCGTCCTAGTTCTCCTGGCGGCCGCTAGATTGGCGCTCAAGGAGAAAAGGCTGACCTTTTGCGCATAATACGACTACAATCTCTACTACTACAGTCTCATTAATACATATGAATATGCCTTCTAAGCCACGACGCCTCTCGCGACGGCCAGGGGAACTAAACAGAAATCGGCACACAAAATCGCTGGGGTAAAAGGTACAGAATCGGAACACCTGTCTATTACACCATGATCCAGCGTATGTCTGTGTTCCTTGACGTTAGCAATCCATTTTTAACTGTTTTCATTTCTACAGAGAAAAAGTAAATAATTGTGTTCACTTCCCAATCCGTCTTGAGACGGTACAGAGAATTTTATCACTTAAATTAATTGGGCATCACATTGTGTCCTTTGAAGGTAAGGTAATTACGTTTTGTTATTTTGTTTATATGCTCTACATTTTTTTATGGAGACGTTTGTACATAATGACTTCCTGCGGGGTACGTTGATACGTTTTCTCTGGGGTATGTTGATACAGTGTATCAATTTTCCCCGACTACTTTTAATTCGATTTTTTCCTTTTATTTCTAGAAAAATGGTTCGAAATTATACCAAAAAGACAAATCGTGGCGAAATATCGCTAGAGATTTTTGAAAAAGCGCGTCTCGCAATAGAAAGAGACTCAATATCATTAAGGAAAAGCGCGACAATATACAATATTGACAAAATGAGTTTATTAACATATATATTAACAAAAAGAAAACGACACCTCATGTTAAAATGGGATATTCCAGACATCTGCAAATTTTAACAGACAGTTTAGAAGATAAGCTACAGGAATACATTCTGCATTCTTCCAAAATTTATTATGGGTTAACTCCTAAGGATATACGATGTCTGGCGTATGAATTAGGTGTTGCCAATGATATTCTAATTCCCAACATATGGAAAAATTCTAAAGCTGCATCAACGGAGTGGGTCAATTCTTATATGAAAAGGCACCCTATCCTTTCCATAAGGACTCCTGAAGCTACTAGTCTGAGTCGTGCAACAAGTTTTAACAAATCTAATATTAAAGCCTATTTTTACAAATTTAAAAACCGTTATGGAAAAATATGCGTTTACAAGTAAAGATATTTGGAATACAGATGAGACTGGTGTTCAAACAGTTCAAAGACCGGCAAAAATTGTTGCTGAAAATGGGATACGTCAGGTAGGCAAGGCGACATCGGCAGAAAGAGATACCACGCTAACAATGATCACTGCGGTAAATGCAATTGGTAATTCAGTGCCCCCTATGTTTATTTTTCCAAGGGTACATTTCAAAAACCATTTTATTAGGGATGGTCCTCCGACAGGGTGGATGACTGGCCCATCATTTTTACAATTTATCAAACATTTCTATAGCCGTGTAAAATCTACAGTAGCACAACCTTCTTTGCTCATCCTCGACAACCATGAGTCCCATTTATCCATAGCTGTCCTGAATTTTTGTAAAGACAATGGCATAGTTTTGTTATCATTTCCCCCTCACACAACTCATCGATTTCAGCCACTGGATAAATTAGTTTTTGGGCCTTTCAAAAAATATTATTTTGCTGCAGTTGACAACTGGATGACGAACAATCCCGGAAAAACTTTTTCCATTTATGATATTCCCGGGATCATTAAAAATATACTGCCCATGGTGTTAACCGCAAAGAATATTTTATCAGGCTTTGAAGCTACAGGAATTGTGCCATTTAATCCTGACATATTCACCGAAGAAGATTTTTTGCCTTCTTCAGTTACTGACTGTCCCTTGATTGAAGAAGCACATCAAGACAAAGAACTTGCAGAACAACTATTGCTATCAGCTAAATCTGGCTTTGGACGCATAGCAGATCACATTGAAGTGACTCCTTCCACTAACCAAGAAAGCCCTAATATAATATCTCCGAAACAGTTAAGGCCCTATTCAAAAGCTGCTGAAAGAAAAATAAATTTAAAAGGCAAGAAAAGAATGTCTTCAATGATTCTTACCGACACGCCAGTTAAAATAAAGCTAGAAAATGAAGCAAGACAGCGGGATACCAAAAAAGGTATAAAAGAAGAAAGAGCACGGAAGAGATTGTTTAAATCTCTGATAGGTGATGAGAAAATGAAAACCATAGGTAGATCTAACAGTAAGGAAAATATATAGAAAAGGACAATTAAAAAAGCTAATAATAAATCTGCAAATAATATAAATATATTAAAATCGAAAAATGAGGACGCCCTGTGTTTGATTTGTCTCCAACCATTCTCAAAATCTGAGCCCGGTGAAGAATGGATTCAATGCATATCTTGTATGAAATGGGCTCATATGAAATGCGGCAAAGATAATCCTAATTATATATGTATTAATTGTTACTCAGACGAAAGTGATTAATTTTATATCAATTAAATGTCAATTATATTATTATAATAGATTATATGTCAATTAAATTTAAATAAAAATGATTTTCTATGTTTGTTAACAAAATCGGTTTGGTTTTTAGTTTATGTTGGGAATTTGTGTTTCCCGGGTCAATCTGTAGATACATAACTATGTTTACCAACAGATGGCGCAGACCATACGCGGCTCTAGTATCGATATTCCTCTCTTTAGATCATTATTAATTTTGTATCTATCGCTTCGAGTTTGCTACAACGCTCTTTTTCTATGTATCGTCTAATATTCTTGTTCTTTTCTACTTCTATAATAATTGTGCACTTGCATTCTGTGTGTTCCAAATAAATCCATCAACGACGTGTCAATAACTAAACCGATTCAGACTATTTCTTATCAGATTATGAGACTTATGCACTGGTGTGTCGGTGAGTCAAGACACGTGGCGTTTTGAGGTTAGGAATAGCAGTGAATTCACAAGAGACAATTGTGTCCGAACGTTATTTTCATAGATAGTGACGTATCGGTCGTGAAGTGAAAGATAGAATGGCAGACGAGGGTATGCTAAGAAGAGGAATGCGAAGAACCAATTGCTGAGGAGTTGCATGCCATAGATGAAATTACTGTCACGGACTCTGATGATGATTTCGTGGATGCGACGATGGAAGTCTCTGTAAGTTCGTCAACAACCCGACCACTGAAGAAGAAAGAACCTCAGCCAGTTCCATCAGATCAGGTGTTGCGAAACAGAGTGAACAAGTCAGCTCGCTTAGCTGCAATGAAGGTTTCACTGGACCCGGTTTCTTATGAAGACGCAACCTCAAGAGACGACTCGGCTTTTTGGAAGCGGGCAATGGACGATGAGATGGCATCACTTCTTAAGAATCAAACGTGGGAGCTTAAACCCTTGCCAAAAGGGCAACCGGTAGTCTCATGCAGATGGGTCTTCAAGTCAAAGTTGCAACCAGATGGCACTATCGAACGACACAAGGCACGATTAGTCGCACGAGGGTTCAGTCAAACTCGAGGTATCGACTATTTCGAGACTTTTTCGCCTGTAGTACGTTACGAGTCAGTGAGAACAGTTTTAGCTATAGTTGCTAAACACGACATGGAACTGGCACAATTTGATGTAAAGACGGCCTTTCTTAATAGCTCCCTTGAAGAGGAAATATACATGCAGCAGCCGGAGGGATATGAAGATGGTTCAGACCGGGTTTGCCGGCTGAAAAAGGGTCTCTATGGACTTAAGCAAGCACCCAGGAACTGGAATGCCAAATTCAACGAATTTGTGGCGTCACGTGGACTTACACAGTCAGAATCCGATCCGTGTGTCTTTACCAAGGGCACTAATACAGATGACTGGACAATTCTGTGTCTATATGTGGACGACGGACTCGTGGCATGCAAACGAAAGAAAACATTGGATACCTTCGTCTCATCACTGACGTCAGAATTCGAAGTTGTATGCCATGAACCATCGTGTTATGTTGGAATGGAAATAACACGTAATCGTGAAGAAAAGACACTCTGCATTAATCAACAAGGATACATCTCTCGTATGTTGCATCGCTTCGGCATGGAGGAATGCAAATCTGTGGGATCACCGATGGATCCTTCTATTCACTTAACTGAACCAATCGAGGAGACTTTGGAGAAACGTTTTCCATATCGGGAAGCAGTTGGCTGCTTGAATTATATTGCAATGATATCAAGACCTGATATTGCGTTCGCTGTGAATGTTCTCGCCAGACGTTCGAATAATCCACGGGAGCTCCATTGGAGGGCGGTAAAACGTGTCATGAAGTATCTTAAGGGCACGATGGATCTGTCCTTACGTTTCTATGGAAAGTCATCGATTAACCTGGTTGGATATTGCGACTCTGACTTTGGTGGTGACATGGAGGAGAGGAAATCTACGTCTGGATACGTGGTCTTGCTTCATGGTGGACCAATCGCCTGGTCAACAAGCCTGCAACCAGTTACTGCTTTATCATCGGCAGAAGCAGAATATATGTCGATGTCAGAGGCGTTAAAGGAGATTCTATGGCTGAGACCGTTTATGGAATTCCTCGGTCTAGAGCAGAAGAAACCTACCGAGTTGAGGGTGGATAATCAGGCAGCAATAGCGATGTCAAGGAACCCTGAGTTTCATAGGAAGACGAAACATATAGCCAGGCGTTTCCATCCCATCAGACAGGAGCAGGAGGCTGGCAACGTTGAGGTTGCGTATGTACCATCGGAAGACCAAGCAGCAGACCTGCTCACCAAGCCTCTGACAACACTTATAATCTCACGATGTCTTGCTCACATAGGGATGACGTCGGGAACAAGAAGAGGTGTTGGGAATTTGTGTTTCCCGGGTCAATCTGTAGATACATAACTATATTTACCAACAGATGGCGCAGACCATACGCGGCTCTAGTATCGATATTCCTCTCTTTAGATCATTATTAATTTTGTATCTATCGCTTCGAGTTTGCTACAATGCTCTTTTTCTATGTATCGTCTAATATTCTTGTTCTTTTCTACTTCTATAATAATTGTGCACTTGCATTCTGTGTGTTCCAAATAAATCCATCAACGACGTGTCAATAACTAAACCGATTCAGACTATTTCTTATCAGTTTACATCTTTGTTCAGTTTTATTCTATATTGTTGGAAAGGTATCTAGATTAAAATTTTATTTTTCAAATTTATTAGTTACGTACTCATAAACGGATATATTACAGATGTATCAACATGCCCCAGAGTAGTATCAACTTGCCCCGCAGTGGGGTAATTTGATACACATTGCCTTCGTCCAAATAACATTTTTTCATTCATTTTGTATGTATTTTCTCAAGTTTTCGCTTACTATATATTAAAGAGGAAGGACCAAAGTATATATATAAACTTTATTAATCCCCTCGGGGTTATAATCTTCCATCACCTTACACTTACATTTACTCTTACAACTACCTTATCCTATGCCTTCTCCTTTTCCTTAAATCTACCTTAGCCTATTCTTATTTCTATCCTCTCCTCCACCGCTCGCTCGCTCGCCGCTCGCACGTTTTCTCGCACGCTCGCTCGCCCGTCTCCTCTCCCCCCTGGACCTCCGCTTCCGCTCGCCGCCCTCTCACTCCCATCTCCTCATTCATTTCTCATCTCCTCCCTCCTCTCAACCATACCCCTCCCTCCTTTCCTCTATTTTCCTTAACCATTCCTCCCCTTCCCCCTCATCCCCCAATACCTCGCCCACCATCTCCTGCCATCCTCTCTCCACTCCCCACCCCATACATACCTCCCACACATGCTCCCAAGACTCTTCCTCCCCCCCACATACCCTACACCTTCTTTTTTCCTCCTCCTCCCAATATCTCCCCCCTCTTACGCCATTCCCCAATCTAAATTTAGCCACCCTTTGCCACCTACTCTCCCCCCAACCCTTCTTCAAATATCCCGGTACCCCCGGCCCCTTCACCCTCCCATACCACCTATTATACCCCGACTCTCCAATCTTTCCCCACCTCTCCTCCTCCTGCAACTTCCTTTCCCTGTCCACTATCTCCTCCCCCCTTATCCCCCCCCTTTCCCTCTCTCTTTCTACCTCCTCCACTGTCCATCCTCTTTCCCCAAAGAACTGCTCCCTTTCCTTTTCCCATCCCTCCAAGACCCTTCCCCTCCTCAATCTCCCCTTCAACTCCTCCCAACACAACCTCGCCAGCTCCCCTCCTTCTCCTTCTTCCAATTTTTTCTCATATCCCCACGCCCTCATCCCTGCCCTACCCCTCAACATCCCCCTTTGCAGTTCCTCCCTAACCATGTATCCCGGTGTCTCCCTGCTCACCCCTAACACCCACTTTAAAAATCTCTCGTGCAGCGCCTCCACTTTCCCCCTTTCCCTCCATCCCCACACCTCTACCCCATATCCCACCACCGCCCAAACCAACCTATCGAACAACCATATTCTTCTGCCCCAGTCTTTCCCGAATAATCTTTTCCCCAACCCCCATACCTTCCCCATTACCGCCGCCCCCTTCCTCACTCTCTCCTCAACATGTTCCTCCTGCCCGCCATTCCTCATTATAATGTATCCTAGATATTTAAAACTCCTCACCTCCTCCAGCTCTTTACCCTTCCATCTCCATTTCATTTTCTTCCACCTCCCCCCACCCCTCCTACACCTCATTATCTTCGTCTTCTCTACGTTTACCTGCAGACCTTTCCCATCCATATATTTCTCCAGCTTTCCTATCATTCCTCTCATCCCCTCCTCATCCTCCGCTAGCACCGCCACGTCATCGGCATATGCCAGCGTGTATATTTTCCTCCCCCCTACTCTCACTCCCCCCCATCCTCCCCTCTCCAGCTCCTCGTCCATATCTGCTATGAGCAGCGTGAATAAGCTTGGGCTTAGGGGACACCCTTGCCTCACCCCCCTCGCTGTCCAAAACTTCTCCCCTACCTCCTCCCCCACCCTCACCCTACACCCTGTCTCCTGCAACACCTCTCCGCACCTCTCCACCAAACCTTCCCTCACCCCCCTCTTCCTCATCGCCTTTATCAACACCCCCCTGTCCACCGAGTCAAACGCAGCCTTTAGGTCCAGAAACAAGATTATCATTTTTCTTTCCTTTCTTACCACCTGCCTATTCACCATATAGTTTAACACATAAATGTTATCCATACAGCCAACCCCCCTTCTGAACCCCGTTTGACTCGGTGGCAGCAGGCCCCCCCCCCCCTCCACATCCTCCCTTAGCCTTTCAGCCAACACAGAGGCGTAAACCTTGTACGCCGTCTGCGTTAGCGTAACTCCCCTATAATCCTCTACTTTTTCCCCCGCTCCTTTTTTTAACACCGGCACTACCACCCCTTCTTTCCATTCTTCTGGCCACCCCTCCCCCCTCCATACTCTATTACATATCACCCATAGCCCCTCCATCACCTCCTCTCCCCCATACTTCCATACTTCATTTTGAATCCCATCCCCTCCCCCTGCCTTCCCACCCTTTAAATTCCTCACCACCCTTTCTATTTCCTCCCGCCCCAACTCCCCCTCTTCATCCGCTTCCCTCCTTCTCTCCCCTCCCATTCTCACCCTCCATTCCACTCCTCCTAACAATCCCCTAAAATACTCGTCCCATTCCCTTATTTCTATTCTTTCATTTATCCTCCTTTTCTTCTTCCTAGCCATGTTCACCACCTTCCATACCTGCCCTTCCGTTCTTACATCTTCTATTTCCTTTTCCCACCTCTCCACCTCCTCCTTCTTCTTTTCCTCACACAACTTTCCATATTCTCTCTTCCTTGTCCTATATATACTTCCATCCCCTCCTTCCCTTCTCCACCTCCTCAACTCCCTCCTCACCTTACCCTTTTCCTCTCTACATTCCTCATCCCACCAACCTCCCTTCTTTTCCCCCGTCCCCGTCTTACTCACTGCCTCCTTTATTCTACTGCTCAGCTCCCCCCATTCCTCCTCTACCCCCATCTCCCTTACCTCCCTTTTCCCAAATCTCCTCCTAAATTCCAATCTACCTTCTTCTGTCCAATTACCCCTCCCCCCATTCCGCCCTACTACTTTTTTCCCAGTCACTCCCTCCCCCCTTCCTCCCCCATTTACCCATATCACCACCGGGTGGTGATCTGAGTCGACCCTCTCTCCTATCTCTAACCTCTCCACCATCTCCCTAGTCTCCTCATTCCCTAACACGTAATCTATTACCGACACCCCCCTCCCACCGGTAAACGTCCATTCCCCCTCCTCGTCCCCTTCTACGCTCCCATTCAAAATCCCCCACCCCCTTTCCTCCAGGTATTTACACAATTTCCTCCCTTCCCCGTTCATCTCCTTATCCTTTGATCTCCTGCTATTCACACTTTCTCCCTCCCCCTCACCCCCCTCCCCTACCTCCCCTCCTTCCTCTCCTGTCCTAGCATTAAAGTCCCCCCCTATTACTTTTCTCACTCCCCCCTCCCTCTCCTCCGTCCATTCCCCTAGCTCGACTAGCTTCCTATCTATATCCTTGTTCACATAAACTCCTACTATCCTCCACCACTCTCTCCCCATTTTCACTTCCTTCGCCAACACCCCTTCTATTTCTACCCTTCCCTCCCCTCTCGTCTCCAACCCCTTTCTCACTCCCATCAACATCCCACCCATTGCTCTCCCCTTCTTATTCTCCCTCTTGGCCCATTGTCTTTCCCAAACATACCCCCTGGGTATTTTCCTCTCCACCCACTCCCACTCCCTCTCCTCCAACCACGTTTCGCTCAGCACAAACACATCCCACTCCTCCAGCCCCTTCCAAAAATCCCCATCCTTTCTCCTTAGCCCTGCCACATTCCAAAACGCTATTTTAAATCTCCTCCCTTTGCTCCTTCCTTCCTTCCTATTACTATCTTCCCCCTTTCCCCCTGCCACGTTCCCCCGTTTCCCTGCTCCTCACTCCATTTTTCCCCCAACTCATCCCAAATCTTTACCTTCCCGTCCACCCACATCTTCATATACCCCACTTGTACTTTCCTTCCTCTCTCCCTCTCAACTTCTGCCTCTCTTTCTATCCTCCACCTCGTCTTTCTCTCCTCCTCCGTGAGGTCATCCTCTATTCTTTCCCTCCTACCCCTCAACTTTTTCTTCGCCTCCATCACCCTCCTTTTTTCCTCCCTCCCCGCCAGTTTTACCAACACCATACCACTCCCATCTCTCCCCGCTCTACCTATCCTCACAACCTCTTTTATTCCCTCCTCCTCAACCCCCATCCTTTCCCATAACTTTTTCACTTCCCCCTTCACATCCTTTCCCTCTATATCTATCCCCCTTATCACCACATTATTTTTTTCTTCCCTCTCTCTCCTTTTTATCCTGCTTTATCTCCATTCTTCTCACCCTCATTTTCCAATCCTCCCCTACCTTTCCCTCCACCCCTACTTTATCCCCTCCGCTACTTTTTTCCTTCTCCCATCCCTCTACCCTCCCCATCACTTCCACCATCCTCCTGTCCCTATCTATCATCCTTTTCTCCATCTCTTCTCTCCTTGCCTTTTCTTCTCTCATCTCCTCCTCCCACCTTCGCCTTTCTTTTCTCCATATTTCCTCTTCCCCCCTTCTTTCCTCCCTTTCCCTCCTCATCTCCTCCTCCACCCTTCTTCTCTCCTCCCTGTCCTCCCTCATCTCCTCTCTCATTTCCCTCATCTCCCGCATCATTTCCCTCAATACTCCTTCTAACCCTCCCATACCTTCCTCTTTCCCTTCTCTTCCCCCTTTACTCCCTCCCACTGGTGATCTCGCCGTTTTGCCGCTCCTTTTGAATTCCTTCATCTGTTTATCTTCCCCTCCCTCTTCCTCATCCCTATCCTTCCTCTTTTTACCCCACATACTTTCCAAACTACTCACACTCCCTACACTACTTCCACTATCCTTCCTTCCTCTTTCTACTTTTTGGCCCCTTTCCCCCATTTCCCTAACTAGGAAGGACCAAAGTATATTTTGGCATATTTGTTATTATGTAATTAATTCAAACAAAAATGAAAAACATTGAAAACTGAAAAACGTATAAACTAGCCCCGGTCTCCCCTACATGAAAAATCAAATAAATCACAAAAAATAGATGACAATATACAATCACAAAAAATAGAAGATAATAATAATTACCGCGCCAAGTATTTTGAAGAAAATATTTATTCGTATTAACATATTTATTTGTATAAAAATATATCTGCTTAATATTATTTAATACATTTTTGTCTTTGTATAAATAGCCATTGTTATAATTGGTGCAATATTTGTATATCATTAATTTTGTAAAGCTATTAATTTACTACAATGTCTTTAAATGGGATTCTTTTTGATGGGTTAATTAAAATGTCCGCGATATGAGTAATGGAATGTATGAAAACAGCATTTTAGCTATGTATATGTAGTTATGTCATCTTAAGCGCAGTTGGAAAGCACCTTTATGTACTTGCAGCTCATTTTGATTTCACATCTTTTTTTTATTTTGTAATTATTATTATCTTCTATTTTTTTGTGATTTATTTGATTTTTCATGTACTTGGCGTAATTTTTTTACTTTTTTGAAGTTTTTTATGGGGATACGTAAATACGCAAAGCGCTGATACATTGTAGACGCGCACCCGAGTTGAAGAAGCAGAGAGTAGGCACATAAAAGACGAAGCAAGACAAACTACACGTTTTCTGTTTTTCATAATCAAAGACAAAGTCGCCTGTCGCTCACTCTCGAGTTTCTCACTCGCGGCATTGGCGTCCGCTACGTTGTATGTTAACCGCCAGCACCGAGTGTAGCACTTCTAAGGAAAATTTACTATACGTATTAATGAGTTCATTAATATGTATAGAATAGGTACATGAATGTTTATGGAACACTAAAAAACTAGAATATTCAAACTGAGATGTAAGAAATATCGCCTACAACAGGCCTGGGAATTAAGTGAACGCAGCGGCCGATTTTTAGAGGCAACGCGTCTTGGCCCCCGCGGCGGCCTAGCAGCTTGGAGCGCCACAGGCACGTACCACATGAACCGCGCGTGACGTTTTACGGGCTAGGGTTGCTGATCTGAGATCAATTAATTGGAAGATCGATCTTTTGCCTCGCGTTTTTCGATTTTTTAAATCGATTTTTCAATATCGATCGATCCTATGGATTCGATTCTTCGGGACCAGAAATCGTGTTCCGATTCTTTATTATTTATACCTAGGTATACTTTCGTGCATTTCAGCCTTAGAGTATATAAACATGGGAGAAGCATGCAATAGGCAAAAAATGTAGACGGCGATAGAAAGAGAAAGATATACAGGAGGGACAACCCCTCTTTCTATCATCAAAATAAAAACACTGCCGCCCCTGGCGCTAGAAAGAGAGGAGGTGTCCCTCCTGTATATCTTTCTCTTTCTATCGCCGTCTACATTTTTGCCTATTGCATGCTTCCTCTATGTTTATATACTCTAAGATTTCAGCTGAATTCAAAAGTAATTTATTGCGTGTTTCTCACTTTGTGATTATACTGCTATTATTACCGGGTTTTCATTCAGTTCATAATAAACAATAAACAAAAAAAATTATTTCTATTCTATTTACCCAAAATCATTCTAATATACTTCTAATATACACTACTTTGTCTTTAATGAATTGAAAATACATAAAGTTGAAGAAGAAAATAAATACATATACCTATCCAAATATGTATGTACATAAAGTTGAATCGATTTCTTGAAGATCGATTCTTTTTCTTGAATCGATTTTTCATCTTGCGATTCGAATCGATTTGGAAAATCGATACTTTCCGAAAAAATCAGCAACCCTAATTAGGGCAACATTGTATCAATAGGATTCCACATCATTATCCAGCCTCCTCGTTAATATTTTAGATTTGCGCAGCATGTCTAAACGTGAGCGAAAATCTAGTTTTCCCAAACATATTTAAAATTTTGATAGTAAAACGCGTTTTTCTAATCCATTTTTTATCGCGTGACACAGTGGAATAGGCCTATAGGGGATACTACTGACAAAAAAAACGCATCGATAATAGTAGCCCATGGGTGATGTGGAAACCAATTTTGGTGCCTTTACCCCTACAACACATTTATTGCCGAAATGTTTCAGTTGCGTTGCGGTTTAATACTTGGAACATTGCACGGAATGTTGCCGAAAAGTTACAAGTAAATTGCTATTTCCGCCCCTGTGCAACATTGCAGGATATATTTCTGCAACATTGTTTCGGGATTTTACAGCAATGGTCGCGCAACATTTCTGAAATTTTACGGCAATGGTTCCGCAAGGATTCGGGCAGTAGGGCCAAAAAAAATAACGGTATTTTATATACATATATTCCGGATGTGTCATTGAGGGGGACCCGATGACATGAATGTATGCAGAATCGTAGTAGCATAACGTCCGTGTGTCTTTTATAAATAGAAAGTACTTTACCCCAGGGATATTCGAACCCGCGACCTGTAGCACCGCAGACGAACACTTTACCGCTGCAGCTATAATCCTTGATTAGGAAAATTGCTTCCGCATTCGAACTTATATTTCTACCGTGCAACACATTAATCCCAAATTATTAAAAAACGAAGATTTGTTTTGACAAACCCCATTACATCTCCCTAATTGTGGAGCGGATATCTCACAACAAATTCATTTCGAAACTTGATGTTGTATTAAGTTGATTCATATTCTGTTATGAAATATCCTGCGTTGTACAAAAAAATAATGTTTTTTAGTTTTTAACGCATTTTTAATGCAATCGTTTAACATAAATTTTGTTTATATATTTTTTTAATTTCTAGTTTTTAGTGTTTGTGGATTTACATTTCACAGATCAGAGTTCTTTACAAATATCTTTTATTGTTGTATGCAGTTTAACAGTTTGCTTAAACCTTACAGTCCTCGCTTCTATCTACCCTATCATAAAACGGTCGCATTGTCTTCAGTCACGTATTCGTCGAGTCAAGGGTGGCTCGCCAAACCGACCACACGGTGACCAGGCGTGGGGAAAAAGCCCAGGCCCGGTGTTAGCTTTCCAGGCCCGCGGCTTACACTTGCAAGTACAGTGTAAGACTGTATTCTATTTATTGACATATCTGATATAAATAATTAATACAATTATTCAATTAACACTATAGAGTTTAAACAAACTCATAAACTCTATACAGCAACAAAAGATATTTGTAAAAGAAGAGTTACACGTGCCAATTACTAACAGTGTCCCTACCATTCACATTTAATTTATTATACGTAATGAAAAAGTTCCGTATTGTCGAGTGAAAATATTTAAGTCCCGATTTATTGCGGATTAATTGCTGAAATCTGGCTCATATGTTGCGAGCGCCCCAACTTATGAGAAAGATTTCAGCAATCAATCCGCAATAAATCCGGACTTAGATATTTTCCCTCGACAATGTGGATTGTTTTAATTAGATATAATCAATTAAACGGCAATGGTAGGGACACTGGCAGTAATTGACACGTGTAACACTTTTTTACAAATCTCTTTTGTTGCTGTATATAGTTAACGAATTTGTTTAAACCATATGTGTTAATTGAATAATTGTATTAATTATTTATGTCAGATAATGTCCACGTCCCCATATATTCCCTCGGTGATAGCCTGTGGAATCTTAATGTTTCCGCCGAGTGCAGAATTTAATAATGCCGGCGATCGGGCAACTCGCTGGGAAGATGGAAGGGCAGCAAAACACAGTCGGTGGACACAACACGCTGTATATTTGTCACTCTGTGATCACACAGATGTCGAACAACACTATTTACAGGCACGGACAATAAAACTTTACAATGACGAATAGAACACATAGGCGTGAACACTGATCCACGGTGCGTGGGCGCGTAGCGATGATGGTCGCAAGAAATACTGGGCGCAATGGGCGCGAGATTTTGCCGTTTCGTGGAACGTGATTGTCACGACGGTGCTGTTGTCAGAACTAACGGTCGCCGGGCGAATGCCCGCGAAGCTCCTCAGCGGTCAAAAAACATTACAGAGGCGCCGCGGTCGACTCATCAGCTGTTGTGATCAGTCAACGGGCACCGGTTCGAATCGCGCGGTGCGGCGCGCTGCTTTCGGCCGCAACACTTAGACTGTATTCTGCGTGTCGACAATTCGAAATCGCTCCGTGTAATTCCGGATTTATTGCGGATTCGTTGCTGAAACATTTCATGTGGATTGTACCTCAATATATGCGCAATATTTCTCTCCAATGTGTGTGCAATATTCCCGAAATATTGCAGAAACTTGGCCATTGTATTATTGCACGGCAATATGTGCGCAATATTCCCGAAATATTGCACAAACTTTGCCATTGTATTATTGCACGGCAATATGTGCGCAATATTCCCGAAATATTGCACAAACTTGGCCATTGTAATATAGTACTTCAATATGTGCACAATATTCCTGAAACATGACTTAAATCTGGCCATAGCAATATTACACGGCAATGTGTGCGCAATTTTTCAGTAACATTGCACAAAGGTGGCCATTGAAATATTGCCCGGCAATGTTTCTACAATTTTGCAGTAATATTGCAATGCAACTCGCAACCAAACGGCAACATTGCAATGTACTGCAACTTTTGTGCAATGTTTCTGCAACAAAATGTGCTGTAGGGGTACACGGACATTCTTGCGTGCCACTTTTGCGCGCCACACGCCAGCGCGCCACGCATTTGGCGCCGGAACTTCGGAAGGAGCGCGCTCCTTCGCGCAGGCCAGAAGATCGTAACCATCACTACTTAGAGACAACGAGTTCGGGCTCCCATTTCTACGTCGACTCTACATGCTTTTTCCAGGATCCAACGCAGTCTTGTATTGTGTACTATCTGTTCCATATATATTATCGATCGGCAAGACACGATCGCGATATACGCAGTTTCACGAAAAGTATACGAATTCCTCGATATACCTGACTTATAGAGGATATCATAAATGCTGTTACTGTAGGGCACACTGAAACACCTGTTTTTACGAAGCTACATTTGGTTTACCTTTAGGTGCTATAAATGATGGAAATGGTTTATTACACAGTTATAACGACTGTATGCCGATCTGCATTCCTTGCAGAAAAAAGTTTCCACCTAATCGGATGTTCTGGCTCGCAACTTGTGCGCGGTTAGAAGTGTGGCGCGTCGGAATTCCACGTTCTTGCGTACGCGTAGAACCGTTGCCAGGCGTGTCGCGTCTAAAAGTGTGGCGCGCATACCTCGACTCCAGAAAAGTTTTCATAAGAGACAGAAAAGGTAGTTAGAAAAGGAAAGCGGCACTTGAAACCAGGGTTTCGGCGTGGCGCGTGGAATTTCCGACAGTGCGGAAAATTCTGAAACGCGCGGCGCGCCTGGCAGCCAAGACTCTGCGAGCTGCAACAAACGGTAGGAAGTGATCGCGAAGTTTTTCAAACTAAAAAATTAAATATATTTACTTAATATATTTCCTTAAAGATTTCTCAATCTTTAGGGAATGTGAAAAAAATTGTATTCTTCAAATAGAGCCCCTTACAAAACTCATATGCGCACTGTTAGCATAAAATCAGTCGTTGTAGTTGCCTGAAATAGATTAATATACGATTAATAGATTAAACTTTATTAACCAAAATCATGATGTTATTTATTTTCACCTGCAACCTAGTAAATTATGTCTGTACGAAACAATCGCAAACTATTTGCGTAAAATCTAAACATTCGATAGTTAGTTAGAAAATTAAATATGGATATTTTAATACACGTGAAACCGTATATGTCGATACACGTGTATACGTGAATTTTCAGTTCACGGATACACGGATACTACGATCCATGAATTTCGATACACGTGAACACGTGTATCTTCAATACACGTTCTAAGAAGTGAACGCGATTTAAGAAAGGGTCAAAAAAGATTTGACTGACAGCTATGTGGGTGGTTCATTTCCGTAGATTTAATCTTTTAAAATAATAATGTAAGAAAACAATGTCTGGCCTAATAAATTTGCCCCATTGAACCATGCAATCCCATATAAACATTGTTTCTCTATCTCGAATACGTTAGGAAATATCCAACTGTTTACTTTTCTCGCGGACACCCTGTATGTACCTCTTTATTACTTTCTGCCGTTTCTTCTTCCATCTACATACATACCTAATTTCAAGGGTTCGCACAGGCCTGGTCATCGTCAGAAACATTTGGCGGCCAGGCGTTTACGAATCGAAGTTTCCCCCCTAGCCAGAAGTATATTCTTCAAAATAAACAAGTTTCAGTCGAATCGGATAATAACTTTTGGGGATACAGGTCCCACCGTTTTCAGAACATTGTTTCGAGAAAATCGCGTTTAAAGTTTTACGTGGGCGCCGAGTGGCCGGTTGTTGCCCATGCATTTGCAATTACTCAAATGCCTATAAGTTCGGGAGTTTTACGAGTTTCAACAAATCCTTTTAAACACGTATTCTTAAAAGGTTGAACATTTGTAAAATTAAATTAAAAAAAATGGACTCTTTTAGAACGGAAGGTCCCCTTAAGGGGTCACGCCTATCTGTCAGGTCTGAAAACACAAGAATTTTTTTTGCAAAGACTTGAAGACTTTTTTAAATAAATGGTTGGGAGCAGTAAGGCTAGGCGGTTTCTAACGCAAATTTGAGTTTGAAGGCCATTTCCCTCTCCCCTCCCTACGACCTTGAAACTCAAATTTGAGTTTCAAATCCATCGCAGCGAATTTTATTTTTTCATTTATTCATATAAATGAAAAATACTGAATCTTGGGCGACGAGGCTCGAACCCAAGACCTCCACGGTACGAGTCAGCCGCCTAACCAACTCCCCCAACGCCCACTCTCTGACATTAGTCTTTCTCCAATGGTACATGTAGCAAACGCCAAAGCATAATACTTTATCGGATGATGTCGGGCAATGTCAGGAAAGATCGGCGTTATTGCACACCGCGTCTTCGGAGGAGGGAAAGAGAGAGACATCATTACATAGTGGCACAATCACAGCTATTTTAACCCTTTGCGGTCGTATGTCTACTCTCAGCCACCAAAGCCTTTTTACCGTTCCGGTCGTATGTCTGCTCTCAGCCACCATATCTAAAGTTCACAAAAGAATTACTAAATCTTGTTTATACATCGTAAACTTGCGTGTTATGTATCCCTGCTCTATCGACGGAAATTAATTCCGACCAGTACGATACCCATCTCCAAATTTAATCCGACCGCAAAGGGTTAAAGCTAAATTCGGAGGAGGGAAAGAGACAGCACTACATAGTGGTACAATCGCAGATATTCTAAAAATTTTCAAAATGTTTTTGAACGTAGCAGCGCATCGCGCGATTACGCGTGTAATTTTTATTTATTTATTTATTTATTTATTTATCATACGAGAAATCCCATGGTATATAAAAAGAATAAGAAAAAAAACTAGGGAAATTTACAGAGAGTCTGTGCACAAAATTCGCAACAATTAATAGTTAGTATATAGCATAATAACCGTCATAACCTTACAAAACAGATACATTACGTTACACCACTCTGGTTGTAAACAATCCTTTGAAGTAACATCCTAAACGAATAAAGAGAGCACAGGAAGGGGTCTGCACTGCTAAAACGTTGGTTCATAGTACTCATTGCCCTATTAATAGGGTCACACGCATAAAACCAATAATTCGGCAAACTAGAGACGAATGTAGGCCTTGACCGCAAGCCCCTCACTGGCGCATTAAACTTAACTAAGGACAACAAATAAGGATTGCTTATGAGGCCATTAATAATCTTATACAGAAACATCGCATCTGCAATATACCTACGATCTTCCAGTGTGGCTAACTTAAGAGATGAAAGTGCCTGGCGATAATCATGGTCAGTTCTGTCCATAGGGTTACCCTGAGTGCGTAAGGCAAATCTAAGAAATTTATGCTGCACACTTTCAACTGCTTTTATATATTTCGCGTGCCTAGGGCTCCAAATGATCGAAGCATATTCAACGTGAGGCCTAACTAAGGCCACGTATAACAACCTCAGGGTTTCTATTTTCATAAAATGCCTCACAAACCTGGAGATAAAACCCACTGCTCTCATGGCCTTATTAATACAGCGCGTATAATGAGGTCTGCAATCGAAACAGGGTGTTATGCAGACCCCCAGGTCAATGACCTCATGAACTTCCCTTAGCACAACACCCTGTAAATAGTAGGAGTAATTGACAGGTGACCTAGAGCGAGAGGCACTAAGAACAACACACTTATCCGTGTGCAGCTGCATCCCATTAATCACACACCATCGCTCTAGTCCTACCAAGTCCTCCTGCATACTGCGAGCATCTTCGACACCCTGAATTATTCTAAACAGTTTCAAGTCATCAGCATACAAAAGAAAATTGGTGTTTGAAAGAATATCAGCGATATCATCTATAAATATATTAAACAATAAGGGCCCTAGATGCGACCCCTGAGGAACGCCAGAGGAAACACCAATTGGAGATGAAAGACAATTCGATACCCTGACAAACTGCTCACGCCCTGTTAGATAGCTTTTTATCCAGGTTAAAAGGGACCCCCCAAACCCCCATAATGAGAGTTTACGAAGCAACACCGAGTGGTCAACGGTATCGAAAGCCTTCCGGAAATCCGTGTATACAGTGTCTACCTGATGGCCCTCGTCAAGGGCTCTAGATACAAAACTCTGATATACCGCAAGATTAGTGGATGTGCAACGATTCGGGACAAAACCATGCTGTTCAGGACAAATGACATTAGATAATTTAGAGGACAACAGCTCAGTGACTATCTCCTCAAATACCGTAGGCATTAAAGATAGTTTGCATATAGGACGATAATTACGTACATCAGCTCGGTCACCGGCCTTAAAAACTGGAGTAACGAGACTGGACTTCCATATCTTGGGAAAAGCTCCGGTAGTAAGGGAAGCATTAAAAATATTCCAAAGAGGTCTCGCCAGGATAAAACTGCACTGTTTTAGGAACAGAGGGGGAATGCCATCTGCACCTGTGCCCTTTTTCATATCAAGACCACTGAGCTTAGTGAAAATATCACCAATAGAAACAGAGAGATCATTTAGAATAAGATTCTTTTCGGAGATATGGTTAGTGTCCAAGGCCGATGACTGCATACTGGGAGTAGTATAAACAGATCCAAAGTAAGTTGCAAAGAGATCTGCGATTGCCAAACTCGACGAAGCGGTTGAACTATCATTACACATGGAAGCAGGTAATCCCTGGTTACCCCGTTTGGCATTCACAAAGCTCCAGAAGCACCTTACATTATCTTGTAGCGAAATTTCCGTGGTTTCGACATACGCCCGGTAATCCGACTTAGCTAATAATTTACACTGCGATCGAAGGCTTGAAAATAGCAAGTAGTCACTACTAGAATTTGAGGTTTTATATATCTTGTGCGCACGCTTCTTGTCGCGAATGAGCGATTTCAATCGAGACGAAAACCACCGAGGATAGAGCGATGGTCTAAAAGTCCTCACAGGGACAAAAGCCTCAATAACATGATTAAGGTGAGAATATAGAATTTAAGTCCTCTGGAGCAGCCGTCATGTGAAGATGGCGCGAATCATAGAATTACACAGCGTAAGCAGAATTCTGTTTCCGTACCAATATGCGGCACACAGACATTTATTTCCAACGCAGGGAAATAATAATTTTTTTGAATCAACGATGTAGCGAACCAATATGTGGTAAACATACATTCTAAAGCAAACAATTTTTTCATAATGTTTTTTAATCTCAACATCGCAGCATATCGCATGTAATTTGAACCCACCCTCAAGGATAAAAGTCTCAACACGTGTGGAATGTAATATAATACCTGTGGGAACGTCGAATCTTTGAATTATGTGGAGTCAGCAGAAATTTCCTCGGATGATTTTGCGCACTAATTCATCATATGTGAATCATAGAGAGAATTATGCTGCATCAGCGGAAATTGCCTCGGGTAATATCGGGAAGGATCGGCTTTCTACATGCAATCTATTGGAGGAAGGAGGTACATCGAAAAGAGTTAGACAGAGATAACAAATCGCAGTGTAGGTATAAATATGCGCTCTAAACTGTGCAAAGTCTCAAATCATTGCAACGTGTTGCGAGGAAAAGACATTTACATTCCATTTACGATCATGGAAAAATTCGCGCAAGTAGAACGCCAATTGTTGGATCAATCTGCACGATTGATTTCACGGGAAGAATATCTCGCGTGGGAAGAACGATGCAACGAATGTATCGAATCTTTAGAACAATGTAGCCGCGTAAAACTATATCGAGCCGCGCAACTTCCTCCAAGATGCGGAGCCCATTGTGCTGGAGCATGTGCGGGGCGCTTTGAGGAAACATCGAAACATCAAAGTGAACACTGTGTTTAACGGCGAATTTGTGGCGGGTGACAAGCATGTTTGTAAAAGCATCAATACCCGAAACTGTGAACTCTTCAGAACATCTGATCTGCAGGAGTGGTACCAGCGATGTATCATCGAACCCACCCTGGCATCACTGGAAGAGTTCCAGGAACGCGACAGCGCATGTGCATTGACGAGAATCATGAATCTGACCGTCAATGTCAATAAGTACAATCCGCTGCGTGCCGGGTGCCACTACAAGTTGCCGCGGGAATTGTCGCTGAAGAAGGCAACAATTAGCGTACAATCCGAGGATAATGCATGTTTCGCGTGGGCAGTGGTCGCCGCTCTCCATCCCACGGAAAGAGACACTGCGCGCACAAGCCCATATCCGCACTATACATTGGTGCTAAATCTCCAGGGCATCGAGTTTCCAATGTCCCTGTCGCAAATTGGGAAGTTTGAGCGGCAAAATAACATCTCCGCCAACGCGTATAGCTTCGAGGCGGAGAAAGGGTCGACAGTCTTTCCGCTGCGCCTCACCAGCCAAAAGAGGGATCGGCACGTAAACTTGCTCTACACGCCGAATCAAGAGCATGGCGATGTAGGGCACTTTGCATGCATCAAGGACTTGTCCCGGCTGGTGAGCACGCAGCTGAGCAAGAATAAGGCAAAGAAATTCATCTGCGATCGTTATGTATATAAACTTATGAAATGTTGAAATGTAATGGAAAAATTAAATAAAAAAATTTGTGTTTTTGTTTTATTACAGATGCATGCACTACTTCGGATCCGCCGCGAAGTTGGAGCTTCATTCGCTGGACTGCGGGAATATGAATAACTGCGCCATCCTGCTGCCCAGCGAAGGCAAAAATCTGCTCAGCTTCAACAACCACTGTAGGAAGGAGCGGCTCCCCTTCGTGGTATATGCAGATCTGGAGTGCATCATCGAGAAAACAGAGGACAACCACCGAATGGGTGATGATAAATTACACATGTATCAGCACCATAAAGTGCATAGCATAGCATATTATATGCATTGCTCGTACGATACATCGCTATCGACATATCGATGCCGCCGTGATGCGGATTGTGTTTCATGGTTCGTAGATGAAGTGAAAAAATTTGCAAACTTCGCCAAACCCATCTTGACCAGTAATGTTCCCATGCTTGATTTAACTCCCGAACAGTTGACGACATTTCACAATGCAACACATTGCCATATTTGCGAGGAACCATTCAAGGCTAGCGATATACGAGTTCGCGATCACTGTCATCTATCCGGACGGTTTAGAGGCCCAGCACATTCGGAGTGCAATTTAAATTATAAAAATGCGTTTTACATCCCCATAGTTTTCCATAATTTATCAGGCTACGATTCGCATTTCATTATCGAGGAAATAGCTACCGCTTTCGAAGGTCACGTTGATGTATTGCCTATAACGAAAGAAAAGTATATTTCTTTCACAAAAAATGTCGAAGATACAGCTGATTCAGACTCGCGAAATTGTATTAAATTACAATTCATCGATTCATACAAATTTCTCAACACCAGTCTCGACAAATTAGCATATTTTCTTTGCACAGATAAATTAAAAATTTTACGATCCCAATCTGAAACATTATCCGCCGAAGAGTTCAATTTATTGACGCGAAATGGTGTGTCTTTCCATCCGAATACCTTGATTGCGCGAACAAGCTGCAGGACCCATGCTTACCGCCGCGCGAATCATTCTACAGTTCGTTAACGGGTTGTTATGACACGAATCATAACCAATAACACCTGGCGTAACGGACGCCAGCAAACTCAGCAGTACACGCAATCGAAAGAAACGCATACGCTGCAGAGCCCAGATCCACGGGCGAAGACCATTAGGCCTTCCCCCGCGGCCACCAAACCGTGACCCAAAACATTGTATATAAACCCACGGCAAATCAATCAATGATGTCACTTGTAAAAGATCAGTACGCGATCACGCCCGTGATCGCTCGTCGCGTCAGTGCAATAAACTTGTTATAACTACGGTGAGTTCCAACTCTTTAACCGGCACGATCCACTACCTCTCGGCTCGACCCGAGAATCCCGTTCCCGGCATTTTCACCCGTCCTATCGGAGCCCGAGGAACGATCCGTTCGAGGATACCCGCGGAGTGCAGCAAGATTCTACAGGAGAATCTCCACCCCAGCAAACCTCGCAACAGGGTGAGACTGTATCCGAGACCAATTACACACACGCCAAGACAGCGTTTCGGGATTAGAACCTTGGGCGAATACAGCGACTTGTATTTGAAAACAGATGTCTTGTTATTGGCAGATATTTTTGAAAATTTTCGCGAAAGTTGTATCAAGAATTACGGATTAGATTCAGCGCATTATTATACTCTACCTGGTTTCACGTGGGATGCAATGCTAAAACATACTAAAATTACATTCGAATTGATCACTGACGTCGATATGGTCATGTTTATCGAACGCGGTATCCGCGGTGGTATAAGTCAATGTTCCGGAAGATACGCACATGCCAATAACAAGTACATGCCATGTTACGACGCATCGGAAAAGTCATCGTACCTGATGTACTTTGATGTGAACAATTTGTATGGATGGGCAATGTGTCAGCCCCTGCCATACGCTAAATTTCAATGGGTCGAAGATGCTGTAAATTTTGACGTGTCTTCAATCGGTGTCGATTCACCCACGGGGTACATTCTCGAGGTAGATCTGGAATATCCGCAACGTCTGCACGACGCTCATGCCGATCTACCGTTCTGCCCGACGCGTGCCAAACCGCCTGGTAGCAGACAGGACAAATTACTCGCGACGGTATATGATAAGCAGCGTTACGTTATTCATTATCGCAACCTGCAGCAGTGCACGCGTCACTGTCTTCGTATTACAAAGATACACCGCCTGCTTCAATTCGCTCAATCTCCCTGGCTCCGCGATTACATCGAACTCAATACACGGTTTAGAACAAGCGCGACAAACGACTTTGAAAAAAATTTGTACAAATTGATGAACAACGCGGTATTCGGCAAAACTATGGAAAATGTACGAAATCATGTGGATGTAAAATTTTTGACACATTGGGAAGGGCGATATGGCGCGGAAGCAATGATCGCGAAACCGAATTTCCACAGCAGAACTGTTTTTTCGGATAATTTAAAAGCTGTTGAGTTGCGAAAACTCGAGGTAAAATTCAACAAACCGATATACGGGGGTATGTGCATTCTGGACATATCAAAAATTTGTTTGTATGAATTTCACCACGAGTACATGTCGCCCAAGCACGGACCAAATTGTAAAATTCTATACACCGACACAGATAGTCTCATTTATCACATTCGATGCGAAGATCTCTACGAGACCATGAAACACAATATCGATAGATTCGACACAAGCGATTATCCTACTGACAATCCATATAATATGCCGCGCGTAAATAAGAAAGTTCCAGGGCTGATGAAGGACGGAAATAATGGTGCGATAATGACCGAATTCGTAGGTCTTAGAGCGAAAATGTATGCACTTCGCGTAAACGGTAAAAAAGATACGAAAAAAGTGAAAGGCGTCAAGACCAACGTCATAGCCAGAACGATAACTTTCGACGACTACGCGCAGTGTTTGCACAGGGAGATCGAACTGGTTCGCAGACAGTCATGCATACGGGCAAAATTGCACAAAGTGTACACCATTTCAGAATCCAAAATCACTCTCAGTCCGTACGACGACAAGCGGCATATGGTACCCGATTCGACCGACACTCTGCCCTGGGGACATTATAATATACCATTGTAAAATACCGTTATAAAATTCCGTTGAAAATATCGATGTAAAATAGAAACTATTGTATTTATTGTGTAATATAATATTCTTCGCAAATGTATGAAAATTATTATAAATAGTGGAATTAATGCATATGTACCATTGTATATATTAACAGGATTATAAATGGTTCAAATAATGTGTAAAAATAAAATTGGGCACTCATGTATATGTATATGTATCATTGCATTTATTGAGCCAGGTATTATTAATTTTACAATACATTATTTTTATTTATCCAAGAATTGTGTGATTTATCAAACCCCAGCCAGTTGACGTACACCTTATCCCCCTTTCTACGCAACAGCTTTTCCACTAGATATACATCAGGATCGGTGACGCGTTGTAGCTCGTGTTCATAGAATCCTCCGGCAACAGGTTTTCCACAGGAATCGACGAGCAGATACGTTGCAGGATTAGTTGCTCGTACTTTGGTTATCTTGAACACCTCCGTTGTCCAATTCGGCGTATAGCCTTTATCGAATATGGTTTTAAGTTTGCTCACGCGCACAAACTCGCCCAACTTGAATCTCGCTGGAGCAGCAATCTTTATGTTGCTGTATACGGTGGCTAGCAGCTTATCGGCGATCGCAAGGACCCATTCTGATGGTTCTATGTTTTCGTGCGTTATACTCTGCAAGTAGACTTGGTAGCGCATCGGTCCATCTATAGGTTCCATTGAGCGTCAACAGTTTCCACATATAGTTCGATTGAAACGTCCTACGACGGAACCCTTATCACCGAATACGTCGAATAACGATTAATGTCATACTTTGTCAAGAGTTTCTGTACATCGTCATTGTAAAATTCTTTTCCTTGATCAGTTTGCAAATTTTTCGGATATCGATCTCTAAATATCTTTGCAAACGCTTTAGTCACCACAGCGCCACTTTTAGTCTTGAACGGCAACGCCCATGCATACTTGCCCAACACATCGATGATGGTGAGTATGTAGTGGTAATCTTGGTTGAAACGCGAGTATGGACGCATTTCTACAATGTCAGCTTGCCACAGATCATCGTATCCATGCACTATGACGCGTCTCCGCGAAAAATGTCTTCGAGCTGGAGCATGCAATTCCTCAACGAGTTGTCGCTTCTTGTGGTCATGGTTTTCTTTACTCTTGGATTTCAATCATGGCTGCATGTTTGATCGCAGAGGTGTCTTTGACACGAATGATGCGATAATTATCGTGTACGTGCATTAAGTGCTCCTCATCGGCCCAGGGACAAGTTCAACCGTCTCGCATGATTCTCCTTCGCAGTGCTGCTGCGGGATAGAATTCAACGCCTGTGATATCTTTTGAACGCTGTTTTGCAACGTCAGCATATCTGTCTGAAACGCGACCAGCTTCCTCCCTAATTCTTCCCGCTGCTCACTCAAATGTTTAATGCACTTTTCCATATATAGTTTATTGACGGCATCGGTGTATGCCACCGGCTGGGCTATGCGTCGTATCTTGCGTGATTTTGCATCAAAGTCTGCACCGGCCACGCAAAGAGCGTTATCTCGCATATAATTTCGAAGCAAACCGCTCCATTTATAATAGTCCGTTCTAGCTGCTCCACTCTCCTCGAGCGATACCCCAAATTTGTTGATCGGCATCTCGATGCATACAGTGCACATCATCGGCGTGCGGTTTAATTTATATAATGAGGCATACCTCACGGAATTCCTCGTAAATAGATAGAATTTCGGGCTCATGAGAGTTGTTAACAGCCTGACGCGACGCTTCCAGCAAACGCAATCGATCCACCAGCTCGTTGGGATCGTCCCAGTGTACATAATCGATCTTGTTATCGTTTACCACCATGATTCGCAGCGTCCTTAGACCTTTCCCTGCACTACTAGCTGATGTACGGGGGAGTAGCGGTGCAATTACATATTTGTACTTGTATCCCTTGTTACTCAATACAGGCTTTTTAGCACCATGATCGCGTCTGTGGGCATTCGTCGCCAGCAGTATACTTTTGTATTTTTGTTTATCAGCATCGGTGTATATAGCATCATCGGGAATTCTGTTGATAATCACTTGACCATCTATGATTATATTATCATCCTTGTCTATATTGAAAGTCTTATCCCCAAGCATCGTTTTACTATTGCCAAAGTATACGCCGTACACATAGTCCATTGTTGTATCCTTATCACCACTTAGGATTGTGCTCATGTATTTTTGACCCAGCGGGCCGAAATGGTTGCGAAACGTTTCTTGTCCTGCGGGTGTTTGAAGTTGCTGTCTGATAGATGTTACAAACGACTCATCTGGACTAGTTTCGAAAATGGCATCATCATTGGTTGAGAGCAATTGTATACTGAGAAATGTATTTATTGGTGTGGGAGGATCCGGAGAATCGTTTGATGTAACATTCCACCGCTTATGCTTCGATTGAATTGATGTGGAGGTTATCGGTGAATATTCAGATGACATGTGCCGTTTCCTCTTTGTCTTGCGCGATGTGTTGCCTTTCGACTGGATTTTTGTTTTAGGCGTTAATGTTTCATTCCCTTCAACGTCTATGCTCATCGGCGGTGATATGTCAGCTTCTGTCGCTGCGGTATTTTCCACAATATGTTTCAAGGGTTCGACGATAGGTTTGAAGTATCTCTCCAACGCGACATCTTCCTCCATCTTGCCAGTCTTCAAAGCTTGATGTTTCTTGCGAATGGATTCGCTGGTTTTTGCAATTTCCTTTGCTATTCTCTCTCGATCCTTAATCTCCAGACTATGGATATCAGTCATCATTGTACCGCAGACGTTGCTTTCCCACCGACGTGTTAACGACAATTGACCATCTCACGGTACGGCAAACTCGTTAAATCCCTTTCTCAAACGTCCATTGGACATCCCGCTATCCTTGTTTATTATCACGAAACCATAATCCCGTTGCCAACAATTACGACACAAAGCGCAGAAATACTCATAAGACATGTCAGTGTTTACATGATCGTTGTACACATGTTTCAAGTTGGTACCATCCTGCTTAAACAGAATCAACAGATTCGCATTGTCGCGTATAAGATGTTTGGGAATCTTTGCATACGTCTGACAGAGATAGAAGCAGTCAACGTTTGAGTGGCGCCCCATTGCAAAGTATTCCCTTATCGTATCTTGCTTGTCGCATACCACGTCATCAAAGATACAAATAGAATTCGGAAGCGATTCGCTCGGTGGGATGACGTCACTGTTTATTTCGAAATCGTAAAGTAGCCAATTTCATCTATCGGAGTAAAAAAATTCTCCAAATACTGGTATTTCGGCTGTTGCAAGTGAAGCGGCGGGGATCGCCAAGGCGGTAAACGATAATAAGGCGGCGCAACATCAGCTGCAGGAAATGCAACGTCATAATCGCTCCATGGAAGGTCGCGGACTTTATCTCGCACCGTACAAGCGCGGACAGGGAATATCGAAACGAAAAAAAAACGTCGAAAAGAAAATAAAAATGCCCGCAGGCGTAACTACCGATGCACAATTGGAGGAGTTGGCAAAACGTATGCGTATTCCATTCTTTAGAGGTGTTTTTATGCGCAACGCGCTACCAGCTGGAGGAGTACGTCGAAACGAAAGCGGTGTCGTAAATTTGGACAATGTTGAGGGGACTGGAACTCATTGGGTGGCGTATGCGAAGAGAGGGTGTCAAGCAATAGGGTAAGTGTGGGTATTACTGCGGACTTTTAAGGTAGATTAACTTTAGAACCCTCGATACGGCGTTCAAATGATTGAAAGTTCCTCCTTCTTTTTTTAAAAGAAATGTGGGACCTTAATAATTCCAAAAAAAAATTTGAGGGCGGGGTAATAAGCGCAGTTGCTTAAAAACACAGAGATTTGTCGATCAATGTCATTGCAGGAGTTACTGCGGACATGCATGCATTACTGCGTGCCAGTTACTAACGAAATACCAGTTACTGCGCATGTATTACTGCGGTCTGATGTCAGGCGAAACATAACCTTAATACCTTTGCAGGTTACGTAGACAGAAGTGAATACGGTCGGAAGAAAGGTTAGGTGGCGCAATGGTCGGTCCGCAGTAATTCATGCACATGGTGTAAAGTACTGTACCTAATACTGCGGTGACAAATAAAAATTAAAACTAAAATGTAGACGACTGATTGATTGTTTTTCTGGAAAAATAACTCTTATTCTACCGAGCAATAATGCTACATTACATGTATTACTATTAATAACAAAAATATAAATGTTTTTCTAGTAGGTGTTCATGACCGCCATATCGGGAATCGACCGAAGTTTCGCCTTGACGAATTTCAAACTACGATAAAAGAATTAATAATAACTTTGCTGTACATATTTATTAATAATTACCTGTAATAGAGTTTAAAATAATTTTATTAAAAATTTTCAAGAGATTATGTACTTTCTAACATTAAATATGATCTATTTTAGAATATCCGCAGTAATCGGGGCATCCGCAGTAATACCCACACTTACCCTATATTTCGACAGCTTTGGGAATCTTCGGCCGCCTATGGAATTGGTAAAATATCAGGATAAAGATTCTGTGCAAATTGAATACAATCGTACGTCTTATCAGAAGTACAATCAGAGCAATTGTGGACAACTATGTCTACGCTTTCTACAAACGTTCGGCACTAAATTTAAGGATTGACTTCCCGCCACTCTGATTCAGTACCAGTCCAATCGTACAGCTCGGAATATGTCGTTAACATTCACTCTAACCGGCAAGAGTAGCACCCTCGCGATGAGCTACTTTCCACCCATAGATTTGAGCGACGATGATTACGAGCTTGGTCTAACAACCTTTGAAACTTATCACACGATACCAAACATCGACTCGAGCAACGATAAATTCTACTTCACCGTAAACTATGATATCAACAACAACGGCGTTGACACCACTCATGAATACATTACGATTCCCCACGGCTCCTACGAACTCGACGCCATTGCCAAGTATTTGAAGCAGCGATTATTAGAAATGCTTGTATTGAATGACTCCAGAAACCCATTTCTTCCAAGTGAAATTGTTTACAACAACAACAACAACAGCTCTGATTACGCTAAAAAGAAGAGGCTCAGTGCTGCGAACATTGCATTTTTGAAATCTGTGGGATTCATTGTGCGCATTTAAGTTGAAAAAATGGGTGATATTCTAAGCATTGGAGGGAAGCCGACGTTTGATGATCGCATCGTCCAGCTCGAGACTCACACATACAACCCATACGTCAACACGACGTTTGGATACAGCGATGAGATAAGAATACGGGCGTGGTCATTGAGACGCTGGACATTGACTACGAAGATATCAAATCTCTAAATAAGCTAAATGTAGCTGTGCCATGCAAAATGTATTTAAAATATTCAACTGGTGGTCTAAACACCAGAGAAATACATAAAATATAATCAATTTTTTACTGTATATGAAAATGTTTTTTCTTGACCTTTCCCCAACCTAATCTCCTACATGCGATGTATGCTAGATTAAGACAATAGTTGTAATTATTTAGAAGTGGTTCATTACACGTCCAATACACGTTCGAAGTGGTATCATACACGTTCGAAGTGGTACGATTGACGTTCGATACATGTTCGAAATGGTTCATTACACGTCCAATACACGTTCGAAGTGGTACCATACACGTTCGAAGATGTACGATTGACGTTCGATACATGTTCGAAATGGTTCATTACACGTCCAATACACGTTCGAAGTGGTACCATACACGTTCGAAGAGGTACGATTGACGTTCGATACATATTCGAAGTGGTACCATACACGTTCGATGCATGTTCGATACATAATCAAAGTGGTTCATTACACGTTCGATTCACGTTGAAAGTGGTGTGATCTAGTCGAATGATGTACCAAAGAAGAAGGGGAAGAAGACATGTATGAATAAGGAGAAAGGAGAGCGTAGGCCAGAGAATAATTCGAAGAAAATGATAGCCGAACTAAGAATCGTCAGCGAAAATGAAGGTGGAGAACAACAGCATCTTACTTTTGCAACGTAAGCAACACTCAGTTTCATGATGGGAGGGCCAGGAGATGTGGCGAGACTAGTCATCTTCAAACTGTGGCAGGTGGCAGTTGGATTTGAAAGTACAAATTTGTGCAACAATGGAAATATTCAGGATTGCCCCGGAGTGCGACCCCGAGGTATGTACTTATCAATATTTTTATATTTATCGCGTTTAACCGTTGACACTGAGTGAAATTAAATCAGGCATTCGTGTCAATATTAAATCGTGGGTTTCTATGTTCTAGCGTTCGCCACCATCGTCGCCGTCGTCGCTATAATTTTTTTTATTTTTCGATTTTTATATTTATATTATATCTTCTTTTATATTTATATTTATATTATATATTCTTTTATTATTCTATATTTTTATATTTATAATCTTTTATTATTCTATATTTTTATATATTTTCTATATTTTTTATTATTTTATAGTTCTTTTGTAACAATATATTATCACTTTTAAACGTATATTATTTCTCAATTTATTTACCCGTCCTTCTCCTTTCGCCACATAATTTTAAGATTTGCAGACACTGCATAATTCCATTTCGCTTGAGCGTTTTTCGCGTCGTTGAATGACGTCATCACATGCAGGTGTCCCGGGGAGGACTCATATTACACACGATCGCGCGATACGCTGCCACGTTAAATCGGAACGCTTTAGAATACTGTTAGCTTTAGAATAAAATGTGTTTGTATCGCTATGTAGCGCTGTCTCTTTCCCTCTCTCGAATTTAGCTTTAAAATATTGCTCTCTCTTTCTCTCCTCTGAAGACGCGGTGCGAAAACGTCGATCTTTCCCCACATTGCCCGAAACATCATCTGATAAAAATAAATTATTAAAACAATTTCAGCTACATAATGTTTTGGAAAAATTTTTTAGAGGGTCATTCACTCCCTCCGGTTAGGTCTAAAAAGTTTTCGGGGGTCATTCCCTCCCTCCGGTCAGGTATAAAAAGTTTTCGGGGGTCATTCACTCCCTCCGGTTAGGTCTAAAAAGTTTTCGGCGGTGGGCCCGGTCTCCGCGGCGACTCGGCCTGGAGTGATCCCCTCCATCATCGCGGCTTCCCCCACTCCGCGGCTCGTGCGCGCGCAACCGGTCTTCCTCTCCCCGCAGGCCCCGCGCTCATGTTTCCCTCCACCGCGTTCCACCGCGCGCCCTCACTTCCCCCCGCCCCCGCGCTCACCTCAGAGGACCTGAGTTAGAATCCCCTTTGCCTTACTACTTGCAATAATAACTTATATCGTAGTATTCATAAATATTATATTGTTGATTATGTTCTAGAACTCGCCACCACCCCATTGGCCGCCGACATCACCGCCGCCGCGGTTTCCGTCGCAATCCCCTCCGCCGGTAAGTAGTGCATTGTTTTCTGTGTTTCATGTTTAATCTGTTTGATGCATCAGTGTTATATCAACATTTGTGTCTGTGTTACAGGACTTGCCACATCCTGCGCCCCTGCTGCGGGCGCCGCGACTTAGTGTTAGGCACTATTTGTCGCCCGCGGTGCGGCAGGAACCGGTGGACCTGCGGGTGCGGCGCCGGCAGGAGCCGATATACGGGGCCGCGCGGCTGCGGCCACATGCACCGCCGCTAAGAGCTCTGCGACGGTCACGGCGGCCGATGGTGCAAATACATGCACCACCACAGCTGCCCCTATCACCGTCATCGCCCCCATCGGCGCCATTTCCCCCTCCCTATTAGTTTACTTTACTTTACTTTACTTTACTTTGCGTTGCGTCGCGTCGCGTCGCTTCGCTTCGCTTTGCTTTGCTTTGCTTTGCTTTGCTTTGCTTTGCTTTGCTTTGCTTTGCTTTATTTTATTTTATTATATTTTTTTTTATTTTATTTTATATTTTATTATTATTACTATTATTATTACTATTAATATCATTATTATCATTATTTTGTAACAATATATCATTTTAAACATATGATAATCAATTTATTTATCCATCTTCTTCCTTCTCTCCTCACCACGTACGACGTTTCCTAAAAAACTATCATGTTTCGTTCATGCGTTCTTCGTGTGGTGTCATCTCACGCGGCTATTCTAGGGGACTTACATTACACGCGTAATCGCGCGAGGCGCTGCTATGTTCAATAACTTTTTGAAAACTTTTAGAATATCTGCGATTGTACCACTATGTAGTGCTGTCTCTTTCCCTCCTCCGAATTTAGCTTTAAAATAGCCGTGATTGTGCCACTATGTAATGATGTCTCTCTCTTTCCCTCCGAAGATGCGGTGTGTAATAACGCCGATCTTTCCCGACATTGCCCGACATCATCCGATAAAGTATTATACATTGACGATTGATATATGTACCATTGGAGAAAGACTAATGTCAGAGAGTGGGCGTTGGGGGAGTTGGTTAGGCGTCTGACTCGTACCGTGGAGGTCTTGGGTTCGAGCCTCGTCGCCCAAGATTCAGTATTTTTCATTTATATGAATAAATGAAAAAATAAAATTCGCTGCGATGGATTTGAAACTCAAATTTGAGTTTCAAGGTCGGGGGAGGGGAGGGGGAAATGGCGTTCAAACTCAAATTTGCGTTAGAAACCGCCTAGCCTTACTACTGTTGGGTATTCGGAAATATATATTTTAGAATTCTTGTATTATTATTTGCAATGCAATATACATATATAAATAAAGGAATTATCGGCGATCTCCCGATAGCTTTTTTTATTTAAGCACTTTAGAGTGATCGTGTTTGTAGGTTTGATCTGGTTCATCAGAAATAAAAAATTTAACCAAATTTAGTTAGCATATTAAATTATCTAGTGCTCAATCGTGGCTTTTTAAATTGCGTTGCGTAGTTTTTATTTTACAGATGGAAACTGATTTAACCTTTCGGTTGGCGCGCCCGCGGCAGTTAGCCGCAAATTTTACATTTCGTATTATACCATATGTAATGTTCAAACTGGATCCATGTCCAGTTCAGGATTCTTCCAGCGGACATTTTTGCATAATGCTACGTACTTGTCAGGTTCAAATTCAGTTTGCAAGTGTCTCTGATTGAACGAAAACAAAAATATGCCGCGTATTCTGCCGGCGAGCGCGCCCATGTATGCACAAGTTTCCCCGCTGCTGTCATGTGCGTAAGAACCCCACTACAGGTGTGTCCCCCGCCAGGTGTACCTACCTGTGCTGCATGGCAACCGCATTGTATAAAAGGGCAGGGACGATACGAGTAAAGAGTCCGTCAATTAATCAGTCTTCCTTATATAAGAAGTTGCGATCCCGTGACAATTTTGGCGATCCTGCCAGGATACCATTCATCGGCAATCGAAGAAAGGGGTGAACCGAAAGAAGCCCGGCACTACGTGAGGCAGAGTAGACTTCGGGGACTACGGGAGCCACACCCTAATCACGCCGTTGAAGCCACTATTTTATGCTGCATCAAGAGAACGAGGAGCACTTCATCAACGAAGGGACTACGCGCGCCAGACTCCTGCCAAGTTCAACTATAGCATCCAAAGACGACACTCAAGTAAGAAATTCCAATTTTCTTAACTTGCCTGAACAATTCCGCGCATTCCGCGAACCCGTACGAGATATTGTATCCGACACGGATTCAGAAAGCACAATGACGGATTTATCAATTGAAAAACTGACCCAATTGATGGAAAGTATAAAACAAGACGTAGCAACGTTAGCCAAAGAAAACGAAAATAGATCACGCGAGATTCGCGAAGTATACCAAGTAATTAAAGATAGGAGCGATCGAATGACCACGGAAGACGACGCGATAAACGACGAGCCGCGACTGCCCGCACCCCCGGCACCGCCCGCTGCTCCCGCGGAAAGAAGACCGGCAAAAGAAATAATCCGCACAATTGAAGTATTGAAAGGACGCGATGATATCGGCATCGAAGATTTCATCAAGCAGACGAAACGCGCCGCGCTTCGTTGCTTAGAGCCAGAATTACTTCCCGATTTAATATTAGTAGAAAAAATCCAAGAACAAGCGAAACGTAGTATTCGGTTTCTCATTATAACATCATACGACGAACTATATTCCGCACTGCGTACACACGTCAATCCACCGACGACCATACAGTAGCGGACAAAAAAGTTACCACTTTTTCGACCCACCCTAATTCTATTACTTTTCAATATCAAATCAAAATTGTAGTATAAGGTAAATGTACCAGTGCCCGGCCATGTCCCAGTACCTGAACAGCAATGCGAATTTTATTTATTTTTAAGCTGAATTTTTAATATAATTCAAAACAAAAAATAGCACCATAATGCATAAGTATTGAGCAATATTAATTAAATTCATTATTATAGAAAATTAAAAATCGTTAGATAGAAATAATTATTTTGTAACACACTTCGTACGCATAGCAGATTCCGAGAAATTTCTTTAGCTTCTGTCAAGACACTTCTGTCATTTACTAAGCAAAATATTGACAGCATTTCGTATTTGTATATTATAATAGTACATTATTATAATAGTAAATAGATTTAAATTTAATTTAAGATAGTTAAATTTGCAAGAAAATTAATATTTTTTTAAACAAGACTAAGTTTATTTACTGGTACAAGAATTTCGTGAAAGTAAGTAATTTAGACATGCATTTTTAGGTTGTCCACTTACTGGGACGACATAATTCAAGTATTGGGACATACAGTTTTAGGTTGTCCGGTTACTGGGACATATGCATTTTTTCGTATTTTCATTAATAAACACGTCTATTATAATACATAACCTTTTTTTTGCAGTTTCCAATAGTATAATATTGTGTTATCTATCACATTCCAACAACATTTTTTTATTTCATGATGGTTTTACAAATTAAATTAGGAGACAAACTTTGCCGCTATTCCTTAAGCCCCTTAAGCGTCCGGGTATTGGTACATTTACCTTATGCCTAACATACATATTCTGAAAGAGAATTGAAAGCTGTATAAAATCCAGATACAGTTGAATTTATTTAACTAACAATTAAAAAACCGCACATAACATTAAACAAGACAACACACTTTTAAAGTCAACAAAAAGTTACCACTTTTGAACATAAAAACATCTAATATTTTGTGGGGGGACATTTTGCTTTTAGGACAATCTAAAAAGTTGCTAAACGTGGTAACTTCTTTGTCGGCCCCAAAAATGTGTTACCCCCTTTAATATCATACAACACTTTTGCTTGTCAGTTAATTAGATTCAACTTTAACTGGATTTTATACATCTTTAAATTCTCCATCAGAATATGCATATTAAATATACCACGGTCCTAAATGTATGCTAAAAAAAATAACAAAAATAGAACAAATCGAAAAAGTGGTAACTTTTTTGTCCGCTAGTGTAGGTAATTGCAGACAACGCCTTTCGAATACCAAACAGGGCGCTACCGAATCGGTCCAGTCGTTCAATCTCAGATTCCGACAAAATCTGAACGAACTACAATACGCAGTACAGAACAAACACTCCAACGCCGTTGCAAGGTCTATCGCCTTGGAGAGTGAAAACGACAACGCCACACACGTCTATATCTTAAACCTGAGACACGAATTAGGAAAACTCGTGATTGCTAGGAGTCCTCCGACCATTTCTGAAGCACAGTCTATTGCATGTGAAATGGTAATGTGGCTTCGAGAAGGTTCTCGAATGTCAAACGCGAACGCATCGCTCGGCAACAGAGATAAGTCAGGTAACCAACACCCGACGCCGCGTCCCATAAAACATTCCAGCATACCATTCACCTCGTCCCGATCGATGAATGACTCAGAAAAGGAACGGAATCAATCACGCTCAACACTGCAATGTGAAATATGTAAACGCTATGGACATACGAAGGAACGATGCTATTCTCGAAATTTTCGGAACGGGCAACCAGGGGAACTACCACCACGAGTAAACAACATAGAAGAAGAGAACCCACAGGAGAACGCGAAGGAGAACCACGAATATTTTGCACCTCCGGAAGATTACGGCATATACGAGCAAAACTCAGAGGAATGGAAAGATCCGGAAGACTCTTACTTGACACCGGAGCAGGAATAAACTTAGTAAAATCAAACATAATAGCTGCAGGAGCAAAAAGAGTTTCTGTGAGGAAAACATTTTCAAAGGGTAAAGACAAACATATTTCTACAGAATGTGTAACATTGACAGGTTTGGAGACAGAACATACGTTTTACGTGATCCCTGACAATTTTCCACTGAAAGAAGACGGTATAATTGGCATACAGTTTCTCGAAAAATACAAATTCGAAATTAATAACACTAGGTTAAAGTTGCACGGCACGGAGATAAAATTATTCTCAGAACCAAAAATCCTACCGCTTTCACATTTTACAACAAGCGCAATAATTGACGGCAAATTAGAACGCGTGACATTCATTAACACTGAAAACGAAGAATTAGAGCCACCTCAAATCCTTGATATCGATCCACCAGACGCCAATGATAGACTTCGGCTTTTGAAACACAGCATTCGCACAAATCACATAGAACCGCAACTCCATAAAACCATAGAGAAAATAATATTTGGCTATTCGGACATTTTCACGCTAGAATCAGACCCTTTACCTTGCACTCGGTTAACCGAACATGAGATTATTTTAAAAGACCCAAAACCAATAAACGTTAGAAGCTATAGACCATCGGAATGCCATAAAAATGAAATCAAACGTCAAATTGACGACATGTTAAAGAAATCAGTAATCGAACCAAGCGACTCGCCTTTTAATTCACCTCTATGGGTAGTGCCTAAAAAACTTGACGCTTCACGCAAACGTAAATGGAGAATTGTAATTGACTTTCGGAAATTAAATGAACAAACTGAGCAAGACGCGTACCCGTTACCAAATATTGATGATATTCTCCACCACCTAGGTAAATCAAAATTCTTTTCCGCCTTAGACTTGAGTTCTGGATTCCATCAAATTTCAATGGAACCAAATTCAAAGAAATATACAGGTTTTAGTACTCCCGACGGACACTTTCAGTACAGGCGCATGCCATTCGGGCTTAAAAACGCACCCGCTAGATTTCAACGTATGATGAATAACGCGCTACAAGGACTGATAGGCAAACATTGCTTCGTTTACCTTGACGATATAATCATTTTCGGCACTACCATAGAAGAACACAATCGAAATTTAGCCATAGTTTTCCAACGTTTACGGGAAACCGAACTGAAATTGCAACCAGATAAATGCGAATACTTGAAACCAGAGTTAGAATATTTAGGACACTTGATCACAGCTGAAGGTATACGACCGAACCCCTCGAAACTGGAAGCTGTAAAGAATTTCAAGATGCCTGGAAACGTCACAGAAGTGAAAGGTTTTCTTGGCCTTACGGGCTATTACAGAAAATTCATCCGGAACTTTGCTAAAATTTCTAAACCGTTGACAGAATTGACCAAGAATGACGTACCATTTCATTGGACAGACAAACAGCAAACTGCTTTTGACATTCTTAAAGGTAAATTACTTGAAGAACCAATATTAAAGGGACCAGATTTCTTACAACCATTCACTCTTACAACCGATGCTTCCAATGAAGGAATAGGAGCCATACTTTCACAAAACGGACACCCGTGCTGTTACATTTCCCGAGCACTCATACCCGCTGAAACAAATTATACGACTACGGAAAAGGAACTACTTGCAATTGTATGGGCAGTAAGGAGATTAAGGCAATACCTATTAGGAAGAAAGTTTACAATCCTCACTGATCACAAAGCGCTAGTCTGGTTGTTTAACGTAAAAGACCCATCGTCCCGTCTGGCGAGATGGAGACTGAAGCTCGAAGAATATGAATATGAAATAAAATATATAAAGGGAAAGGAAAACACCGCCGCTGATGCTCTATCGAGAGTGTTCCCGCTAGGAAATTACGAAAAAGAAGAATTGTTAGAAGAACTAGACGAACTCATCCGAGACCAGGAACATTTACCCCAACAGATTCCTAGTGAATCCTCGATAGAACCAGGAACCAGTCAGAATACCCTTTATGATGATTTCAAGAATTGGGTTCTTACAGCCAACAGTAAAGGAATAACGATCAAAGAGATGACCCCACCTGACTGGATCCAGCTTAGCAGATCTAGACTAGGAGACTTCAACGAAGAACAATGGGTTAATAATCTAAACACTTTCATTCAAGAAATATTGGACAGATTGCGTCAAAATAATATGAAGATACAGTTGAATGATAACACCTTCAATTCTACAGAGAAATTATTCATTCAAAATTTCTTATCTTTCATTGTTAATCGAATACCGAATATCCAAATTTCATTTTGCCCAAGTTCATATCGAGAACTCCAACCCAACGAAATTACAAAAATACTATACGAAAATCATAACGCATACTCCACACAGCATTTCGGAGAAAATAAAACCATAGAACGAATCAAGCAAAGATATTACTGGAAAAACATGGACGAAGACATCGCTAATTTCATCAAGAGATGTAAAACTTGCCAAATACAGAAACTCACACGCGTACGGCCAACAGAACTACCTGTTATTCCTGACACTCCTACGGAAGCGAACGAGAAAATAGCCATGGACATTTTCGGCCCACTTAGAAAAACACATAGCAAAAATGAGTATATCCTTTCCATTCAGGATATGCTAACAAAATATTTGATACTCATCCCGCTTCGCAACACACGCGCAGAGACAATCATCGAAAATCTACTAATTCATTACATTTACATCTTCTCGTCACCTAAACATATTTTAACCGATCATTGAAGCAACTTCATTTGCGGACTAATGCAACAGTTCGAACGCGAGTTTCAAATTCGACACATCCGTACCGCTGCGTTCCATCCACAATCGAATGGGGGATTGGAACGAGCTCACGCAGTAGTGAAAGATCTCATTAAGACTTGCATGAATGATAGACAGAATGAATGGGACGAAAATCTTTCTCTCATCTGCATGGGTTATAACACCTCAGTTCATGAAGCAACCGGTTACACACCGTTCGAACTAACCTTTGGAAGAAAGGCGAATTTACCATCAACCATCGCTACTACATCACCCCTCAGTCAAGATAAACTCATACAAATGTGGAAAGAACGATACCAAAGATACTTAACGAACGCACGAAGCAACATCCTTAAAAGCAAAGAAAAGAACAGAGCCACGCAAGAACGTCGTATTATCAAAACACAAACCATATTCCAAGTAGACGATAAAGTATTAGTTTCAAACGATCATAAAACGGACAAGCTTGCACCCAACTGGCTGGGCCCTGCTAAAATTTTGGAAGTTAACACCCCAAATTATTTGATACAGTATTTCGACACAAATCGCACCGTCACTGTGCACGGCAATAGATTAAAATTGTTTCTGCACTAAAATTACAGGATGACTGCCGCACACCGTTTACTTTGGATCGTTCCCTTGGTGTTGGGTTTTCACGTAGAAGATCTCGGACATAACAACATTTACATAGAGAAGCTTCACTCCGCATCCGTATATCACTCCTCATGGATCCTTCTTTTTGCCCTAGACACTTCCAACATTCACACACGACTCGAACAGATCACCAACATGCTCGAAGAAACACGCACGATATGCAACCGGGCGTGCGACCACATCCACGAAATAGCGGCACTCTCGCAACAACTGCAACATGCTCTCCAGGACGAAAATCAATTGGTAGCCCTCATCCACCTAGAGGACAATCAACGTCGACGGCGACGCAGAGGTGCGTTCGACTTCATCGGTCACGTTAGCAAGTCCCTCTTTGGAACTCTCGACTCTGACGACCTCGAGATGATCAACAAAAATCTTGACAAGATTTTTGCGAACGAGAACAAATTGGCCAGTGCTATCCGCAATCAAAGCACCATACTGCGTGGCATCGGGAGGAAGGAGCTACATACGGAACTCATGATGATGTACAACACCAGTGCCAATCAATTAAAAAATATGCAGACCATCGCTAATACCGATCAGAAACGTATCCACGTTAACAGCCAATTGATTATGCTCTCTGCACTCTTGGATGAATTAGTCCGCGACATCGGGACGCTCAAAACGGCCATCGCTATGGGACATAAAGGTATCGTACATCCAGACGTATTATCACCTAAAGACGTTATTCACAGTAAGCAGGTTATGGAAGAAGAGACGAGAACACGGTACCCACTCGTCCTGAACGAATCGATTTACAACCTATTGATCCAGATCTCCAAAGTCACCATTGGAAGCCTCAAGAAACAGCTCATCTACAAAATCGATGTGCCTGTACTTGAGAAGGACGACTGGGCAATCAAACGGATTCACCCTATACCGCAGAAGACTGGAGATTTCTTCGCGTCCATTACTGTGACCTATGACCTGGTATTGATGCACAGAGACAAGTATATACTACTCGACAAGGACTATCTTTTACAACATTGCATACACGCACACTCACGATACTACTGTAGACAGACACAGCCTGCAACCCTTTCCTACCAAATCCACAATTGTGAGAGTGAAATTCTCAAAATAACACCATCCCAGGATATTTCTAAGTCTTGCAACGCACGGTCCTTTCGCATAAAAGAACTTTTATATAAACAACTAACCACGCCTGATCTTTATCTAGTAGTTCCGGAAAAGCCGATCTTATTACAAACGCTCTGCAGAAACTACTCTACGCTAGAGTTGACCAACCCGGCGATCCTTTCCAGTTCTGAGGACTGTACTCTAATCGGAGATGCTACACTTATGAAAATTGGAGGCAGTAACGTCACCTACACTGTCGAGACCAGATACAAACCTGTCAACATCAGCTACACGATCAGCGAACGTGAGTCCATCTACCACCAGCTTCACGATCTGCCGTCCCAGTACGCGGAGGAGGCCGTTCAAGCCTACGGAACAACCCTTGACAAACTGGATGATGTGTTAGCATCAATACAAACCGAACATCGCATCCGATCCTGGACATCAGTCGGATGGACCGCCCTACAGTGGATCTCGTACATATGTTCAGCCCTTGTCTTAATTTATCTATTGAAACGAATTGGCTTATTTTCCTGCATTTCTAGACTTATTCCAAAAACTATTTGTTTTCGCATATTTAGCCCCACTCTCAATAATCAAACTCGTTTTATACACAATCCGACACAAACACCGGATAATAACTCTATTGTATTATTTACACGCGAACCAAATGAAACACTTGTAAGACCAATCACACCACTAGACATTAGACGTAAAAAAAACAAGTTGTAAAATTTGAGGAACAAATTTAATCTAACAAGGGGGGTGTCATGTGCGTAAGAACCCCACTACAGGTGTGTCCCCCGCCAGGTGTACCTATCTGTGGTGCATGGCAACCGCATTGTATAAAAGGGCAGGGACGATACGAATAAAGAGTCAGTCAATTAATCAGTCTTCCTTATATAAGAAGTTGCGATCCCGTGACACTGCCCATCTCCGATTGTTCTGGTGTTTGGATATGTGTTAGAGGACAGAAAAATAAGATATACGTGTTTCTTTATTTTGGCCTGTTTGCATGTTTAGGGGGGTGAAACCACCCCTCAAAGGTTTTCAGGTCTTCGTCTCCGATTCCTTTCTATTACTTTCGTCGCTGTCGCATTAGGCAATTAGGACCTTATATTTTGGAGAATAATATTATTTTCCACGCTTTTATTTTCTTCGGCTGCGCGGCAGAATGGGTACAGTACGCACTTGTTATAGCCCCGTTTTTACCATGCGTTGAGCCCCGGCGACTATCCCCAACGAGTGCGTACTGTATCGCATATCAAAGAAAAGCCCGAAAAAGCCGAACGCCGAATGAAAAAACAACTGCGCACTGTCTCATACCACTCGATCGCTCGAGGAGGAATCAAAGCAAGCCGAATAGGCTACTCATCTCTCAAATTGCGTGCCCCCGGTCCCGAAGCTCGCGACTATAGATAGAGAGACAGAACTGTACGTCTGAACAAGTGAGTGCCATATTTGTCGTGTGCTTGCTGTTATACGCTTTGTGATGTAAGTATATTTTTTATGAATTCTGTATTCCTTCTTAGATATCTTTTTATTTTTTAGTATCTTATAAACATTGTAACGTAACGAAGTTACGTTTTTCTATGTTCTTTTGGCATTTTTGTTTAGGTCTGGTAAAATTTTGCGTCCTGCGGACGTTGGGAGAACGTTACAAGAAGTGTCAGAAGAAGAAACTGAATCAGATGTTAGCGTAACTGTTCCGTCTTACCGGAATGAAAAGGGGCTCAGAGCGAGGCGGAAATTCAACGGTTCATTATTACCAAGCAATTGCTTACTTTCGAAGCGTTTAGGGAACATTTGCCTGCCAGATGTCTAATAGGCGGCTAATTTTTTGGACACCTCGACCATCCTCGCTCTGAGAAAATCCGTTAATTGCTTTGTCAGCGGGGCATACGGTAACCTCGACTCACTGCTGACTCGCGGGACAATACGGTCGTAAACCGCGACCCTGGGCGAGATTCTTCGACCGGTCAACTTGGCGAAGGTTTGGTAGCCAGATGTCTGATTTTTCCTGCGCTACGTCACCAAGAGGGAGAGGGTTCCTCCTCCACCACCGAAATCGTAGAGGGAAGATTCTTCCTCTTCCACCGAAATCGTGGAGGGAAGGTTCCTCCTCTTCAAGAAAAGCGGGGCCAATCAGGCATTTTGGCGCCTCCCAAATTCCGGTGTCTTGTCTACCTTTGACATCGCAAAAGGTAGACAAGACAGAATACATTCGTCCTGCTACAAGCGAAGTTTTAGTTTCTGATCGGGTCAACATTCGGACCACAAACACGAAAACAGTCACCTAATATTAGTTTGGCGGGTGATACGATGACGATCGTATGTCGGACGCGACATCACGCGTTCGTAGGTGAATCGGGCCTTACAACCCCGAAAGAAAAATCGAGTTTTTCACGCGCGTGTCGGTACGAACAGTAACAGAAGGTGAAGAGGAGGTTATTGAGGTAGAAAACCATAGCAGTGCCTCTGAACAATCAGCAGACGAACTAGGTCGCTTTTCTATACCAATCCGAGATGAGGAGATGCGTCAACATCGAGTTGATTACCATTTTTACATTGGAAAGGATGGAGAAACGATTTGGATAAGTGAACCACCAACTTCTGCCAAAACAAAGGCGAAAAACATTATAAAAGTTTTATCAGGACCAAAAATGGCTGCCAGGGATGTTCAGACAGAAGTAGACGCATTTTACTTATTTATCACTCAACGAATGATTGATGACATTGTGACTAACACCAACAAATATATCCACAAGAAAAGAACTGAAGTCAACTATTCAAGAGACAGGGATTGTAGAGATACAACAAATGTAGAAATACAGGCTCTTCTACGTGCACTGTATTTGATAAGTATAAAAACGGGTGGTCACACAAACTGCTATGAGCTGTGGAATTCAGATGGCACAGGAATGATTGTTTTACTGGGACTCTTCAGTTATAAGCGCTTCAGATTCTTGCTTCGAGCTCTTAGATTTGACAACTTAGATACACGAGATGCGCGCAAACAAATTGACAAACTTGCACCTATTCGAGATTTCCATCAAGAATTTGTCACTAACTGGATCGCCCACTACAATGTAACTGAGTTTGTGACCATTGATGAGATGCTTCATCCTTTTAGAGGGCGGTGTGGGTTTGTACAATATATCCCTAACAAGCCTGCAAAATATGGCATCAAAATATATGCACTCTGTGATGCCCAAACTTTTTATACTCTAAACTTTGAAGTTTATTGCGGAAAACAGATGCCAGGACCCTATCTAAAATCAAACAAGCCTGATGATGTTGTAAACAGATTGATCAAACCGATTGAGAAAACAAACAGGAATCTTACCACTGATAACTACTACAGTAGCTACCCGCTGGCCGAGTATCTCTTAGGAAAGGGATTGACAATTCTGGGAACCATGAAAAAGAATAAGAGGGAAATACCTCCTGAATTTCAAGCAAGCAAGACCAGAGAGGTCAAATCATGTATTTTTGGTTTTCAAGATGACTTTTGTATGGTTTCAGCAGTTCCAACAAAGAACAAAGCAGTGATTTTCCTTTCAACAATGCATGACACGCTTGAAATAGATCAGGAAACTAAGAAGTCTAGGATCAACCTAGACTATAATGCTACTAAGGGAGGTGTAGACACTGTAGACCAGATGTGTTCATCTTACAGCACTTCCAGAATCACAAGACGATGGCCCCTTGCCCTTTTTTACCGGCATCTTGACATTGCCGGAATAAATGCAAATATTATTTACAAATTTAACAATCCTGAAAATAACGACAGACGACGAGTTTTTTTGAAACATCTTACTTTTAGCCTGATGGAAGAACACTTGAAGGAACGAGCATTACTTGAAGCACTTCCCAAGGAAACTCGCGTATTTTTGGCCAAGTATAGGAACGACAAAGATCAGGTCCAGGTACCAGAAAAGCCTGGGATTTGTTATGTTTGTGGCAGTCATAAAAATAACAGAACAAAAAGAATGTGTCAAAAATGTTGTAGAAATGTGTGCATGAAGCACAGTCACGTAATTACAAACTGTGTAAACTGTGAAAGAGAGCAGCAGATGGATGTGGACTAATTATCTTTTTTTTATCTTCATCGCCATTAATATTTGATGTTGATTGAATAAAATATTATTAAGCAACTAATGTAATTTCGATTTTCTTCCGTGAGACCTAAAATTGTCTAAATTTAGAGGTAAAACAACGAGAACTGCGATTGCGGTGTAAAAGCCGCAGCGCGCCCACTCATGCAAGTCTGAAAAGCGCGCCCACCGAAGGGTTAATATGATAAAAAATGAGAGCGATTCTGTGGCGAAAGTCAATGTTTTTACTATGAAACAGCCGCAATTTTGTAGCATATTCATTTTTCGGAATAATGAAGGTTTAAGCACTAGCTAATTTAATATACATACTAAATTTGGTCGAACCCTAAGTGCTTAAATAAAAAAACGTTGTCGCGAGATCGCCTATAAATCCTTTATTTATTTATATATGGCATTGCAAATAAAAATACAAGAGCTTTAAAATATATACTTTCGAATACACAACCGTTTATTTATATAAAAAAGTCTTCCAGTGTTTGCAAAAAAATCCAAAATACTTGTGTTTTCAGACGTCACAGGTGGGCACGACCCCTTCGTTAACCCTAGGATGTATAACGTGGGTATTTTATACCCACATAAATATTTAACCACCCACCCACCCACTTGTATAATTAAATAATTTCATGTGGCTTTGTGTATTCCTTCCTTGCGTGTTCATGTACGTAACAATGACGTCTTAAGGGGGGAGACCACTGTCTCAAATCTGAAATTTTTTTTTACATTTTCTGAAAGGCGTATGTTTCAAGAATGTTCTCTCCAAATTTGATGAAGAAATTCGCAAAATTGACGGAGATATGGTGTTTTTCGTTGAAGCGGTGTCAAACGCGCGACTGAGCCACGCGGAACTTTGAACGCGTTTTTCTCAGAATGACATTTCTCAACCGCGTTGACGGTCTACAGAGAAAACTATACGTCCAATTGGCTTGATCAAGGACATTTATTGTACGGAAAACCCGTCGCTATTACGTGACGATCAGACATTTTCAATTTTCAACCTGCTTCTATTTTTTTAGCAACATTTCCCCAATTTTGTACCCAAAAAACATGACATTTTTTCAGTGGTCCGCCATTTTGTTATTTTTTACAAATTCGACATTTTGCGATCGTCACGTAATAGAGGCAGGCTTCTAGTTTCTAAATATTATTGTTTTTTTTTAATTTCGATGAACCATATGGTCTGGGGACTGTCAACGCGACTAGCATGTTTTTTCCGGAGCGCAAATTTTGACGGAGTGTATACAGAAAACGGATTTATGAATTTGATTAAAAAAAATTTTTTCTTACCCTTCGATATATACACTATTGACTATACTAAGCAATAAATTGATTTACTTGCGTTCTTTGGTTGAAATAAATTCCCGAAAATACCTTACATTTCGGGCCGAGACCGTGGTCTCCCCCCTTAAGCTTATTACCAGAATAATTAAGAAAAAAAATATAGAAATTCCAATTTTATCTGCAATTTTCATAATGTGGGTGTTTTATACCTATTAATTAGATACACACACATAACCTTGTATAGATTTGATTTAAACATCCAATGGCCTCTAGTGTTTATTATTTGACATTGTATAACCTGGAGGCGAAGTGCAACGAAATTTGGGAATGAACACTGTACTATCACTATTTAGTAAGATCAATTCAGAATTCGTCAAGAAAGGTTACAGTTGACCATTTCTTTACAAGTACTGAAGTTTTTGAAAAATTATTAACGATGAAGTGCAGTGAAAAATAAACGAGACATACCAAAAGAAATGCAAGCTAATAAAGAAAAAGCAATATATTAATTGAATTACTTTGTAATTATAATTTATGGAGTAATCAATTGTAATTCTGCATAACTCTGTACAATTGTAACACATAGTCAATCTAAGAGTGTGAAATCGGTATAATATAAAATAAACTATAATTTCATAAATGTTTACATTCCTTTACTTGTGCCCATTGCAAAATTGTCAATAAAATATTATTCATTAGATATTCTGTTTCCTCTTTACTTTCAGCCCTACATTCAAATGATTTTTCTTCGTAGTTAGTACTTTTGGCCCGTATTAGTAATAATAATGAAATAAACAAATAAACTTACTCGATCATCAGGCTGGGTTTCATTTTCAGCGTGGTCATTTTCAATTATCGATGCCTCCGCATCTTCTAAATTAGGTATTGATGTGTCGTTTGCGTCCACCTCGGAAGATTCCTCCGGGAAAGATGATCCCGGATCTTCGTCAATATTCGAGACACTTGTGCTAGGGGTGTCCTGATTTAACGTAAATAACATCTTTTCATAATACCATAAGGTATGCACGTATATATCTTCCGTCCCCTTGCCGGAACGTTTGGACTCTGCCACTTTATGCATCTCTTTCCGGAAAGTTCCACGAAGACTTTGTATCCTTTTCCGAATAAACTCCTTATCGGCTTCCGGGAAGTGTGGTTTCACCATGTCGATGAGCCTTTTGTACGACAGATTTTTTAAATTCCTATTGAAATACAGTTTCGTTTTCGATTTCCACAGGCAAGGCATTTGCCTGTATAAATCAATAAATTCGCCTGTCAATTTCTTGCTCCAGCAGTCTGCCATTTTCCTATGTATGATGATTTGTATTTTTAAAATGGCACGGTACACTCACAAGTCACTATCTAATGTCCGAACACTTTGACTTTTCGTTTGATTCTGCCTCTGCTCCGCGTTTTCCCTTAAAACGTAAACATTGGTTCCTCCCTCTGTAGCTGAAACTTCCGGTGGAAGTGGTTATGCCAAAATCTAATTGGTCAAGGTGTGACAGAAGATGCTGGTGACCATTCCCCTGGGATTCGTAAGGTCTAGGCCAGCAATAAAAATTAAAAGCCCCATCTGTGGAGGCATCGCGGAGAGTCCTAGGATTATGGCAATTGGAATTGCCGATCCAGGTGTTCGCCAGGCGCAGGGAATAAACTTAAATATCCCAAGTCTCAACAGTCATGGTTAAAGGAGATAAATATGTAGTCGTGGGAGGAGGGTAAATAGAATATTTTTTTTCAGCGATTGATAAACTAACTTGAGTTTTATTATAAGTATGTGGAAATACGCGTGGTTACACTGCATGCGATCTACATATACAACTGTATATGATCTACATATACAGCTCCACCCCCGCGCTGTTGTACTAAAAAATTACACGCGATTACTCGCGATGAGCGTCAAAACACTTCGCAGAGACACCCGGGGCCAGAAGGGGTAATTTCCGCGTGGTCTCGCCTGCGCCATCCTCTTTACAAATTACACGCGGATCCCTTATCGCACGAGTATATATATATACACGCGCTCGCATATCAAAACAAAACCCCCGGGACGTATTGGGTGCAAAAAAAGATGGGGCATAGGGAGGAGACATTACTATGACGATGTGTAAACTTCGCGTCTGCAAGGAATGCATTCAGTTTTAAGGGAGGACGATGCAGGCGGAACCACGCGCGGACAGCTGATTACCACTTTTCTTCGTATGTCCTGTCTCCGCTAGGAGTACTGATTAGTCATGGGGGTGATACGAGTCTATTCTCATGAGTTTTAAGCAGTTGGATGCCCAAAGTACTCGCTAGCTTCGTTAAAAATAGTTCGATTTATATGAAATTTGGTATAATTTTCATTTGAAAAACATAAGAAATGCATCGGTATCACTTCCATATCGATACGATAAAGAATAAAGAATACAGTTTCTCTGAAACAGGTATGAATCTCCGGCCGACCGCAGCGAATCGAGGACGGCGACCCACAGTCGAGGGTGAAATATTCATTACAGCGTATTAAAAGGTTCATTATTCGACATCATACCGATATGAAAATAACACTAATGGATTCCTGGCGTTCTCCCAATTAAAATTATCACAAATATCATGGAAATCGGACTACTTTTACACAAGCAATACAAATTAAAAAAGGAGTAGACATTTCTTAAACGCACTCTCTTATCGTATCGATATGGAAGTGACAAAACTTTGTTTTATGAGGGATGCTCGGATTCGGTGGTCCGAACGATGACCAGAACGAGTAAAAAACATTGCTGATTGGCCAAATTTTCCTTGGAGAGGAGGGACCTTACCTCTGCAAGTTCGACGGTGTAGGAGGCACCACCCTCCCCCTCTCGATAACGTAGAGGTGTAAAAGTAGACATCTGCTTATCAAAACTAGCCAGATTGATCGGTCAGAGTCTCGCCCAGGGTTACGGTTTATGACCGTATTATTCTATGAGTCAGCGGTATGTGTCGATTCGAGGCTACCACTTACCACCCGCTGACAGAGCAATTCGATGGATTATCTCAGAGTGAAGATAGTTGAATTCCCCAAAGAAAACGGTACGATGTCGAGTGCCTCTATGGACATCCGAGAGACAAATGCCCCCACCCCAACGAATGCTTTACGAATAAGTAATTATCAACCGTATTACTAGGAAAGGATATTATAAATGAATCGTTACAGGTATTAATGTGAAAATTGTCCATTTATTAAAACATATACGTGTACTATAGTGGTACCTGGTTTACATCACGCAGCATGGATTGTAATCCCAATGCTAACAATTCACAACCGATCAATGAATGTTGTTCGAAGTGCACGCTTTCGAAAATTAATTTCGCTTAATCTGTTGGTGCGGTAGCGCTACGTAGAATATCTACGAAGGCGGCGTATTTACTGCTTACAGAGTACATATTTTCGGTCAGCTAGGTGAACATATGATCAATGCAATGTTCGTACGCGAATAGTTTACGCATCGTTACTTCAGTCATATATATGACACAGCGATTATCGGTGATTTTAATAAGTTGATCATCATGCATACGCGTGAATTCTAGTCGTAAATGATCAATTACGATGTGGGTTTGAGGCGTTGTTGCGTTGCTGCGCAATCGTTGGAGTATGTCCACCTCGTTTTTTAGCAGGAGCTTCCATGTCGACATTGAAAAACACAATTCGCTGCCTTTATTGTCGGCTATGGCGATCTCGACGTAGCACGAATCCATGCCAATGAGAATTCCAATAATTAGACGTTTATAAGCTGTTGCGGTCAACGGATAATCACGCCCCAGAACCCGCACGATTGATGGTTTTAGCGTTTTCGCTGTTTTTGGTGTTGCGGATCCAGAACTGTAAGAAACGTATACACGGAATTAATACTTTGTACGTTTGCGTTTACAGTGAAAGTAGTACGCGAATGAAGTAAGTGAAAAGTGTATAGTAACGTGTACATACCTTTTATTGGATTGTTGTTGATGTTTATTGGGGAAACCACCATCGTTGCCGGACGCGCAGGATGAATCGTTGAAGCTGCGTTTGTACATTTTGATCTGCTCTATACGATTATACTGATCGACGAAGAAATTGACGCCAACGATACTTGTTAGCACTCGAGCGTACGTAACGTTATGAAGTCTACAAGACTGACCGATGACGCTTTTATATAGATCCGCGCACACGTACACACCAATGTGCAAGAGTATATTGTATCAATGATTATGATGATCATGGTTGTGTTATGACACAAACATTAATATGAATAGCGCGTGATAAATTCAAATGGAGTGCGCGGCAGATTCAAAATAACGTGCGCGCTAAATTCAAGGTGCACACGTGCCGCAGAAGAGTCAGAGATAATTCACAAACAATCAGTATCAAATTATCGAAGAAGAAGAAGAAATTGTGATACGGATGTCCCCACCACACCTACTCTTCGACTACCCCTACCCTTCACCGTGCAGGGCTAGCCCTCTAGCCTAGACAACCGAAATGCATATAAGAATGTCGACCGCCGCCGCGCGGGTCAAAATAACATCATGACACACATGAACGCTTATGAAATGCGCCGGTGCATCGTAAGTGTAGTTATTGTTAAAATTAACTTGGTGCGCGTATTCAATTCGGCAGCATTTTAACCAGTTTATACGTTTGTTTCAGCGCATGCATTGCGAACGATTGGATGCGTGGCGCCGGGAGCGGCATGAAATATTAATAGCCGTTGTGACATTTCGTGAAATTGTGCTAGTACGCGCAGACCTTTCGACAGTGTGTTAAAACTAATCGTGTGTATAGAGAGAACTCAAAAATTGTTGAGAATAGTGCGGTTTATTGAGATAGAGAATAGATAATGAGGTGATACAATAGAGGTGTAACGATTTCGGCGTCTGTTGTCGAGATACTACTGCTCTGTATAACCGAGCACTCAGGTCGGTCACGAGAGCGCGAGTGTGTGTGAGTGTCTGTGTAGAAGAGTATGTATGTATGATGTCGCGAGAAGTAAATAAGAAGTCCGTCAGCTGTTCGAGTGAAAGAGAAAGGTAGAGAAAAAGAGAGATGGACAGAGAGAGATGATTTTGCCGAAACATTCCGCCCGCCTTGCAAACTTTAGTAGATTGGCGATTAGTGAGATAAATCATCGATCGAACGCGTAGATGCTAGGTGTAGTCCTCGTTGGTTGAGACTGGTAGTAGGATGAGCTTCACGATGGGCCGCCGGTACACTGAATGTTGAGTCCGAACGGTGGCGACGCGCACGAGGTTATCCTGGCCGGGATGAACGTCGGTGACTCTGCCGAGAGCCCATTTGGATGGAGGATATCGTTCGTCCTTGAGGAGAACGAGCGATCCAATCTTGAGGGAATGGAATCGTTGCTGCCACTTCGTGATTGTTTGAAGATGTTGGAGGTACTCGGTACTCCAGCGTTGCCAGAAGTGTTCCAACATTTGACGTAGCAGTTGCCATCGAGAGAGTCGAGATGTTGGCAGATCGATGAGAGTAGGTTCTGGGATCGTATTTAAAGCAGATCCCGTGAGAAAATGACCCGGAGTGAGCGCGGTCATGTCATTTGGATCATCCGAGAGTGGACAGAGAGGGCGCGAGTTGAGGACGGCTTCAATCTGTGAGAGCAGCGTTGAGAATTCTTCGTAGGTGAGTTCGGTGTCTCCGATAACGCGCTTGAGATGGAATTTGACTGATTTAACAGCGGCTTCCCACTTGCCGCCGAAATGCGGTGATGATGGCGGATTGAACTTCCATTTCGTGCTGTCATTTGCGAGGATGTTAGCGAGATCTTTCATCTGTCCGGATGAGGCTTGAAAGAGCTTCCGCAGCTCCTTGTCAGCGCCGATGAAATTCGTTCCACAGTCGTTCGTGAGCGTTTCACAGATGCCTCGTCGACTTGTGAAGCGTTTGTACGCGGCGAGAAATCCTTCTGAGGAATAGTCGGTGGCTATTTCCAAATGGACGGCGGATGATGAGAAGCAAATGAATACGATGATGTATCCCTTGTAAGATGGCGCCCCTTCCTCGGAACGTCCGGAGGGTCAAAGGCCCAGCGTAATCGACTCTGGAGTGGAGGAACGGTCGCGAGCGAGTCGAACGAGGTTCTGGTAACTGTCCCATGAGTTGTTGACTGATAGCGGCTCGTTGTCGAACGCACGGTATGCAGCGATGGATGAATGCACGAATCGGCACACGGCCTCCCACGATCCAATACCTACGTCGTAACGTAGCGAGAGTGACCTGCGTTCCTCCGTGAAATGTGCGGTAATGAGTATCACGGATGATAAGAGTAGTGAGTGCGGATTCTCGAGGTAGAATGAGAGGGTGTTTTTCGTCATAGTCGAGAAGAGAGTTTCGGAGTCGGCCTCCGACGCGTAAGAGTCCTGAAGAATCAACGAAAGGAGCGAGTCGAATTAACGCGGCAGACCGCGAGAGTTGCTTGTCCTGTGAGAGTTGGTGAATTTCGTTCCCGAAGTACGCGGTTTGCGTTTTCTTCACCCAGAAAAGTCGGAAGGTGTTGAGTTCTTCGGGAGTAAATGGCGAAGCTCGATCCGGAGTGTCCTGGACGCGTTTGAATTTGTGAACGGCTCGGAGACAAAACGCTGTCACGCGAAGAAGAGTCCTGAGACTCGAGAACCCCTCAACGAGAGTCCAGAGTTCTGGAGGCTTGTCTTTATTAGCGATCGCGACCGGTGTTTTGCGAATTTCGAGAGCGACGTCCGTATCAAGCGATGGGTTCGATGATGGCCAAGATGTTGAATGTTTCCACAACCATGTCGGGCCATTCCACCAGAGTGTCTCGTCTTTGAGTTGTCCGCAGGGTTGTCCTTCCCTGGGACATGGTGCCACTGAGAGTTTGAGAGCTCCTGAATTTCCGTTACGCGGTTTCGAACGTAATCGGCCCACCGGCGGGCATCGCCACGAACGTACGCGAGCACTACCGTGGAATCCGTCCAGAGATGAATCGGAGCTCCTTCTAGATCCAGAGTTTTTCGTACGTGTGAGATAGTTCGAACTAAGAGGAGTGCGGCTGAGAGTTCGAGTCGAGGGATGGTCACTGGCTTTAGCGGAGCAACTCGAGTTTTCGCGGCGACGATTGTTACGCGAACATCGTCGAGATCCGCGATCGCACGTAAGTAGATCACTGCACCGAGAGCAACCTGAGACGCGTCCGAGAAGCCGTGCAACTCCACGGCGCACGATGATGCGCGAGACCCGAGCCATCGAGGTACTGAGATTGAAGAGACGTCTTGGAGATCCTTGTCGAAAGTTCTCCAACGGTATTCGAGTTCTTCAGGTAGCTGGTCGTCCCAGCCGAGCTTCGCTGACCAGAGTTCCTGGATGAAGATCTTTCCGCGAACGACGACAGGCGCGATCCATCCGAGAGGATCGAAGAGTTGAGCGACACGTGATAACACGGTGCGTTTGCTAATATGAGGCGGTTCGTCACGGCTGCGCGAGGTAAACACGAACGAATCTGTACGAGGCTGCCAGAGAAGTCCGAGAGCGCGGAAGAGTTGAGCGTCTTCGAGTAGCACGGACGATGATGTTTCTCGTCTTTCTGAGGGGATGAGCAACTTTTCGTCACTGGCAGTCCATTTTTGCAGTGTAAAACATCCGGCTTTGAGACATCCATCGATTTGTCGAATTTTCTCTTGCGCTTCTTCAATGGCGTCGGCTCCTGAGAGCACGTCGTCAACGTAAATTTCACGTTGAATGATGCTCATCGCAAGAGGAAAACGGTGTTCTTCATCAATTGAGAGTTGCCGAAGTGCACGGATTGCGAGATATGGAGCGCTTGCGAGGCCGTAGGTCACAGTGCAGAGATGATACGAGAGTGGAGGATTTTCTGGATTGTCTCTCCATAAGATGCGTTGCAAATCCCAATCTTCGGGGTGTACGCGAATCTGCCGGTACATTTTCTCAATGTCCGCAGAGAAGACGTACGCGTAGCGACGCCAACGAGTGATGACATCGGCGAGATCATTTTGAAGTTTCGGCCCAACGTGTTGCAGATCGTTGATTGAAATTCCGAAATTGGTACGATGAGATCCATTAAAAACGACGCGTATTCTTGAGGTTGAGCTGGTCTCCCGCACTACTGCGTGGTGAGGGAGATAAAATACGCGACGCGGTGAAACGTATGATTTCGGAACGAGAGCCATGTGACCGAGTGCTTCGTATTCATTGAGAAATTCGGAATATGCCGATTTCAAAGATGAGTTTACAGCGAATCGTTTCTCTTGACGCGAGAGCGCGTATAACGCGGGTTTATACGAATCGCCAAGATCTTCGGGAAGACGTTTGAAAGGTATCCGGATGACGTAGCGTCCATCTTGCATGCGAGAGTGAGTTTCGATGAAGTGCTGTTCACACTGGGCTTCTGCGTCGGACGGAGTACCGTTTGATTTAGCGTTGATTTCTTCTTGTGCCCAAAATCGTCGAACGAGATCGAGAAGGTCGTGATCGACTGAGCACTGCAGTCCTTGAGCTGGGCGAATGTTCTGATCTGAGGCCGATTCGGATGCGACGGATCCTGATAGAATCCACCCTAGAGCGGTTTGCTGAGCGATTGGGCTGCCGGAGCCGCCCCGGCGTAGCCCTACTTCGAGAATTAAGCCGTAGACTTCGGCGCCGAGAATTAAGTCGATTTGAGTTGTTGACGAGAATTCTGGGTCAGCGAGCTCAAGACCGTCGAGATGTGGCCATGGTTTCTTTACTACTCGTATCGAAGGCAGATAGGACGTGAGCTTCGCGAGCACGTACGCACCTATCGAGAGCGAGAATGAAGGATTGACACGTGACGTGATACTGAGATTCATAAAACCGCGAGCGACACTTGACCGTTGCGCGCCAATCCCGTGGATTGGGAGTGAGACTCGTTGACGCGGCAAATTGATACGTTGAGCGAGAGATTCCGTGATGAACGATACTTCTGATCCTTGGTCGAGAAGGTCCCGAACTTCGTACTGGTCACCGTAGCATGACGTGACCTTGATGAGCGCTGTCGCAAGCAACACGGGCACGTACTTTATTGAGGACGTTAAAGCGACATTGGTCGAAGCTGGCGCGCTCGATTCAGTATTCTCGCGACGCGGAAGCGCGGATGCACTTCTTTGGCTCCTGGAAGCGCTGGGTACCGATTGTTTCGGTGGTGAGCTCGTCCCTTGAGTGGCTGACGCGCGCAGAGCTGGACCGTCGGATGAATTGGTGGTCCGATGGATCGACGTATGATGAGGATTCCCACAGACTCTGCAGCGTTTCGCTGTACGACAATTACGGAATTGATGTGGACCGAGGCAATTGAAACAGAGATTCTTTTGTTTGAGGAAGTCTAGCTTTTCTTCGACCGTTTTGCCACGATATACTGGACATGCTGATAGATAATGCGCGGCATTGCATAGTGAGCACGTGAACGAGGATAAGGCTGTTGCAGCGTTCGGAGAGTTGTCGCTTTTGAGAGGCGCGATTGTCTGGTGTGATTTTGCGCCAGACGTATTTTTCGTTGCTGCGGGAGCGGCCGAACGCGATTTTTGAGTCGCGATTGCGCGTGCGAAACCCTCGAGAGCGTGTATCCGGCCTGAGATAAACTTTTGAAGTTCTGCGAATGTCGCGGGTTCAGTCGTGGCACCGATTTGCATTTCCCAATCGAGTAGAGATTCCGAATCAAGTTTACGCGTGACCATGTGAACAATGATACTGTCCCAGGCGTCCGTAGGACACCCGAGAGCGCTGAGAGCTCCCAGAGATTCTTTAACCTCGCCAACCAGAGTTTTAAGCCCGTTGGGCGATTGTTGAGTTACCTTTTGAAGTGAGAATAACATGGAGAGATGCGTGTCGATGAGGACCCGTTTGTTCTCTTAGCGGTCAACGAGTTCTTGTCACGCACGCGCGAAGTTTTCATCGGTGACTTCGTACTTTCTTACGAGTTGAGCTGCTTCGCCGGTGGTACTCATGTTGAGGTATTGCAGTTTTTCGACGTCAAGGATTTCTGTGTTTTTGACAATCATTGCTGAGAAGAGATCACGGAAAGGTCGCCACTCACGATACGATCCTGAGAAGCTGGGCACGTTGAGTTGAGGGAGCTTTCGAGAAGTCGTCGCACGAGATGAGCTTTGGGCACTTGATGCAGTGGACGCCGAAGGCCCGATTTTGCTCTTGAGTTGGTTGAGGTACGAGAGAAGTTCACTCTTTTGATCGACATAGATTTCCTCACATTGTTCATACAGATGATCTGTGAAGTACGGTAGCGCGGATCTTTCTTCAGCTTTTAAAGACGAGAGAAGATCATGATTTTCTCGGAATTTCTTCCAGTTACTGTCGAGAATTTCGAGTCTTGTTTGTATTTGTTCGGGAGTGCGCTTTTTGAGTTCTAATTTCTTTACATTGGCAACGGCACGACTGATCAGGCCGTATTGAGAGGTCTGTTTGTCAACAACTGTAGCGACCGTAGCCGACATAGTTCAGATCGTTTGTAACGTACTAGCACACGGATTTAACAACTTCGCGACACTTCCGGAGCACGATGAGCGGATTTTTAAAGAGCACACACGCGCTAGAGTTACTTTACACGCGCGAAAATCACAACTACTGAGAGAGCGCGCGAACGTAGATTTGAGAGACGAGACGAGAGCGTGGCGAAGGCAAGAGTGAGAGAGAATACGTTGACTCTTATCACCGCACACACACGAGACTTTCTTTGAGTTTAGAGGACGAGTTTGCACTTTTCACTTTACTGATACAGCACCATTCACAACAATCCGGCTCGAAGGACCAAAAAATGTATAGAGAGAACTCAAAAATTGTTGAGAATAGTGCGGTTTATTGAGATAGAGAATAGATAATGAGGTGATACAATAGAGGTGTAACGATTTCGGCGTCTGTTGTCGAGATACTACTGCTCTGTATAACCGAACACTCAGGTCGGTCACGAGAGCGCGAGTGTGTGTGAGTGTCTGTGTAGAAGAGTATGTATGTATGATGTCGCGAGAAGTAAATAAGAAGTCCGTCAGCTGTTTGAGTGAAATAGAAAGGTAGAGAAAAAGAGAGATGGACAGAGAGAGATGATTTTGCCGAAACATCGTGTGTTTGTTGCAGTATCAACGGGAGATGGCGATGCAGGAGTGGAGTGATCGCTATGTAGGAGTGCTAGGATATCTCGTAAGTAACATTTTATGAAAATGATAGTGGCGCGCATATCATTCGGCGATGCTCTAATCGAATCGAATCGCGCGTTTGCTTCAGCGCCGCCGCGACGTGGAAATCCACGCGAGGGACGGAGATCGCGACGCGCTCATTCATCTGGTCGTAAGTGTTATTTCGCGCAAATCGTATTGATATACGTATACCATTCGATGGTAGTTAATCGAGTTGTGTGTATGTTTCAGCATCAAGAATACGATGCGCGTCCGGATGGCCGGATATGCCAAGAATTGCGGGACAGAAATGTTGAAATTCGTAGGAAGTGGCGGGACACCTACGCATTGAAACAGAGTTCCGCCATTTGCTTTTTACCAATATTATTTAATGAGTAAGTATAAGTGAAATGTTTTTTATGTTTGGTGTCTCGCGCACCAATACCAACGTTTATATAATAATAATAATATGGTGTTTTCTCTGTATGTTGCAGGAAATAACATTGGACCTTTTTTTTAAATTTTATATATTTTATAAAAATATTTTTTTAATAAATATATTTTTTTTTTTTATTAAAACAGTCAGTGTTTATTCACATACATCCATGCATGCGTAAACGTTATTCGAATGGGGCGGGATTTTCTTGCTCGTGGTGAATAAATCAGTTGCTGTCGTCGCCATTGTGCTCATCGCCGGTACCGCAGGTTGTATTCATCTTCGCCGCGTTGCTCGTCGTCGCTACGGTTCTCATCGCTATACAATCAAAAAAAATAATTCATACAGATTCGTTTCTTTGCATATGACGCGTAAAGTAGAAGCAATGCGTGTATAGAACTTACATTAGGTGACGCTACGTATATAATTCCATATTTTATGGACGTTCTGTAGCGCGCAAACACCATCGTTGTCGTGAAACGTGCATCGTGGAGCATTCGTTGAAGACATTGACTTCAGGTTAGGAACGTCGATATCATCGCAGTTGTTCACGGTGTTAGGTATGATCCCGCAATAATCATCGTCAACGTCGTAGCCGCCGTCGTCCTTAACGGTTCGAGCGTTGGTGATATTTTTTCACTTCAGCTTGTACATATCGCAGATATCCTCGAAAATTATGTCCGGTAGTAGTTGCAGCATCCAGGTTTTCTTTTCTGCACCTTTCACGATAGCGAAGTCGATGTTCGCGAGTACGCTGGCGAGCAGTCCCGGATGTTTCCAGTATGGAACGCAGCCATCAGACCAGCGGAGACCGTGATGATGCTTCGCGAGCCAGGACGTTTGACATTTCTCGAACGAATTCAGATGATTCCAGAAATATGGCGGCTCTAAGATCCAGTGGCTGATCGTCGGCGTTTCATCGTTATTGCTGCTGTCGTTGTTGCTGTTTGTGCGAATCGCGATCTCTTTCACGACAAAGTCGCGTGCGGTTTTGAAACCTTGCATGTCGACAACGGCGAACATTATTATTCGTATAAGTAGTAGCGTCGGTGATGAAACAGTAACTGAGGACTTTGAGCTACTTCACAGTAGCAGTATCCGCAGTAGTAGTATTAGTATTAGTAGGTGTAGTAGTAATCGTTTACGCACGCACACTATATTAGTTCGCGTACCACGTTGGTTAAAGGGCCGTATTCGACTATGCGATCGTGTATGATCAAACAGTAGGCGGTAGTATTAGAGGGAAGATTTTCTTTTAATTCGAAATCTATTCGCACGTCCACCGTAACGCTCTTCAACGACTCGTTTTCCCTGGAACAATCTATGACCGCGATAGGTGCGTATTGCAAGAATTCGATCGCGTTCAGCAACGGTTCTACCTGACCGTAGTACGATCTGCCGAATTTCGCGTACATATCATACAGGAGCGAGTATTTATGCTTATCGAAATCTAAGTTCAAGTCGTCGTACGGATACGTCTCGGAATTTAGATACAGTGGAACGTTCTTAAGATGATTCGGGTTGAATCCACCCGCGCATTTATCGGGACGATTCTTTCGATTGGTTTGCATGACGAATATCACGAATCGAGGTTTCTCAATTTGCGACGTAGCTTTCACGGTCCACGTGTGTTTCTTTGTCTCTTACAGTAACGGGTACTCATGCAGACTCCACGAATGGAAACTCATCGCGATCGGCCGACCGCTTTCCAGGATACGCAGCATCGATAACTTATTCACTTCCTCCAAAACAACGTGGGGCATACGCCACTGAACCTAGCGTATCTCTAGTTTCGGTATCGCAGTGGCGGAGGTGCAGTGCATCGCGTTCGAATCTACTCTCGATTGTATAAGGATTAGTTCGTGCCGCGCGTTCATCACGATGTGTTTGTAATCCTCGCAGAATCCTAATAACATGTTCAGGGGTACGCAGAAATTGAAAGCGCCGGAATGAAAAATGTTTTTATTCTAATCGATGGCATAATTCCAACCGGCATTCGCAAGCACTTAAAGCAACGCAATTATTGTCGAGAACAGCGGTCGTGGACGTAGCCGGGCCTTTCGCATCCTGCGCCGTCAACGTGCCATGACCTTCGATGTACAGAAAACTTTCACATGGAAGCGTGTATAGATCTTGCTGCTGTATGGGGATTCTTATCTCGTCGCTATTGTCGAACGTCGTGTTGGCGTACGGACTGTACGTGTGAAACTCGATCTTCGTGATACGATTGTCAAAGGTGGCGTATTCGCCACGTCCAGAATAATCGACATCGTGGTTGCGTATCTAATAGGCGACGATGAAACCTAACGATCGTAAGAAACGTACGTTTCGACGAGTCAATGGCTTTATTTTCCTTATGGGTCCTCTTCTTATCGCTCCATCAGCCTTTATTCTTCTACTTTCGCTTTCCGATAAAGGATTGCGCCGATGACGCGAGAGAGAGGCGGTAGGAGTAGCAGCAGCAGCGACGATTGATGATTCGTACGTGAGATCTAACACTAACATACTACACACCCGCGAATACACGTGCAGTCACGGTAGCCTATCGCGCGGACGTCGTTGAACGTGCAAACGAATAGTTATTTCTTCTCCGCGGAAATCTATAGGACGATCGTGTTGATAGACGATGCACAACGTTATATTGTGTATTGCTCTTGCGACGATCGGCAGGTAAATGACGTGTTGCGGAGTTTCCGATATTTTATATCCCGGCAGTACGCGAGGCAAAAATTCATGAATCGTGTGTACCGGTTTATCGTAGATGTACGCGCCGGTAGTGACGTTGCACGTTACTCTGAGCACGTTAACGTTTATAATATTCACGGGTACGTCAGACTCGTGCAAGATTCTCGGTAATAAGACGCGATTTGGAGAAAATCCTAGCAACGAGCCCACATTGTTGGGATTCGTAAAGTCTACAAAGAAGGAGCAGTACAGCTCGCTTTTCATGGTGTTGTTGTTAGCTCGTAGCATTAGAGGGTACTTGTCGTCATCGTTGTTATCGTTGTTTCCGCGTCTTCGAGGATATCGATCGAGCAATCGTTGCTTCAGATACTCGGCGATAGCGTCTAATTCGTAGGAGCCGTGGGGGATCGTAATGCATTCATGAGTGGTGCCAGCGTTGGTGTTGTTTTCGGTGTCATAATTCACGACGAAATAGAATTTATCGTTGCTGCAGTCGATGTTCGGTATCGTGTGAAACGTCTCCAAGTCCGCGAGTCCTAATTCGTATTGACCATCACTCAAATCTATCGGAGGGAAATAGTTTACCGTGAGCACGCTACTAGCGACCCGTTAACGCAAGCGTGAACGACATATCATAGATTACACTCGCGAGACGGAGAGAGGGAAAGTGACGCGCGCGTAGGAATACTCGGCAATTTATTGATATTATGAGTCTTTACTATTATAGAAGGTGTGGATCGTCATTACGCATGGATCCATTGTAACATAATCTTAGTACACACACCGATATTATTAGAATATAGGCCATAATTCGATAGACTTTTGCTGTAAAAATTGCATGCACAAATTCAAGCCCCCGCCTCGCTTGTACGGTGTCAGATGCATCCCTCGCCCTTCCATCGCCCGATTATGACGCAACGTCTCTTCCAGCTGTTTTCGCGAGGCCTTCGAATCGTTGACCACTTTGGTTATACCAGCCGCTCCACCGGCCAATGCCCCGATAGCCGATAAAGCAATTTAGCACGAATGGAAGAAATTGAAGAAAGCCACCGCGTTTCGCCACTCGTAGATTACGATGTCGTCGTCGCCGTTGAGTATGTTTCCTTCCAGACTTTCTCTGTTTACGTTTCGTCCTTCTCACACCCATGCCGAGTTTAGTCTTAGCCTTCATCTTTGCCCACACTCCAGTCGCGGCTGCTTTTTCACCATAGGTCGCGTCGTTCGCGAATACTCGTTCTCGCGCTCATTCGGCTAACGCACGATCCGTCTGGTGTCGCCCCTCTAAATCCTTTCGGCGAGAGTACGCAATATCGTGGTTTTGGCACGCTGCGTCCAAGGGATTCACACCTTCGTCGCCACAAGCCAATCGCTTTAGCAAACGCGTTCGCGGTCCGCAGAACTGATAACCCGGAACGTGTAGTTCGAACGGCAAACGGTTTATGATGCCGTTCACGAGACCCGATCCAGTTTTTTTCTTATTCTTCTTCAGATTCTTCTTCCTCTTCTTCCTCACTTGCCTAGTCCGCGAGACGTCGCAGTCGTTGATGCTACCATATATATTAGAATAGTCACAACAGCTACTGCAATAATAAACGCGTACGTGCGCTTAGCCGATAACAGTGATAGTGACCTGGGCGACGCGTGCCACGAATATAAATAGTCGTGCTTCGTCACACGTGCGCGAGTACCTGAGAAACACCGCGAACATGCGATTCGCGAAACAGTCCGACGTTATTCCCGTGACCACGAACAGCATGCTCGAGGATGATAGGCACGCGTGTCGATCGAAAAGACACGGCCTGTTGTTGCCGAACAGCTGTGCGAGGTGTGATTTGCGGCCCGTCCGGGTGTGGAAAAACGAACGTGCTTCTGAGCATGCTAGAGAATCCGAACGATTTACGCTTCGAGATCGTATATGTGTACTCGAAATCGTTGCATCAGCCAAAGTATCGATATCTCGAGCAGGTGTACTCGCTTGTCGATGGAATCGAATACTTTGCCTACTCGGACAACGCTGAGATCGTACCACCGAGAGGCGCACCGCCCGATTCGATCTTCGTGATCGACGGCGTAGCATGGCCACGCGAACGTGGATTGCTTTTATTTGTGTCAGTCGTACGCAAGAATGTCTAAACATTTAATCAGGGAGAACACGAATTTTCTCATGCTGTTCAAACAAGACGGCATGAACTTGCGCCTCGTGTACAACGATCACATGAATACAGACATGACGTTCGAGTCATTCAACGATTTATGCGCGACATGTTGACGTTGACGTACGATTTCGTGGTGATCGATAAGGATAGTTCTATGTACGAAGGTCGATGTCGAAGAGGATTTAACGAGTTTGTCGTAGCTCGCTGACATTAGTAAACCGTGAGTCATTCATCGTGCAACACGAAATGTCCAGCGAACCAACGACAACGATGGCGACTGCGATAACCTCGAGCACTGTCGACACGAAGCATACGCGAAAACATCGTGGACTTCATCGACAAAACGGGACGAAACATCCAAAGGAACGAAACACCAAAAAGGAACGAAGCGCCAAGGTATGGACGCACAGATGCATGCAAAGGTGGAAATCGCTAAAGTCAGCGACGTTATACGTAAAAAGTGTTTAGCCTTGAAAATTGGTAAAATGACTACGGATGCAGCTGTGGATGCGAGCACGCGTCCCATCGTCGAACCGCTGAACCGATTGATTGAAAATTTGTCCGCGTTGAAAACGCCCTCAACGCCTTGATCGTGGCCAGTGAAGAGGAAACATGTATACGATCAGCAACAATCATCCAAGAGACTTCGACCCGTTACTCCGTATACATCCAAGGAACGTCCGAATAACCTTCCAGATTGTAACGACCACGACGATGAGGACGACGATGACGACGGCAACGGCAACGGCAACAACAATGTTGATGATGTTGATGATGTTGATGATGTCGACGACGAAGACGGTGAAAAAAATCTGGATGATGAGTCGTCAGCAAAGGTTCACGATTTGGATACGCTACGCAAACCCACCGATGATATCGAAGTGTATTACGGAATGCCAAAGGACCGTTGTCGCGAGAATATCTACGACTGTTATTCGCCGACACGAAGAAACGAATCGATAACGTGTACGGCGTATACTTGGGGTCCGGCGAAGAGCTAATGATCGGCGATTCCGTACTCTCCATCGACGAGGGTGGTGACGGCGTCCGCGTCAACGGAATGCGACTCGGGGTTTGTACGAACTGCTGTTCATGCGAATACCCAACATTCGCACGTGCACGGACGCGTATTTTCACTCGTACCGACGCATCTTATTATCAACGAACGCGTATAAGCGAAACCATTCGCCGAGCAAGCGCACGCTGGGTAACAAGGGGTACAAGTATAAGGAAATTTTATCCGCGATAATCGGCGGGGTGCGGATATCGGGTATCAGACGCGTTAGAGACAGGGGTAGCGGCGCGGGCGGCACGGGCACCGCGGGTACGCGACAAGGTCTAGGATTGCTCATCGACGAATCCATGGCGGCCACCGATATCGCGATCGATTACGTGTACTGGGACAATGCGAATGAATTGGTCGATAGACTGAGATTGCTCATGGCATCGCGCGCGGTAGGTCACATGGGTCACGATAACGAAATCGCATCCATCGTGGAGGTACCTCGCGAGGCCAGACATATCTTAAATTGAACGATCCTTTAATCGCCGCGTCAGTAGTGTTTGCACGCACGCATCGTTATGTAGGTGAACAAGTTTGGCATCCCGTTACGCAATAACAACGAAGCGGTGATGACAATGACTAGAGTATTGTCCGCGGTGGACGACCGCTTTACACGAAAAATCGAAACGGCTATCGCGAACGCGCGACTGGACGCCGCGTATCAACGATCTCAACTCGAGACGCGAGTACAAGGAATTGAGATGTGGAGACAACGAGTGTAATTATTATTATTATTTTATTTGTATATATCTACAGGTCAAAACCCTCTATTACAAAGTTGATACGGAAAGATGGTTAGAAATACAGAAAAAGAAAATGACATACAGTAAAATACATTAAAAAAGAAAAAAGAAAAGAGAAGAAAAATACAGAGTAAGGTAAAAGCAAAAGCAAATGCAAATAGATTACATTTTAGAGATCACTAGGTTAACCGTGCGCTTAAAAGAACATAACGAATTATTAAAAAAGTCGAGTGTGTCACAAAAACGATTCGCGGTAACACAGAGACGGTTGAAACAATTATTTTGGCCGTAGAGAGTACGATGCTGCGCGAGTGCAAAAAAAGTATGGCTTCTGAAATGACGTGACGGAGAATGAAAACTCAGAAGGATGTCAGGAGAGGCGATATTATGATTTATAATTCTATATATAAATAGCAGATCAGCTGATATACGACGGCGCTCAAGAAACTATAATCCGAAACGCGACATAATGGGCGTGTAGTTGTGGCAATAAACAGACATCGGCATATCAGTATAGCGCGAAATCAGTCTAATAAACTTGTGTTGTACGCTTTCGATTAACGATATGTGCTTTTTATAATATGGAGACCAGATCACAGAGCCATACTCTAAGATCGAACGGACCAAAGACTTATAAAGTATCAAAAGAGTATTAATGTTGGAAAAATTGTGACGTCCACTCAGCGTGGGCGGCACGCGGGATCGGGAAGACTCGTTGAATAACTCTGCCGAGTCGCAGGGTTCGGAGCGGTTCGAGCCTTGTGAGTTTTTGATGTATTTATTCAATATGTTCAATATGTACACTCCTTATCTCTAGGTGATTATTCTATTCTTCTATAAACTATGGGTGCGCGGCTATTGACCGGAAAGTATCGCGGGCTTGGTGCCGCAGAGTTGTCGTCGGTCGAGGCTCGGAATGTGTCTGTTTGCCTATTACGTTACGACGAGGTTGGAGAGATGCTTTCAGAGAGCCTGGGTAACGTCCAGTCGCTTCTCTGTCGGTGGTTCGGAGGTACGGTCGGTCGAGGTCCGGGCAGCATCCAGTCCCCTCGATCACGGTACGGAAAGGTCGGAGGCGCCTTCAGAGAGCCCGGGCAATGTCCAGTCGCTCTCTGTCGGTGGTTCGGAGGTACGGTCGGTCGAGGTCCGGGCAGCGTCCAGTCCCCTCGATCACGGTACGGAAAAGGTCGGAGGCGCCTTCAGAGAGCCCGGGCAATGTCCAGTCGCTCTCTGACGGTGGTTCGGAGGTACGGAATAGTTTCGGGGAGCCTGGGCAACATCCAGTCACTCCACCGAAGCGGGTTGGTTACGGGGGAGTCACGCTATTAGCGTCCACAGCTTGCGAATCCGGGCAATTTCCAGTCCTTCACTGAGTGTGGTGAGGGGGCTCCTTAATCCCCACTCGGATGCCTGTCTTCAGTCGCCGCGGGTCTTATACCTTAATGCGCGGTGAATTTTACTTACGAGAAGCGGACGCGATCTAGTGGCGCGTGGTGTACTAAGTGTACCGAGCATAGATCGCGTTGGGGAGGGGGGCACCGTGGGCTGTCGCGCCTCGGCTCCGGTCGGCTCCGCTCGCTTCGTGACGTTTCGTCACAAAATGTTTGGAGCAGCGGTAAATGAAGCCGAGAGCTTTAAATGCCGAATTCGCAGTCATCAGATAATGCGCATGAAAGGACAAATTTCGGAAAACAGAATGCCAAGATCACGTATGGTGTTGACGGACGATAAAGATGCATTATAAAGAGAGTAAGGGTAAATGATTTTAGTATTCCTCTGGCTAAAACGAATAATATGGCACTTAGGTACATTAAAATAGAGTTTGTTTCTGGAGCACCAAGCGGTAAGTCTATCCAAGTTAAGCTGTAGCAATACCGCGTCATCAACACTCGCTACGGGACCATAAATCTTAAGATCATCAGCATAGAGACAAAACCTACTGCTCATAAAGACATCAGAAATGTCATTGATGAACAAGATAAAAAGAAGTGGACCCAGATGAGATCCCTGAGGAACGCCAGAGCGAATAGCAATTTCCTTAGAGAGGCAATCGTTAACTTTCACGAACTGAGTCCTGGCAGTAATGTAACTGGACAACCAATCCAGGCGACTGCCATGCACACCGAGCGCGCACAACTTAGAAAAAAGTATGGGATGGTTAACGGAATCAAAAGCCTTGCGCAGGTCGGTGTACACAGCATCAACCTGTAATCCCTCCTCGACTCGATCTGATAAGAATCGTTGGTACGAGAGAAGATTCGTAATGGTAGACCGTCCAGATACAAAACCATGCTGCTGATCGATGATGAGGTTTTTGCAGTCGAACGAAAGTTTAGCGGTGATTAAGTTCTCGAAGAGCTTAGGCATAACATTCTGCAGACTGATCGGTCGGTATGAATTAGCTAGTGTCCTGTTACCACTCTTAAATATAGGGCACACCAGACAGGTTTTCCAAGTATAAGGAAATGTACCAGAATCTAAAGACTTGTTGAAAAGGATCCAGAGAATACGAGACATGATAAAATTGCAAGATTTAAAGAAAATTGGAGGAATACCATCAGATCCAGGGCCCTTGCTACTGTCCAAGGAGTTAATGAGATCAAATACTTCACTAATATCAATGTGGAGGCTAGAGAGGTCAATAGAGTTGTCATAGCTAACAGGGGGGAGGGGGGAGGGGGGAAGATTGTGGTCAGAGGAGTACGTGGATCCGAAAAAGTCGGCAAAGGTGTCGGCGATGGTCTGATCGGAATCGGCAAGCCGGTCATTGTAGGAAATGTAGGCGGGAAGAGATGATTCATTTTTAAGTTTGCGGGCAAAATTCCAGAAAGGTCGAGGTCGTTTGTGAGTTTAAACTGGCGGTGAGCAATTTTCTTACGTTTAACCAAAGCTACTAGCTTACGGGAGAACCATACAGGATAGGAAGACGATATGGACGACGAACAAGGAACACAGGACGATATAACATGATTTAGATAAGAGTACAGAGTATTAACAGCAGTATCAATCGATAGTGGAGAGAGAAGATTATCCCAGTCGATTGAGTTGAGAAAGTTAATTATTTTGGGATAGTCTGCAGAATTGAAATGTCTTCTGTTGACGCGTCTCGGACGAGAAAGCGTAACAACAGAAAGCGGGACATGAAAGAGGATGGCCGGATGGTGTGAGTCTTCGGGTAATAAAATGTCATGCGCGGGAAAGGTGCGAACGTTAGGCAACGAGGAAAACACGAGATCAAGAAGGGAAACATTAGAATTTCGGACGGAATTATGCTGATAGAAATTAAAAAAATTAATACATTCACGGATAACATCGTAAGCGGAAGGAAAGGTGCAACAGTTAGCAGAGAGAGAGCTCGCAGAAGGCGTGTGAAGTAAATGTGTAGGATGAGAAAAGTTTAGAAGATTGTAATCGCCCACAATTATGAACTCCCCATTAGGGAAGGTGGAAGATAATCCTTCAATTGTTTGACAATGAAGAAGGTAGTGAGTGTGAGAGGAGTGGGGAGGAATGTAAACAGTGCCCACGATAACATTTCTAGACTCGAGATGTAGCTCTACAAAAAGTTGCTCAACCGAATTAACCGTTAATTCGATTAAACGGCTAACGTAAGAACTTTTAATCGCAATCAAAACCCCGCCACCTCTAAGAAAACCGCTTGAAACGCTATTTCTGTCGAAACGGAAAACATTATATCCAGGAAAACCAAGTTCGGCATTAGAGATCCCGCTATGCAGCCACGTCTCGGTCAAAATTATTATATCATACGGGACGGCAAGAGTCGCAAGCGAACAACGAAGTTCAGATAATTTGGAACGCAAACCACGGACATTTTGGTAGTATAATAAAGGGTTACCGTTTAGTTTTTTTGTCTAGAAGTACGAGAAACATTAACAATTTTCGGAGTGCCATTTATGTAACGAATAGTCTTATCTGTGACGCCCGCATCGACTAAAGATTTGAGCTCCGTCCTTAAGTAATCGTCGAATTGTACATGATTCGCGACCACGTGTCTCCGCACACCCTTCACTTTTTTAATCTCACTCGTAGAATCCACTGCAGCGTTAAACGTTCTAGTCGCGTACATCTTAGATTGTAGTCCGACGAACTCGGTCATCAAGGCGCCGTTGTTCTCATCTTTTATGAGTCCCGGCACCTTTTTGTTTACGCGGGGCATAGCGTACGGATTGTCCACCGCGTAATCACTCGTGTCGAATCGTGCGACGTCGCGCTTCATCTTTTCATACATATCATCGCATTTCACACTATACATTAAACTGTCGGTGTCGGTGTACACGACCTTATATCGATCACCGAATTCCGCACGCATATACGCATAATGGAACTTGTACAGGCATTCTTTCGATACGTCCAGTCCACTCATCCCCACGTATATCGGCTTGTTGAACTTCACTTTCAGTTTGCGCATCTCGATGGCCACCAACTCCTCGGAGAAAATCGTCTGACTGTGAAAGTTCGGTTTCGCGATCATTTTTTATACACATATTTACCGCTTTCCGCGCGGAAGTTACAAAATTTACAACTTTTGACAGATGCACGTGTATAGTAACCGATGGAGCACCGACAATGACTGGGACAATAAACGGTTTATTTGGACTCCTGAAAAAAAATTCTATAAATTGTTATACGTTTCATTGCATAATACACCAGGAGGTATTATGCGCCAAAATTTTAAGACTTTCTAAAACAATGAAGCTTGTAACTAAAGTTACAAATCTTGTTAGAGGAGGAAACCGCTCGCTTACTCACCGTAAGCTGCAAGCATTTCTGACCGAACATAATGCAGATTTTGATAATTTACTTTTATATACAGAAATTTGTTGGCTAAGTGCTGCGAAATGCCTGCAACGTTTTTTCGCGCTCCGGAAGTTATTAGTAGAGTTCGTTCGTAAGGAAGTATTCTCGATTACGCCAGATATACGACAAGAGTTGCAGAGCCCCGAATTTTTGTCTGCATTGGCGTTCTTAACAGATGTAGCTTCACACCAGCAATACTTAAATCTATGTTTGCAGGGCAAGAAACGAAATATTGTTCAATTGTTTGGAAATGTAAGTAGTTTCCGAAAACAATTGGAAGTATTTGCAGCACAACTACAGGAAGAAACGCTGTCTCATTTTCCTTATTGTTTAAAAATTCGGGAAGGACATCCCAATATTAAATTTTCTGTTTTTCGCAAAGATGTTCTTCATATCATGCATGAATTTAATACGCGATTTAGTGATTTTGATAATTTAAGTAAAAGTATACATTTGTTTGCAAGTCCCTTGACAGCAGAGGTAACGGATCAGGATGTAACGTTACAAACGGAATTGTGCACGTTACAAACTGATACGTTTTGAACTCAAGGAAGGAGACAGGCGAAGACTTTTTTAAGTTGTTGCCTACTCAAAAGTATCCGATGTTACATAATTTTGGCCTAAAACTTTGTTCCATGTTCGGATCTACTTACGTATGTGAAACTGCTTTTTCCACAATGGCAAATATTAAAACAGATGCTCGAAATTCCCTTACCGATATTTCTCTTTCAAGCGCGTTACGTGTTGCTATTTCGGAAATAGATGTGGATGTACAATATCTCATTGACACGAAAAAGGAGTGATCCATATTTTCTAATGACAGTAGAACTTCGATTATTTATCGTAACTAATCTTGGTGCCAGGTCCAGTACTATCGTCTAATTATCGAATTCTGTTTTTGCATAAAGGAAGATCGTTCATTTTCTTATTTTGTTTCGTTTGCTTTGAACTATTTTATTAAAAGCAAAACGGTTTGAACACTTTTTCCTTTTTTAATCGATGTGTCAATAATATTGATCTTTTCCTATTTTTTTTAATCGATGTGTCAATAATATTGATATTTTTGTTCCTTTTTAATTAATGTATGAATATTTATTCTGTTTTTATTTGTTTAATCGATAATGGATCTTTTTTTTATTTTTTTGATCGATGTATCGATAATTGATCTTTCTGTTAATCAAAGTTCTACTGTATTGGGTTACCCGAAAAATTCATAGTTTCGTCATGCTTCAAAGTAGGTATACTATGGGAGTTCTGAGCCCTGGGGCGAGGGGAAGGTGGAGAGGGTACCACGCTCTTCGACGAGATGGGTGAGGGTGATGGCGTCACAGGGGGGGGGGGATTTCAAAATTTTCAAAATGGCGTCGCGCGCATTTCGTATTGGCGCCACCTACCGGGTGTTTAAGATACTTTGAGTCCGCGTCGGTATTTGGGGTCCGTGTTGGTATTTGGGGCCCGCGTCGGTAAATTTCCTAGGTTTTTCATACATTTCGTATTGGCGCCACCTGGTGGATGTTGGATTTTTAAGATAGTTTGGGTCCGCGTTGGTATTTGGGGCCCGTATCGGTAAATTTCCTAGGTTTTTTCATACATTTCGTATTGACGCCACCTGGTGGATGTTTAAGGTACTTTGGGCACGCGTCGCCGCCGCGCAATCTCCTTACGCGTGCGGGGATCGGTGCGCAGGCGCGACCGCGACCGATTCGTGGAAATTCGCGTCTTCGACGATGATTTCTGAGAAAGAGGGTGGACCAGGAAAAAAGATTTTTTTCTCAGGAAATATTTGAATCGTGGGATCTATACAGCACACGTGCAATGATGTAAACATAGAACGATAATTATTGTAAATCAATCATCGCGATAGCCCATGGAATAAACACGACATTGCACCGTGCCATGCCGCGCACCTGGTGGATGTTGGATGTTTAAGATACTTTGGGTCCGCGTTGGTATTTGGGCCCACCTTGGTAAATTTTTTAGGTTTTCCATACATTTCGTATTGGCGACACCTGTCGGATGTTTAACCCTCTGTTGTCACACCTACTTTTTCGAACGCCGTTGTCACACTGGGTCAATTTGACCCTGTCAATTTTCAATCAGTTGTTATTTAAAAACTATTTGTTAAATTAAGTTTCAAAAATTCTGGGATAAAGTTTGAATATTGTAGAATATATGTCCATTGTTGAAAGTTGACACTTAATGTGTGATCATGTTTAAAAAAAATTTAAAACAATAAGAGTTCCGACAAAAAGACTTTTTGCTTAAAAATCATAACTTTTTAATTTTTAATATTTTTAGGAAAAAATTTACAGTTATACTCTTGGGATATGCTGCTTTGATAAAAAAAATAGTCCTATATCGGAGCATTCAAAAAGGTATTTATTGTGCAAACTGAATGGTGGCATCATTTGGGTTGAAAAACTCTTGCATTTGTATAGGAAATTTTTTTATTATTATTCCAAGAATATAAAATTTAATTTCAGCAATAACAATGTATGTTAAATTAAAAATAAGTCTATTACAGACTGCCACAGTCATTACATATATACCTAAGTACAAGTTATCTTTAATTTCGACCGTCTATTTAAACAATTTATGATATCGGCGCACATATTCGGTCATATAACAAATATTAAAAATTAATTCAACGCTATTTTGCGAATATAATGTTGTGAGTTTATTTCCAACGTTTCGGTCAAAATTCTGATCATCTTCAAGGAAAGTTAATAAAATCAAAAAATATATTGCGTGTGCTGTTGAAGTTAGTCACTACCGTTTAAAATGAAACGTGGGACTCGTGAGCCGGTTTACTGGTGACTGAGGTAAACAATAGACAAACCAAGAGCATGTAGAAGGTGAACTAAGATATGGTCAGAAGAGACCGTTCAAAATTATGAATACTATAAACTCTCCAAATTTTACTGCCTTGAAAACTAACATTTTAGGTGTTGAACACACTAATAGGTGTTGAACAGCACTAATTACATACCATTAAAAAGATATGTAAAGCCGTCAGATCATAGACATTAAATTAGAGAGATTCAATGGAGAAATACATCATAAGACATTACTTCCTCAGTAATGTTGCGTAGTAATTTGTATTTTAGGAGTTTCATACCTAAGATTTACGCTCGGCTGTTTAATCATATGCAAAGTCTCCAAAAGAATCCTCTGGTTCAAGTTAACTTCTCTATCAACCACTTTAACGCTGTCAAAGTCAAATCTATGATCAAATTCAAGTGAATGCTTAGTTAAAGCAGTATGTTGGAGGGGAGACGAAAAGATATTTCTTTTGTGTTCATAAATGCGTCTTTCTAAAAGTCTAGCAGTTTGTCCAATGTAAACCTGGTTACAACCCATGCAAGGAATTGAATATACAATGTTTGAGTTTTTACATAACGGTATTTTATCTTTTATCAAAATAGTGAAATACGTTACGCGTGCATAAGTATCACGGGACATGAACTCTTTCGTGAAATCGTACGAATCGTTGCGGGATATGATTCCACGGCTGCGTACCGAAGAACAGTGCTATGAATGGTTAATATCATGTGGCGAGTACTTGCACCTCATCCACGAGCATTTTAAGACCCGAAAAGTATCGGAATCGGAACAACAACGTTCGACATTACTTACGAGTAGTTTTGAAATAGTGCAAACGTGTGTTCGAAACAAAATAGCGTGCATAATCGCTGAACTGGACGCGCGAGACGCATTGCTCGCGTCATCGTCTTCCGATAACGATAGCGATGATGAGGAAAACCATTTATGGACGTTGCTGCAGTTGGATGACGAATCACTAACGATCGAGAGACATAAGATCCGCGACGTGTTAAGTGTACCAACATTATCCGAGTCGTCATGCATCAGCATCTTTCAACATGGATTTATGCAATTGTCGCGCGAACATCGTCAAGTGTTACGTTATATCGCGCGATACAGTACTGTGTGTAAATGCACATTACATTGCATCGTTGCTGATAAGGACGTGTACCTTAAGCGTACGAAGTACATTACCGCGATCGTGTGTACGCCGGTAACGCTTCTACATGACATTGAGAACGGAATGGTCGAAGTACTGAAAGTACTGAGTCCTGATACAACAACAATTCCAGCGAATAGGTTTTTGGGTCGGGAATTGGCCCGATATTTGGACGATCGTACGGGCTTGCCGCTAAACTCGACACTCGTCCTTCTACCGCTGAGTTTTCGATTTCCGGATTGCGAGTATGATCGTATCACCTGGAAAAGCCGCATCATGAAATCAGGTGAAATCGAGAGTCTCTGGGAAGTTAGCTATTTGTGAAGAAGTGAACTCTTTGTGAATAAGTGAATATGGAGGGGTTCATGGACACGTACAGGGTTTTGTCCCGGATGTCTAAGCTTTTACGCAGAATTGCGGAATTCCGAGACTGGACTGATCATTGCGACACGTGCCTGCAGCTCATTGACGAGTACCAGTGCAGCGGAGGAGTTTCCGTGGCCGCGAAACAACGCATGGTGTCGCTGATCGCGCGAATAAAGACATTGCGCGTGACCGTGCGGGAACAGTTTTCGCGAGTAGGATGTGGGGATTCGGCTCGACCGATGGCACCTAAAGTCGTATGGGAAGACGTGGAATCCGCGTTTATTGGACGTATTTCAACCGGCGCTGTCATCAACGTGGGACACGTCGATACGCGTCGATTTTTTAGAGGGTGCTCGACGAACTGTAATCTCGCGCGTTACGGACGCTATCACGACGCATAAGAGCGTGTCCGTGAATACAAACTTGAACGCGGAGTTTATCTTGGGTGAAAATACGGACATGAAAAGTTTCGGTACGCGAAATCGTGTACTGTTAATGACTTCGAACGTGCGCGAGTAGTACTCGAAGTACGTGATCGATCGCTCCCACGCTAGTGATGCTCGAGGAGTTTCAATATCGCCACAGTGGATGGACCCTAAGGGCTGTGCTAAATATTCTAGTGAATATTAATAAGCATAATTCACTTCGAGCCGATTGCGACATACCGCTTCCGCACGCCGTCGTGCTGAAAAAAGGCGGTTGTGAACGTAAAGAGCGGGGACAATGCGTGCTTTTAGTGGTCTGTCGTCGCCCGTTTGTATCCTGCTGCTACGAACGTGAGTAGGATCTCATCGTATCCACACTACTCGGAGGTGCTTCGCACGCAGGATATGACTGTTCCCGTGACGTTGGACCAGCTGGCCAAGTTCGAGAGGTTCAACGACGTATCCGAAACGTGTACACGTGGTCGGACGGAAACTGCGTGCCTCTGCGTTTGACCGAGGACAAGCGAGAGAGAGAGAGAGAGAGAGAGAGACACGCGAACCTACTACTGATGCAGGATCCCAAGGAGCCTCAACTTTATCATTTCGCGTGCATTCGCAGCATGTCGAGACTGATTTCGAAGCAGCTCGGCAATCATAGGCATCAAGTATTCCTTTGCGAAAGGTGAGTAAAATACGGAATATTTCAATCGATGTATTATTTATTCTTATGTTCTATTATTAATGCTATTGTTATCGTTGCAGATGTCTCAACTTCTTCCATTCGTCCGAGCAATTGACCAAGCACAACGTGGACTGCCAGCGTCTGAACAAGTGTGCCGTCGAATTGCCGTCCCTGGATGATAAATGGTTGCAGTTCAAGAACTTCAAAAATAAGGAACGAGCGCCATTCATCGCGTACGCGGACTTCGAATGTATGCTGGAGGACGTCGAGCCTGCGGAGCGGAGTCGTACGTACACGTATCAGCAACACAGAGCGTACAGCGTGGGATACTACGTTCATTGTTCCACCGACACGTCTCTGTGCCGTTATCACGCGTATCGTCACGACTTCGTGTGCGTGAAGTGGTTCGTGCAGGAACTACGTGACTTTGCGAACATTGCGTATTCGTGGTTGCGGAACGCGAAACCGATGAACTCGTTGACGAGACAACAACGTCTCAGTTTTGAAAACGCGATTGTGTGTCATGTGTGCGGACAACCCTTCGTCGACAAGGACAAAAAAGTGCGCGACCATTGTCACTCGACGGAGGAGTACGAGAAACCCATTGTATAGTATGTTTGCATGTTGTATGTTTATATGTTTGCATGTACATATGTATATACGTTTCTTTCTTTTGTTCATGTTATTTATTTATTTATGAATATCTAATATATGTATAGCGTAGAATAGCCAAAATTGTATTTTATACGTGTTAGTATATATGTATATATTTTTTCTTACTTTATTAAGATTAATTGTACGCATATACGAGATGAAGAAGGAGAATGGGAATAATTGAATAAATGGGCAATGTATATATTTATATATATTTATATGTATTTATTTATTTATTTATTTCAGTAACACATAGTGCGTTTATAATCGGGAATCATAGAATATCCTTGTCGCTTATCCACGAGTTCCGCGACGAATCAAATCCAAGCCATTTAACGTACACCTGGTTTCCCTTGCGACGAATAATCTTCTCGACTAGATGGACGTCCGGATTCGCGACCGAATGCAGTTCGTACTCGTAGAATCCACCCGAGATCGGCCCTCCCACGGAATCGCGCAGAATGTACGTCACCGAGTAGGTTAGTTGTACGGTTACGATTTCGAACACCTCGGTCGACCAGTTCGGAGTGTACCCGTTCTCGAAGAGGGTCTTGAACTTGCTCACGCGTACCTTGTCACCGACTTTGAATTTTGCGCGTCGTCGAATACCTTTCGATAAGGAGGGTGAGAGGGGTTCATTCGCGGCGAACGACAAACGCGACGCGGGGGTCACGTCAACGGGTCGGGCGTTGATCGTTCGGTGCTTGCGATGATTGTAGGTGTGTACGAGCGTAGGTAACAGGTCGATCCAACGATAGGACGCGTTCAAGAAGAATTGTTTCCACATGAGGTTTTTTCAGCGTAGGATTGAAACGTTCAACGATCGACGCTTTCATCACGCTGTGCGTGGAGTAGTGGTTGATCTCGCGGGTCTTCACACATCGTTGAAACTCCGCGTTGTAAAACTACTTACCCGTGTCGGTTTGTAAATTTCGCGGACATCTATCGCTCTACCGCAATATGATCGTGAACGCGGCAGTCACGTCGTGTCCGCTTTTTGTTTTCACGGGTACGGCCCATGCATAGGGTAATTGTGGGAGAGTTGCCGCACGTTACGCAAAATTGTCACCGTGTTTAAATTTTGCAATGAAAATGTTTTCCAAGGATACATATTATTAGTTCAACATCTTGTGATTCTACTAGCATTAAAGAAAATCAAAATTTTAATATTTGTCACCCTTAAAAAATTGAAACTAAAAACATCCTTTGGTAGGAGAGACGCCGCACATGCGGGAGTGGTGCCGCATTTCGAAATACGTTTAATTTTCGATTCAAACTTGTTAATTCTAACTTTTTATATAAAAAAAAAATAGTAAAAACAAAGTAAAATGAAACATTTTTATTTTATACAATTATAAAATTGGAAAATTAAATGGGTACAGTAGGAACAGATATTATTTCTGCTTTTCGAATTTTTTTTTTACATTCAGTTGGCATCTTGAGATTAAAATAAAAAAAATGTGAAAAAAGAGTACATAGTGTATAACTATACGCGACGTATAACTATTCAAAACTACAAAATTTGTAATAGTGTTGATTTGGGTCAAGCAAGAGCGTGTTTCCTGTATTACAGTTAAAGATTTTGCTGTTTTTCGAGGTAAGCCTAGCGTACTTTGCCTGAATAGTTATACGTCGCGTCTATTTTTACTAATATAGTAGCTAAAAATTCATAGTTTTTCTTGATACAACATTTGTAATACGTTAAAGGGACCATGTAGAATATTTCCTTGGCAGAATAGGTTACTTTCGACATAGCATGTCGAAATACGAAAGTGCGGCGCCTCTCCCGGGCATTTCGGATAGACGCCGCACTTTTATGACGCACTTTGATACTGTACTGTTTCGGAAACTAAGTCGATTTAAATGATGCTTCTAATGTTTAAAACACCTAAAAAGTTTTTTAATATATACTTGGAAAACATTTTCATTGCAAAATTTAAACACGGTGACAATTTTGCGTAACGTGCGGCAACTCTCCCACAATTACCCTATGCATGGGCCGTACCCGTGAAAACAAAAAGCGGACACGACGTGACTGCCGCGTTCACGATCATATTGCGGTAGAGCGATAGATGTCCGCGAAATTTACAAACCGACACGGGTAAGTAGTTTTACAACGCGGAGTTTCAACGATGTGTGAAGACCCGCGAGATCAACCACTACTCCACGCACAGCGTGATGAAAGCGTCGATCGTTGAACGTTTCAATCCTACGCTGAAAAAACCTCATGTGGAAACAATTCTTCTTGAACGCGTCCTATCGTTGGATCGACCTGTTACCTACGCTCGTACACACCTACAATCATCGCAAGCACCGAACGATCAACGCCCGACCCGTTGACGTGACCCCCGCGTCGCGTTTGTCGTTCGCCGCGAATGAACCCCTCTCACCCTCCTTATCGAAAGGTATTCGACGACGCGCAAAATTCAAAGTCGGTGACAAGGTACGCGTGAGCAAGTTCAAGACCCCCTTCGAGAACGGGTACACTCCGAACTGGTCGACCGAGGTGTTCGAAATCGTAACCGTACAACTAACCTACTCGGTGACGTACATTCTGCGCGATTCCGTGGGAGGGCCGATCTCGGGTGGATTCTACGAGTACGAACTGCATTCGGTCGCGAATCCGGACGTCCATCTAGTCGAGAAGATTATTCGTCGCAAGGGAAACCAGGTGTACGTTAAATGGCTTGGATTTGATTCGTCGCGGAACTCGTGGATAAGCGACAAGGATATTCTATGATTCCCGATTATAAACGCACTATGTGTTACTGAAATAAATAAATAAATAAATACATATAAATATATATAAATATATACATTGCCCATTTATTCAATTATTCCCATTCTCCTTCTTCATCTCGTATATGCGTACAATTAATCTTAATAAAGTAAGAAAAAATATATACATATATACTAACACGTATAAAATACAATTTTGGCTATTCTACGCTATACATATATTAGATATTCATAAATAAATAAATAACATGAACAAAAGAAAGAAACGTATATACATATGTACATGCAAACATATAAACATACAACATGCAAACATACTATACAATGGGTTTCTCGTACTCCTCCGTCGAGTGACAATGGTCGCGCACTTTTTTGTCCTTGTCGACGAAGGGTTGTGCGCACACATGACACACAATCGCGTTTTCAAAACTGAGACGTTGTTGTCTCGTCAACGAGTTCATCGGTTTCGCGTTCCGCAACCACGAATACGCAATGTTCGCAAAGTCACGTAGTTCCTGCACGAACCACTTCACGCACACGAAGTCGTGACGATACGCGTGATAACGGCACAGAGACGTGTCGGTGGAACAATGAACGTAGTATCCCACGCTGTACGCTCTGTGTTGCTGATACGTGTACGTACGACTCCGCTCCGCAGGCTCGACGTCCTCCAGCATACATTCGAAGTCCGCGTACGCGATGAATGGCGCTCGTTCCTTATTTTTGAAGTTCTTGAACTGCAACCATTTATCATCCAGGGACGGCAATTCGACGGCACACTTGTTCAGACGCTGGCAGTCCACGTTGTGCTTGGTCAATTGCTCGGACGAATGGAAGAAGTTGAGACATCTGCAACGATAACAATAGCATTAATAATAGAACATAAGAATAAATAATACATCGATTGAAATATTCCGTATTTTACTCACCTTTCGCAAAGGAATACTTGATGCCTATGATTGCCGAGCTGCTTCGAAATCAGTCTCGACATGCTGCGAATGCACGCGAAATGATAAAGTTGAGGCTCCTTGGGATCCTGCATCAGTAGTAGGTTCGCGTGTCTCTCTCTCTCTCTCTCTCTCTCTCGCTTGTCCTCGGTCAAACGCAGAGGCACGCAGTTTCCGTCCGACCACGTGTACACGTTTCGGATACGTCGTTGAACCTCTCGAACTTGGCCAGCTGGTCCAACGTCACGGGAACAGTCATATCCTGCGTGCGAAGCACCTCCGAGTAGTGTGGATACGATGAGATCCTACTCACGTTCGTAGCAGCAGGATACAAACGGGCGACGACAGACCACTAAAAGCACGCATTGTCCCCGCTCTTTACGTTCACAACCGCCTTTTTTCAGCACGACGGCGTGCGGAAGCGGTATGTCGCAATCGGCTCGAAGTGAATTATGCTTATTAATATTCACTAGAATATTTAGCACAGCCCTTAGGGTCCATCCACTGTGGCGATATTGAAACTCCTCGAACATCACTAGCGTGGGAGCGATCGATCACGTACTTCGAGTACTACTCGCGCACGTTCGAAGTCATTAACAGTACACGATTTCGCGTACCGAAACTTTTCATGTCCGTATTTTCACCCAAGATAAACTCCGCGTTCAAGTTTGTATTCACGGACACGCTCTTATGCGTCGTGATAGCGTCCGTAACGCGCGAGATTACAGTTCGTCGAGCACCCTCTAAAAAATCGACGCGTATCGACGTGTCCCACGTTGATGACAGCGCCGGTTGAAATACGTCCAATAAACGCGGATTCCACGTCTTCCCATACGACTTTAGGTGCCATCGGTCGAGCCGAATCCCCACATCCTACTCGCGAAAACTGTTCCCGCACGGTCACGCGCAATGTCTTTATTCGCGCGATCAGCGACACCATGCGTTGTTTCGCGGCCACGGACACTCCTCCGCTGCACTGGTACTCGTCGATGAGCTGCAGGCACGTGTCGCAATGATCAGTCCAGTCTCGGAATTCCGCAATTCTGCGTAAAAGCTTAGACATCCGGGACAAAACCCTGTACGTGTCCATGAACCCCTCCATATTCACTTATTCACAAAGAGTTCACTTCTTCACAAATAGCTAACTTCCCAGAGACTCTCGATTTCACCTGATTTCATGATGCGGCTTTTCCAGGTGATACGATCATACTCGCAATCCGGAAATCGAAAACTCAGCGGTAGAAGGACGAGTGTCGAGTTTAGCGGCAAGCCCGTACGATCGTCCAAATATCGGGCCAATTCCCGACCCAAAAACCTATTCGCTGGAATTGTTGTTGTATCAGGACTCAGTACTTTCAGTACTTCGACCATTCCGTTCTCAATGTCATGTAGAAGCGTTAACGGCGTACACACGATCGCGGTAATGTACTTCGTACGCTTAAGGTACACGTCCTTATCAGCAACGATGCAATGTAATGTGCATTTACACACAGTACTGTATCGCGCGATATAACGTAACACTTGACGATGTTCGCGCGACAATTGCATAAATCCATGTTGAAAGATGCTGATGCATGACGACTCGGATAATGTTGGTACACTTAACACGTCGCGGATCTTATGTCTCTCGATCGTTAGTGATTCGTCATCCAACTGCAGCAACGTCCATAAATGGTTTTCCTCATCATCGCTATCGTTATCGGAAGACGATGACGCGAGCAATGCGTCTCGCGCGTCCAGTTCAGCGATTATGCACGCTATTTTGTTTCGAACACACGTTTGCACTATTTCAAAACTACTCGTAAGTAATGTCGAACGTTGTTGTTCCGATTCCGATACTTTTCGGGTCTTAAAATGCTCGTGGATGAGGTGCAAGTACTCGCCACATGATATTAACCATTCATAGCACTGTTCTTCGGTACGCAGCCGTGGAATCATATCCCGCAACGATTCGTACGATTTCACGAAAGAGTTCATGTCCCGTGATACTTATGCACGCGTAACGTATTTCACTATTTTGATAAAAGATAAAATACCGTTATGTAAAAACTCCATCATTGTATATTCAATTCCTTGCATGGGTTGTAACCAGGTTTACATTGGACAAACTGCTAGACTTTTAGAAAGACGCATTTATGAACACAAAAGAAATATCTTTTCGTCTCCCCTCCAACATACTGCTTTAACTAAGCATTCACTTGAATTTGATCATAGATTTGACTTTGACAGCGTTAAAGTGGTTGATAGAGAAGTTAACTTGAACCAGAGGATTCTTTTGGAGACTTTGCATATGATTAAACAGCCGAGCGTAAATCTTAGGTATGAAACTCCTAAAATACAAAATTACTACGCAACATTACTGAGGAAGTAATGTCTTATGATGTATTTCTCCATTGAATCTCTCTAATTTAATGTCTATGATCTGACGGCTTTACATATCTTTTTAATGGTATGTAATTAGTGCTGTTCAACACCTATTAGTGTATGTAGAATTTACTACATTAGTAAAAATGTTAGTTTTCAAGGCAGTAAAATTTGGAGAGTTTATAGTATTCATAATTTTGAACGGTCTCTTCTGACCATATCTTAGTTCACCTTCTACATGCTCTTGGTTTGTCTATTGTTTACCTCAGTCACCAGTAAACCGGCTCACGAGTCCCACGTTTCATTTTAAACGGTAGTGACTAACTTCAACAGCACACGCAATATATTTTTTGATTTTATTAACTTTCCTTGAAGATGATCAGAATTTTGACCGAAACGTTGGAAATAAACTCACAACATTATATTCGCAAAATAGCGTTGAATTAATTTTTAATATTTGTTATATGACCGAATATGTGCGCCGATATCATAAATTGTTTAAATAGACGGTCGAAATTAAAGATAACTTGTACTTAGGTATATATGTAATGACTGTGGCAGTCTGTAATAGACTTATTTTTAATTTAACATACATTGTTATTGCTGAAATTAAATTTTATATTCTTGGAATAATAATAAAAAAAATTTCCTATACAAATGCAAGAGTTTTTCAACCCAAATGATGCCACCATTCAGTTTGCACAATAAATACCTTTTTGAATGCTCCGATATAGGACTATTTTTTTTATCAAAGCAGCATATCCCAAGAGTATAACTGTAAATTTTTTCCTAAAAATATTAAAAATTAAAAAAGTTATGTTATTAAGCAAAAAGTCTTTTTGTCGGAACTCTTATTGTTTTAAATTTTTTTTAAACATGATCACACATTAAGTGTGAACTTTCAACAATGGACATATATTCTACAATATTCAAACTTTATCCCAGAATTTTTGAAACTTAATTTAACAAATAGTTTTTAAATAACAACTGATTGAAAATTGACAGGGTCAAATTGACCCAGTGTGACAACGGCGTTCGAAAAAGTAGGTGTGACAACAGAGGGTTAAACATCCGACAGGTGTCGCCAATACGAAATGTATGGAAAACCTAAAAAATTTACCAAGGTGGGCCCAAATACCAACGCGGACCCAAAGTATCTTAAACATCCAACATCCACCAGGTGCGCGGCATGGCACGGTGCAATGTCGTGTTTATTCCATGGGCTATCGCGATGATTGATTTACAATAATTATCGTTCTATGTTTACATCATTGCACGTGTGCTGTATAGGACCCACGATTCAAATATTTCCTGAGAAAAAAATCTTTTTTCCTGGTCCACCCTCTTTCTCAGAAATCATCGTCGAAGACGCAAATTTCCACGAATCGGTCGCGGTCGCGCCTGCGCACCGATCCCCGCACGCGTAAGGAGATTGCGCGGCGGCGACGCGTGCCCAAAGTACCTTAAACATCCACCAGATGGCGTCAATACGAAATGTATGAAAAAACCTAGGAAATTTACAGATACCGGCCCCAAATACCAACGCGGACCCAAACTATCTTAAAAATCCAACATCCACCAGGTGGCGCCAATGCGAAATGTATGAAAAACCTAGGAAATTTACCGACGCGGGCCCCAAATACCAACGCGGACCCAAAGTATCTTAAAAATCCAACATCCACCAGGTGGCACCAATACGAAATGTATGAAAAACCTAGGAAATTTACCGACACGAGCCCCAAATACCAACACGGACCCCAAATACCGACGCGGACTCAAAGTATCTTAAACACCCGGTAGGTGGCGCCGATACGAAATGCGCGCGACGCCATTTTGAAAATTTTGAAATCCCCCCCCACCCTGTGACGTCATCACCCTCACCCATCTCGTCGAAGAGCGTGGTACCCCCTCCACCTTCCCCTCGCCCACGCGGTACCCCCCTCGCACCACCGCACCCCCTCGCCCTAGGGCTCAGAACTCTCATATTATACCTACTTTGAAGCATGACGAAACTATGAGTTTTTCTCGAAACGAATTTTACTTCGAAACTATGAAAGTCTTTTTATAAAAATAGTATTTATACTGCAGTACCTATTGTAAGCGATATTTAAATAGCGCACCGCCTTCCGAGTGCGGAAGCACATGTAAACGCGTCGTAGGCGGCAACAGCCAGGCAGAACAAAGTATGTGTCGATAGCGTGTAGACGTTAATCTGCGAGTTACAGTATTCTTTATAAATTCAAGTTTATTAAAATTGTGTTGGCATTATTATGCTGCAAGTTTAAAAATACACGTATTAATTCTAATTACGAAACGACTATATTTAATTTTACGGCTCCTACAGTTCTCAGAAGTAGGATAAAGAGACCACGTGTAGTTATAGGTTAGGAAAACCACATGTTGAGAGGATTATTGTCGTAGCAATTTTGTTTGCTGAACGAACTTTATTTGCTCTGGTACACTATTTAGGTGTAACGGTGTACCAAGCATTTGGTGAAAATTTAGAAACGTCTGTTTTAAAGAAAAACATGAATCACAGTGATCTGACCTTGGCGCAACTAAGAAGCGCGGCGAAGCGCGTTGGCGTTCCTGCCTCAGGTAGCAAAGCAGATTTGCTGATTAGATTGGATGCGGCTAGCCCTAATGATGCCTGGATGGAAATTTCGTTAGAAGATAGCCTTAATGACGAACAAACTGGTAGTCAGGAGAGTCTACGTGGTACAGCTGAAACACCGAATGATGCAGTAGGAAATTCAGCAGTCATTGAAATGAATTTCATGAGATGGGAAGCAGATCTAATGCGGAGGGAGCTTGAATTGGCTCGGCGAGAGAACGAGATTTTGAGAAATTCTCCACGGTCAGTAATACGCGTTTCCGATAGACCTCAGGTGGGCATCAAGGCCCTAGGTGATATGCTGAGTGACTTCGACGGCTCAGAATACACTTATCCTACTTGGGAAAAACAGGTTAGACAATTACGTACCACTTTTAATCTCGATGAGATTACCACCAAAGTTTTGATTGGTACTAAATTACGAGATAGAGCGTTGCAATGGTTACATTCCAAATCCGAACATATCGAGATGAGCCTCGAGATGCTTTTGTCCGAATTGAAAAAGATGTTTGACCATCAACCCAGTAAGTTGACGCTGAGAAAAAAATTTGAAGATAGACGGTGGAAACCAAATGAAAATTTCAGTGAATATTATCACGACAAAGTCATTATGGCCAACCGTATAGCTATCGAGGAGGAAGAGTTGGTAGACTTTCTACTAGACGGTATTTCTGATCCATTGTTGCGGAATCAAGCGAGAATGCAATGCTTTAAATCTCCTTCAGCATTGCTGATTGCATTCGAGAAAATTAGGCAGCAGTCTGATAGCAAGAAGAACGCTGCTGTGAATTCGCAACCAAAGAATAAAACGTATTCTAGTGCTGGGGAGCACCCTAGCACGATGACAGTGCGGTGTTTTAACTGTAACCAGGAGGGACACTGGTCTTCGTCGTGTCCCAAACCAAGACGAGAGAAAGGCACGTGTTATACATGCGGTGAAGCGGGTCCTAGTTTTAGAAATTGCCTCAAAACTACGACCGAGAGCCAAGCGAAAGCATCCACCAGTGGGACAACTGCTCTCATCGACCTACCCTACGAATCACCACCAGAAGAAGGGCCTCGCACTGCTGAGCCGAAAGGAGAGCTGTCAATCAGGACTCCGTTGACGGAAACAACCCACGGATGCTGTGTGCTGGTGACGGAGGCACTGGAACACGATTATTTTGTCGAAGCCCTAGTGGATACAGGCAGTGCCATTAACATTGTTACTGAGAGTACTTATTTGCAATATTTTAGTAAGTATGAAATGTCACGAGAGAAAAGCGAAACCAATTATGGAGGGTTAAACAAATCGCCTTTAGTAGTAAGTGGGTATATCACGCCTCGGATTCGTGTTAAATCAATACCTGATCATATTTTTACGGTAAGACTTGCTGTTGTACCTGATTCTACTATGACATATGCACTCCTGTTGGGACGGGAGTTTATTCGGCAGCCAGGATTAACTCTAATCCTTAATGAGACTGATTCTATAAGACTAACATATAATATACCTGTTACTGATATTTTAAATATAGAGGTTGCTGAAAGTACTGGCGAACTGGATGCCGTCGCAGAGGATCTAGATATTTCACTTCCTTATAAGACTAAGGATGAGTTGTTGACCTTACTTGATGTTTATGTACATTCCGAAGACGGTACTGGCAAGGTCGATTATGAGTTTACTATCACTCTCGTAGACTCAAGGTAAATCATTTTATTTTACTCCAAGGCGCTTATCTTGGCACGAGAGAATGAGGTTAAGGAGATTATCCGCGATTTATTGAAAAGAGGAATAATCAGGCCAAGCAATTCTAATTGTTGTTGTCCGATAGTATTAATTAAGAGAAGGGGTAAGCGTCCCCGATTGTGCGTTGATTTTCGCGTATTGAATAAGCTTACTGTTAAGAATAGATTCCCCCTTCCGTTAATTGAGGACCTAATTGCTCGCTTAGCAAGCAGTTCTTTCTATACTATCCTTGACCTTAAAGACGGATTTTATCAAGTAACGGTGGCTGAAGACTCTATCAAATACACTTCTTTTGTCACTCCGGACGGTCAGTATGAATATGTTAAAATGCCATTTGGACTGGCTAACGCGCCAGCTGCATTCCAACGGTTTATTAATCTAGTCTTCAAACCTTTACTTGATGCGGGAGAGGTCCTCATATATCTCGATGATATTTTAATAGCTACCAGCACCATCGAGAAAAATTTAAGCATTTTACGTGACGCTCTGGAATTGTTATCGAAGCATGGTTTACGACTTAATTTCCGGAAATGCCATTTCTTGAAGCGGAGTATCGAGTATTTAGGTTACAGAATCTCAGAAAGCGGAGTAACTTTGAATAAATCTAATGTCGAAGCCATTCACTCATTCCCACAACCAACCACGACTAAACAGGTGCAGCGTTTTTTGGGTCTGGCAAGCTATTTCCGCAAGTTTGTACCGGACTTCGCTTTAATTGCTAAGCCACTCTATGATCTTATAAAAACTAATGTACCGTTCCACTTTGGTGCAGCAGAGTTAACTGCGTTTGAGACGCTTCGCGACCTATTAATCAACACGCCAGTGTTGGCTTTTTATAATCCGACGGCTAAGACGGAATTACATACAGACGCGAGCTCGTACGGTTACGGAGCTATTCTATTACAACAACAACGAGATTTATTAATGCGCCCTGTCCTGTACTTCAGTCGGCGAACTACCGAGATAGAAAGTCGATATCACAGTTATGAGTTGGAAATGATGGCAATTATCTCTGCGTTAGAACGATTTCGAGTCTACCTGCAAGGAATGAATTTTACTATTGTGACTGACTGTAGTGCCGTGAAATTGGCCCTTAGTAAAAGGGATATTAATCCTCGTATTAGTCGATGGGCAATGATTCTACAGAACTATTCTTTCGAAATAATACATCGGACATCCGATCGCATGCGTCATGTGGATGCGTTAAGCAGAAATGTACTGTTCATTGAACCGTTATCTTTTGAACAAATTCTAGTCTATAAACAATTGCACGACCCCGTGATCAAACATATTCATAAGGAACTAGAAATTCGCGAGAGCGATAAAGTTGAGTTGCGTAACGGCGTAGTATATAAAAAGTATGATAAGAATCTTCTATTTTATGTCCCAGAATCAATGATACGTGATGTCATACAAATGTGCCATGATGATGTTGGGCATGTAGGTTTAGAAAAGATCGTTGATCTAATTGTCAAGTGCTATTGGTTTCCAGGCATGCGTGCGCAAGTAAAGGAACACATCGACAATTGTTTTAAATGTTTGACATATTCTGTCCACCCGGGAAAGCCTGAAGGCCAGTTGCACCTTTATGATAAAGGCATTCGACCTTTTGAGACTATCCACGTGGACCATTAGAGGTAGCTCGTTGACATCTCACGAATTTTCTGACTTGTTAACCGAATTAAATATTACACATGTTAAAGTGGCCAGTGCTACCCCAAGGACTAATGGCCAGATCGAGCGGGTCAACCGTTTCTTACGATCGATATTAGCAAAGATTAGTACCGATGAAACCTGGGATAAGGCTTTAATTAAGGCCCAATTTTCTATAAATAATACCCATCATAAGGCTATTGGCACTACGCCTAGTTTATTACTGTTTGGCTGTGAACAATTTGGTTTCATTGATGACGATTTACGCGATTACTTGCGAACTGCCCTCGATACCAAAGTAGACCGCGAGCAACTTAGAAGCGATGCTATTATACAAAATCGGCGCCTACAGGACTATAATAAGCATGTATACGACCAAAAGCATAAGAAACCGCGAGTCTATGCCGTAGGCGATTATGTGATGATAACAAATAATGTAACTACAGCGGGAGTAAATCATAAACTACTACCGAAGTTCAAGGGGCCGTATGAGGTGAAAAAGGTGCTTGATAGAGATAGATATATTATCGGCGATGTCGATGGATTTCAATTAAGTAACAAGCCATTTACGGGGACCTTTAGTCCTGATAGAATGAAGCCCTGGATTCGATGTGTTAATCCTGAAACTGAAACTGAAACGGAACATTGTGATAATGTACATGGTCGAGCCGACCCTGAAGTCAGGACGGCCGAGCTGTAAGCGATATTTAAATAGCGCGCCGCCTTCCGAGTGCGGAAGCACATGTAAACGCGTCGTAGCCGGCAACAGCCAGGCAGAACAAAGTATGTGTCGATAGCGTGTAGACGTTAATCTGCGAGTTACAGTATTCTTTATAAATTCAAGTTTATTAAAATTGTGTTGGCATTATTATGCTGCAAGTTTAAAAATACACGTATTAATTCTAATTACGAAACGACTATATTTAATTTTACGGCTCCTACACTATATTAGTATTTTATTTATTAGAGTTAAAATAAGTCACAGATAGAACTATGTTATGGTGAATATCACTTTGAAAAATCCTATGAGCTTTTCGGATGAGCTAACGTTTATGTTCAACGTTTAAATTTATCCGAACAAGTGAACGTATTTCGTTTATCTAGACACATTCTAGTCTTCATTTATCTTTATATATATATGTTTATTTGTTTCCCCTTGGGGATTACAATCCTTTCTTCCTCCTCTCTTCTTTACATTTCCCTTAACCTAACCCTTAACCTAATCCTTAGTCTACTCCTTACATCTATTCCTTAAACCTAAACCTCGCCCGCTCGTTCGCTCTCCCGCTCGCTCGCTCGCCCGCTCGCCCGCTCTCCTCCGTCACGCACGCCTTCCTCACCCCCCCTTCCCTATCCTTTGACCTCCGCTTCCGCACGCCACCACTCACTCTCATTCCTTCCTCACCCATTCCTCCACTCCTTCCCCTCTCCTTTCTTCCACATTCCTCATCCACTTCTCCCCCCCCCCTCGTCATCCAGTACCTCCCCTACCCTCTCCTGCCACCCTCCTTCCTCCCAACCCATACATTCCTCCCATACATGCTCCCACGTTTCTTCCTTCCACCCGCATACCCTGCACTTCCTCTTTTCTTCCTCCTCCCAGTATTTCCCTCCCCTCATCCCATTCCCCAATCTAAATTTCGCCACCCTTTGCCACCTGCTTTCTCCCCATCCCTTCCTCAAGTATCCTGGCACCCCTTTCCCTTTCACCACCTTGTACCATCTATTGTACTCCGACTCTCTGATCCTTTTCCACCTTTCCTCCTCCTGCATTCTTCTTTCCCTTCGTACCAATTCTTCCCCCCTCAGCTCCCCCCTCCCCTCGCTCTTTCTATCCCCTCTATCGTCCACCCCCTTTCCTCATAGTACTCCTTCCTTTCCTTTTCCCACCCTCCCAGCACTTTCCCCCTCTTCGCTCTTCCCTTAATCTCCTCCCAGAACCTCCTTGCCAGTTCCCCCCCACCCCCCTCCTCCAACTTCCTTTCATATCCCCAAGCCCTCATCCCCGCCTTCCCTCTCAACATCTCCCTCTGCATCTCCTCCCTGACCATATATCCTGGAGTACACCTTTCCACCCCCAACACCCACTTCAAAAATCTTTCCTGCAATCCCTCAACTCTGTCCCTACCCTTCCACCCCCATACCTCCACTCCATAACTCACCGTAGTCCATACCAACTTCTCGAACAACCATACTCTCTTCCCCCAATCCTTCCCGAACCGCCTCTTCCCTATCCCCCACACCTGCCCCATCACTGCTGCCCCCTTCGTTACCCTTTCCCCTACATGTGCCTCCTGCCCCCCATTCCTCATCAGCGTGTACCCCAGATATTTAAATTCCTTTACTTCCTCCACCACCTTTCCCTTCCACCTCCACGTCATCTTCTTCCACCTCCCTCCCCCCTTTCTACACCTCATCATCTTTGTTTTCTTCACGTTCACCTGCATCCCCTTCTTATCCAAATAACTTTCCATCTTTCCCATCATCTCTCTCATCCCTTCCTCGTCCTCCGCCAACACCGCAATATCGTCCGCGTATGCCAACGTGTAGATTTTACTTCCCCCCACCTTCACCCCTCCCCACCCCACTTCTCCAACTCCTCGTCTACATCCGCCAACAGCAAAGTGAACAGGCTGGGGCTCAAAGGACACCCCTGCCTCACCCCCCTTGCCGTCCAAAAGTCCTTCCCTTCCTCCTCTCCCACCCTTACCCTACTTACCGTCTCCCTCAACATCTCCTCACACCTCCCCACTAGCCCCTCCCTCACTCCCCTCTCCCTCATTGCCCTAACTAACACCTCCCGGTCCACTGAGTCAAATGCTGCCTTCATGTCCAGGAACAGCACTATCAGCCCCCCCCTTTCCTTTCTACCTGCCTGTTAATTAGGTAGTTCAAAACGTATACACAGTCAATGCACCCCATCCCCCTCCTGAACCCCGCCTGACTTGGTGGCAAAATCCCTTTCTCCTCTACCTCTTTTCTCAGTCTCTCCGCTAACACAGACGCATACACCTTATATGCAGTCTGTGTCAACGTCACTCCCCTATATTCGTCTACCCTGTTTCCCACCCCTTTCTTCACCACCGGCACCACTACTCCTACCCTCCAGTCTTCCAACCAACCCTCCCCCTTCCACACCCTGTCACAAACCTCCCCCAAGACATTCTTCCACCTCTATCCCCCCATACTTCCAAACTTCATTGGGTATTCCGTCTCCCCCATCGCCTTCCCATCCTTCAACCCCCTCACTACCCTTCTTATCTCCTCCTTTTCTATATCCCCCTCCTCATCCTCACCCCTCCCTATTTCTGCCCCCTTTCTTACCCTCCACTCCACCCCCCCTAACAACTCCCTGAAATACTCGTCCCATTCCTCTATTTTTATCCCATCATTTACCCCCCTTCTCCTCTTTCTCTCCCTATTTACTACCTTCCATACCTGCTCCTCCGTTCTTATCCCCTCCACCTCCTTCTCCCACCTATCCACCTCCTTTTTCTTCTTTTCCTCACATATCCTCATGTATTCCTTTTTCCTCTCCTTATAATCCTTCCCATCCCCCCTTCCCTTCTCCACCTCCTTAGCTCTCTCCTCACCCTCCCCTTCTCCTCACTGCACTCTCTGTCCCACCACCCCCCCTTGTTTCCCCTCTGCCCTCCCTCCCCTGCCTTCCCCATCGCCCCTCTCACTCTTTCCTTCAATTCCGCCCATTCCTCCTCTATTCCTCTCTCTTCCCCGTCTCTTTTACCAAACTTCCTTGCAAAATCCTCCCTTCCCTCCGCTGTCCAGTTTCCTCTCCCCCCTCTCTTCCCCCCACCCTTCTTCCTCCTCTCCCCCTGCTCCCCTACTTCTCCCCTCAGCCATACCACCACCGGGTGGTGATCTGAATCTATTCTCTCCGCTACCTCCAACCTTTCCACCCTCTCCCTTGTTTCCTCATTCCCCACTACATAATCTATCACCGAATTCCCCCTCCCCCCTGTATATGTCCATTCTCCCTCCTCATCCCCCTCTACATTTCCGTTCATAATTCCCCACCCCCTCTCCCCCAAATATCTACATAATCTTCTCCCCTCTCCATTTACCACCCCATCCTTCGACCTCCTGCTCCCCCCTCCTCTTCTCTCACCCACCATATCCTTCCCCCTTCCCTCCCTGTCCTCGCATTAAAGTCTCCCCCAATTACCATTCTCACTCCCTCCTCTTTCTCCTCTATCCACTCCCCCAATTCCTCCAGCTTCCTTTGCAAGTCCTTGTTGACATATATCCCTATAACTCTCCACCACCCCCCCCCCAATTTCACTTTCCCCACCATTACCCCTTCCCCTCCCCCTTCTTCCCCCTGCCCTATTTCGATTCCCCTTCTCACCCCTATTAACATTCCCCCTATCGCTCTTCCTTTCTTGCTTTCCCTCCTGGCCCACTGTTTTTCCCACACATAACCCTTCGGTAATCTACCCCTTACATACTCCCATTCCCTCTCCTCTACCCACGTTTCACTCATCACCACCACCTCCCATTCCTCTAAACCCTTCCAAAATTCCTCATCTTTGTTTCTCACCCCCGCCACGTTCCAAAACGCGACCTTATACCTCCCTTTTCCTTGTTTTATTTCCCCTCCCAACCTACCCTCCCCCTCCCCCTATCCCTTAACATTCGTTTCCCTGTTCCTCACACCACCTTTCCCGTAATTCATCCCACCTTCTCATCTTCCCGTTTACCCACATTTTCATATATCCTACTTGCACCTTCTTCCCCCCTTCCCTTTCCTTCTCCGCCTCTCTTTCCACCTTCCACCTTGCCCTCCTTACTTCCTCCGTTAAGTCGTCATCTATCCTTTCCCTCCTGCCCTTCAGTTTTTTCCTCGCCTCCATCAAGTGATGAAAGTTCCTCTTCTCCTCCCTCCCCGCCAGCTTCACCAAAACCAGTCCGCTCCCTTCTTTTCCCGTTCTCCCTACCCTTCTCACCTCCTTTATTCCTTCATCCCCCATTCCCATCCTCGCCCATAACTTCTTCACTTCTTTTTCCACCTCTTCTCCACCCCCCATCCCCCTTACCACTACGTTATTCCTTCTCTCCTCCCTCTCTTTTTTGTCCTGTCTTAATTCCATTCTCCTCAGTCTCAACATACACTCTCCCTCATCCCCTCCACCCTCCTTCCCCCTGCTACCTATCCCTCCCTTTTCCTCTTCCCACCTCTCTACCTTCCTTATCATCTCTTCCACCCTCTCATCCCTCTCTTCCAACCTCTCTAACTTTTCCTCCATCTCTTCCCTCCTCTTTTTCTCCTCTCTCCTCTCCTCCTCCCATCTCCTCCTTTCCTCCCTCCACTCTTTCATCACCTGTTTTCTTTCTTCCCCTTCCTTCTTCATCTCCCCTAACATCTCCCTCATCTCCTTCCACATTTCCTCTTTCTCCTCCCTCACCTCCTTCATCAGTTCCCTCATCATCTCCATCATCTTTCCCATCTCATCCTTTTCCCTGCTCCCCCCCCCTCTGCCTCCTGTCCTCCGGTGAGCGCATCGTCTTTACGCTCTTTTTGAACCCTATACTCTTCCCCTCCTCCTCCGTCCCTTCCTCCCCCTCCCTCTCCTTCCTCTTTTTCCCCCAATAACTGTCCAGATTCCCTGCACTGCTCCCCACACTACTCACACTACTCACGCTCTCCTTCCTTTTTCTTTCCTCCCTTTCCAACTTTCCTTTTTCCTTCCCTATTCCATCATCATTCCCCTTCCCCCTTCCCTTCCCTCCCCTCCCTTATTCCCCTCCATTTAACCTCTCCCTCCTCTTCTACCCTCCGTTGCCCTCCTATTCCTGTCACTTTATCCTTTCTTCTATTTCCTTCCTAGATAGCGCTCGATCTTCCGTTTAATAAGTGGATAGTGCAAGTGGCCCAATTACGGATGGTGTCCGTATTACGGTCCTTCCTACTCCTTTTCAAATCTCCCGCCTCTTCCTAGCTTCTAATTCTTGTCCTGTCCGACAGATCCCTCTGCCTCCTTTCCCTATTCCCTTTACACTCCCTTTAAACCTCCCCACTTCCTCACCTCCGCCCCACCTTCACCACTCACTCTCTCTCCTTTCCTTCCACTCTTCACTCCCTCTTCCTTCACCCACTTCGCAGCACCAAGCACACAACCTTTCTCGCTCGCGTCCGGAACCGGAAGTTTATCTTTATACTTAATTTCATTATATTTTTAAATATTTTTTGTTCCAGAATTGTTCGAAATACATTGTCCCTCAAAGTTGACAACTCCTACCGGTTTCTAGGAAAACTGCGTCCACACATTAATTTTTATCTTCAACACTATTAAATATATTGATTTCATTCCTTTTTTATTTTAATTTCAACGAATAGTTTTTCCTTTTGACTAAAAGCTACAATAGCTTTGTGTCGATTTTCAACCTATCTGCGAAGATACTTTTCACTAATTAGCTCCTGTTATCTTTGAGTCAAAAGTTTTATTTGTTAAAGTTTATCAATTGTGCCTTAAAAGCCCTTATGATGAGGTACTTATTGTGAAATTTCACATATCTGTAGTAACAGACTTTACCTATTTCTACCTGAGGGGTTCTTAAATATCACATAAAAGTCATAAAACAACAATACGTCCAATTAACGAGAAATTGCAGTTGACAAGGTTTTCTATCTTAATAATGAAATTACTTTCGAAGTACCAAACCAATTCAATCAGGATGATTGCCCATTGCGATTAAAATAAAAAAGATCAATGTCTATGCATTTAATAGGTTCGAAGACAAAAAATTGATCTGTGGAAGCAGCCTGCGAAAAACCGGTATAAGTTGTCAGTTTTGATGATCTGTACTTTTCAAACAATTCTGAAACTAGAAATATCATAAACAAGCCTGGCACATAGGTACGGAAGTCAACGAAATAACCTGGAATGATCCATATCCAAGTGACGGGCGGCTCGCCAGACGCGGCACTAACACATACTTAAACACGACGTGCGTAGCGCTCGAGCCCAGAGTTGGGCAAAATGTAATCTAATTACAACTTACAAATTACGATTAAAATGTAATTGTGTAGTTTATTACACATTGTTTTCTGTAATCGTTAATGTAGGTGGTTGACCACAATTTTATCAACGACCTAAATTAACGATTACAAAAAATAATGTATAATCAACTACACAATTACAGTTTAATCGTAATTTGTAAGTTGTAATCAGATTACATTTTGCCCAACTCTGCTTGAGCCCCCCTAACCGCGAAGACGCTAGTCCGTCATGGCCTTGTTAGCGTCGCGCGGTCTCCTTAACAACGGAAGGCACGCTGTGCGAAAGAAAAATTGGTAGGGGATGCAGGCGCGTGAGGGGCCCCTACGCTGGACAGCGCTGCCGTACAGCATACTGTCAGCTTCTTTGAAACCCTCAATAATATGTTCGGCAACTTAAATAGCAGAGCAGCTTATGATTGTAAGCCAAACAAGTGCGCGACTTCAAATGCATATACGGTAGTTAGAGATAACTTATTACAACAGCGCGACAGTGTCGTGAATTGGTTTGCTATTAGTCCAAAATGGTTTAAAGACATTGCCTTGTTTGTTAGGATTACGGCAATCTGTAAATGCCACGTTGCAGTTCTGGGATGATTTGCACGAGGATGGCGCGTTATTTCTAATGACATCGCGTGTGAACACCGATGTAGTAGAGAATCTTTTTTCCGTCCTCAGAATGCATGGTGGTAGTTACAACCAAAATCCTTCTGTAAAAGCGGTGCGTCTCGCGCTAAGGAAAAACATTGTACTAAATTTGAATAGGAATTCTGTAAATAGTAATTGTTTAACCGACGAGGACGAAACGCTTTTACAGGAGGATATGTTCTCACAGCAAGTTCCATCCGCGTTAGGCAATGATGCTGCATGCAGTCGCGATACAAATGTAACTGAGGAGTGCGACGCCATTGATAATCCAGATATGCAGGTGCTTGAAGATTTGATGGAATCATTGTCGACGTCAACGTGCTCCTTACAAACATGTGCAGTGGAGTATTTCGCTAGTTACGTTGCCAAAAAAAGCACGGACAAATCGCGTTGTCCCAGATGTCGCGCCATTTTCATTGATGCAGGTCGCAAATTTCAGCGCAATACGCAGATTTTAATAGCATTCTGGGCGTATATTGTAAGGGTGGAGAAAGAATTCGGGCACCTGGTAACACCGGCAGTAGAGTTTTCACATGTTTTTAAAATTATCAATGCTGTATTTGACCGTTTCTATCTAACATTATGCAGCGAAACAATCATTTTAGATAAACTGTTTCGGATTATAACTCACACTGTACATACAAAATATCCGAATTGGTTTGCCGACAGTGAATGTGCTGCACACCGTCAAGATATGGTTTATTTTGCAATGACGGTTAAAATCCATAAAGATACGGTATGACTGGGTCAGAAACTACGAAATTCTGTTAGTAGGAATTGCGGTTCGAGATTGCAACATGTCCAAAATCTATAAACGTGCTTTTTCATGTATTTTTTGTACTCAGGCAAATAGACTACTTGGAATGCATGATTGTAATTATAAGACCTGTGTACATAATTGTAAAGTAGTTATGTATTTCCCTGTGTACAGTGGCTCACAGCCATCATCGTACACTCTTTAAAATCGCATCACATTTATAAAATTGGTCCAAACGTTTTAAAAAAATGCAATTGGTCGGAATAGCGAAAAAAATAGTAAAGGTCGTTTTTCACTCTTTTGTGAGCCTTTAATGAAAATTAAAAAAAAACATTTGTAGATTGAAGTAAGTTGTATACATGCCTAAAATTTAATCGAAATCGGTTAACGTTTCTCTGAGCTATAAATGCTTAAAGATCGCAGAATGAAGTTGAAAATCGCTAATTTCCGTGAATTTCAAAAAATAGAAGATAATCACAAAAAATAGAAGATAATCATAACAAATCACAAAAAAAGATAATAATAGTAAATCACAAAAAATAGAAGAAAATACAATCACAAAAAATATAAGAAAATATACAATCACAAAAAAAAGAAGGAAATATACAACCACAGAAAAATAGAAGAAAATATACAATCACAAAAAAATAGAAGAAAATATACAACCACAGAAAAATAGAAGAAAATATACAATCACAAAAAAATAGAAGAAAATATACAATATAAAAAAATATGTGAAATCAAACTGAGCTGCAAGTACATAAAGGTGCTTTCCTACTGCGCTTCAGATGACACTACTACATATACACAGCTAAAATGCTGTGTTCATACATTCCATTACTCCTATCGCGGACATTTTAATAATGTGAAGATAAAATGTAACATCTAGGCATTTGCCGAGATGTCCGCGGCCTGGAAGTTAAATACTTGGTGTGGCCAGGCAAGGTATTCTCAGATCATCAATACCCATGCATGCCCCCTCGCAGGCTTTCAGATAATTTGTACATTTAAAAATCAGACAATATGAATACACTTTCATTATTTTGCATTTTTAAATAATTCTTATTCATCGACACCTTGACCTTGCCTGGTTACGCCAAGTATTTAACTTCCAGGCCGCGGACATCTCGGCAAATGCCTAGATGTTACATTTTATCTTCACATTATTAAAATGTCCGCGATAGGAGTAATGGAATGTATGAGCACAGCATTTTAGCTGTGTATACATATGTAGTTGTGCCATCTTAAGGCTGCCGTCTCACCGGGCCTTGAATGTGTGCGTACGCTCACACCAGCTAAGTTAAGCGTGTACGTATACGCGTGTAGCAAGCAATCCGTAAATTACAACTTACGTCCTGGAATCGGCACGAAGGAAGTTTTTGCGGGTACAGTTGCCTTCAGTAGACATCTGTGCAGGGTGGTCTGGTGCGTTTGAACGCTAATAAGCACCCAACTTTGAAATAATAATGAATTTATGACTCGAAAACTGTCAGAATGAAGCTTCAAGGCTTCTCCGTTGGTGGCGCTAATGGTGCACTGCAGCCATGTAGCACCAGCGTGACGTAAGGCAGGGCCGACGCGAGGTTAGCTGGCGCCCTTGTGCAAAAAAATTTTTGGTTTCCCCAAATTTTTGCACTTGTTTTCTATTTAATATGTTTAAAAGAATTACATTTATATTTAGTTTATGTGGGATGTTAGATTCCTTTATTATTAAGCGTACGATCTAGTTTTTTTAGCGTCCCATTCGACTGGCGCCCTTGTGCGGCGCACGGTTCCGCCGGGCCTGCGTATACGCGATGTAGTAAACAAACCGTAAATTACAACTTACGTCCTGGAATCGGCACGAAGGAAGTTTTTGCGGGTACAGTTGCCTTCAGTAGACATCTGTGCAGGGTGGTCTGGTGCGTTTGTACGCTAATAAGCACCGTACGTTGTAATAATAAGGATTTTTCCACTCGTGTACTCAGGACAGCCCGAAAAATGACAGAATGAAGCTTCAAGGCTTCTCCGTCACCGGCGCTGATGGTATATTCGTGCCTTGTACCATCAAAACCGGTGGAAGTCCAATCTAGCCGATAAATGTAGGAAAGACGCAGTTACCGAGACGTATCGAGAGTCGAATTGCGCTGTTGCCGCATTTTCCCTATCACAATTTTGCCATCAAGGAGGCTTGAATGAATCACGGCGAAGCGGTTGGAGAACAGAGATGGGCAAAGATAATATCTGGATAAACTCAAATAAAAGATACTACAGTATTGCCTCATTACGGGCTCCGTTTGGTGTACACGATGTGGAATTTTCGCTATTCCACCACTTCTGTCTCACTCTTCTCCGGCGATGGCTAGAGCGAAATGGAACGAGAGCGAGCGAGAGGCACTGAAAGCGAGCGAGGGTGATACGAGACAGACGACGAGATGTTGTTTTGTCTCGCTCCGTCTTTCGGACGCCTGACACTCCGTCCTTTGCGTTTGCGGCCGTCGCGCAGGCAAAGCGTTCCATCTCGCTCCCCCCTTTGGCCAGAAAGAAGCGAGAAACGAACACTGGGAATTAGGACTGTGTTCGCGATGCGGGCTCAACGCCGCACAGTAGGCCAAAGTGACGAAGTTTGTTTCAAAATCAAAGAACTTTTGATAGAAATGAGATAGAGCGATGATTTTTTTATAAATTAAAGCTGAAAGACTGCAGAATAAGGGGAAATTAGAGAGATTATGGTACGAACGTGTTTTAACTTTGAAAATCTGTGTTCAATTTTTTTTAAACTTGAAATCGATTTTTTCCAAAATCCTGAGATAATAGACAAATTTTGCGAACGGATTAGAAATCAGCGCGACAAAATCTATAGGAAATTAAGTCCAACATGTTAAGAAAAAATTCTAACCAAACATGGTATTGGATAAAACATAATATTGTTGTCAAATTTCAAGTTCAACACAGATTTTCAAAGGTAAAAAACGTTCGTACCATAATTTCATTAATTTTCCCTTATTCCGTAATCTTTCAGCTATAATGTGAAAAAAATCATCGCTCTATCCCATTTCTATCAAAAGTTCTTTGATTTTGAAACAAACTTCGTCCCTTTGGCCCACTGTGCGCCGCACCGGTTCCGACCAGCGAGGACTTGGGCTGTTCGGCGGCGGCTTGTAATCTCGATTGGAGAGGCATACAGTGTTGATAAAATGTAAAACGTCACGTTTTCAGTATTGAGTAACATACTGCTGAGGTTTTCCACATTAAAATGAATTCAAATACGGTATAAATCGGTTTATTGCTAGAACTATACTAGATAATTAAATATAAATGCGTAACATTTCTAATTTAATAATGCTAAAAATAATCCTTTTTATACCGTGTTTATATTCATTTTCATCTGGAAAATCTCAGCAGTATGTTACTGAAACGTTCATGCCGATACGATAGAAAATGTGAAAGTTTTACATTCCATAACAATCAAAACGAAAAATAATTAATCGATTATAATGAGGTAAATAAATTTATTTATAAAAAAATGAATAGATATTTAATAATTACTTATAATTATTGGATTGCCGCCGTGGCCTCCACGACGGCCTCCACCGCGGCCTCCACGACGGCCTCCACCGCGGCCTCCACCGCGGCCTCCATGGCGGCCTCCACCACGGCGGCCTCCGCGGCGGCCCCCACGGCGGCCTCCTCGAGGCCCTCCACCACCCCCTCCATCATGCCCGTACTTCAGTCTTTTTATCTCTTTTTCCATCTGAAACATTAACATAAAAATTACATTTTCTAGTTTCTACGCCTACATATGAGCCGTTATTACTTAAAGTGGTATAAGTCCATTTACTCATACATTGGGAGAGTATGCTTTTGAACCAATTTAAAAATATTCGCATCCGTAAATCAAATCGGGTAATGTTTTTAAAACTATAAACATGTGTAATTTTATTATGGAATAATAATCATTAAAAATGTTAAAGAAAATAAACGATTTTCTAGCTACAGATCGAGTTATACCACTTTCAATGGTATGTATTGTCTCGTTAGCGGCACAGTTTGGTGTACCTACACGATGTGGACTTTTCGTTATCCCCACCACTTCTGTTTCACTCTTGTCCGGCGAAGGCGAGAACAAGATGGAACGAGAGCGAGCGTGTCGTTTGTCGAGTCGTTTGTCTCGCTCCGTGTTTCGGGCGTCGTGACACTCCGTCCTTTGCGTTCGCGGCCGTCGCGCAGGCAAAGCATTCCATCTCGCTCCCCCCTTCGGCCGGAAAGAAGCGAGAAACGAACACGCGGAATTAGGGATCTATTCACGATAGAAACTCCACGCTGGTCCCGATCAGCGACCACATATACGGAGACAATACTGTACACAGACATTCAACACAACTTACTTTTGCCATTTTCCGCTCCAATCTTTCCGCCTTCTCCTCTGGCGTCTCCTCATTCTTCTTCTCCTCCTTCTTCTTTTTCTCCTCCTCCCCCTCCCCACTCCCCGCCGAGCCAGTCGCTAACGTATCTTTCATCTGAAAATGAAATGATGATTGTATTATTTTATGGCAAATAGTAAGATTGTACAGCGTGATTCTCTCGCTAGAATCCTCAAAGACAATGGTGTACGAGCTGGCTACATAGGGGTCAACGTGACTCGATGCAGTCACAGTTCTTATTGTTGGATTAGTGTTGCCGAATACGAAATCGTCGGTCGGCCGCGTCAGTCTGGGGAACTAACCAGGGGGGTAGAGCGGCGATTTCGTATTCGGCAACACTAATCCAACATTTTTACATAAAAACTGTGACTGCATTGAGTTACGTTGACTCCTATGTAGCCAGCTCTCGGTCTACAATGCCGCCAATAAACCGCGCCTCGCTGAGTTTCGTGGAAGTGACGAATTCCACGTTCTGCATTTCTCAACAGATCTTTGCGAAAATGGCATCAATCGATGTCGTGCCGATGAAAATGGTACCACGCTAACTTTGTTAATAATTGTCCGATTTACACGAGATGATTTTAATCGGGAGAACAGCAGGAATTCATTGGTATCACGCCATATCGATGCGATGAAGAATAAAGAATTTTTTAATACGCCGTAGTGAATCTCGACACGAACGTCGAAATTCACGAAACTCAGCGAGGCGCGGCTTATTGGCGGCATCACCTTTGAACACTCTAGCTAGAGAGTCACTCTGTATAATAGTATACAATATAATACTTACAATTTCTGGATTCGCCAATGTCTCCGTCAGTCTATTCGCAACGGACTGACTGGCAGGGACGGCGCGCTGCAGCTATCGCTGATGGAGGGGGAAGCATCTACAAGAGCGGTGGTAATGGGTGCATGAACTGCGCCTGCGCGATCACGCACACATAACCACCGCTCCAGTAGGTGTTTCACCCTCCATCAGCAGTAGCTGGAGCCCCACCAATTCCTTGTTATTTAGGTGCCCGGCGACTACCCCCACAATTTCGTGGAATTATTTGTTCGAGAGTAAGAGAATCCGAGAACGAGCGAGAGCGGACAAAAGAGTCACGCGTAGTTGCCTTCGATTACGGAAGAGAGAAAGCATGATACTTTGTCTCGCTTCGTCGTTCACGTGCATCGTGTATTCGAGCCTCGAATAACGAATAAAAATTATCTACCTTTTGTTCGTTATTTCAGATGTATATTTAGATAAACTTTTGCCCAACTCTGGAGGGTACGATGCACGTGAACGACGAAGCGAGACAAAGTAACATGCTTTCTCTCTTCCGTAGCCGACGGCAACTACATGTGACTCTTTTGTCCGCTCTCGCTCGTTCCCGAATTCTCTCACTTTCGACCAAAGAATTCCAAGAAATTGTGGGGATAGTCGCGGGGCTCCTAAATACGGTATTGTCTCCGTATATGCTCGGTTTGGTGCACCCGATATGGGCTTGTCGCTATTCCCACCACTTCTGTCTCACTCTTGTCCGGCGAAGGCGAGAGCGAGATGGAACGAGAGCGAGCGAGAGCCATTGAAAGCGAGCGAGGACGGTACGAGACAGACGACGCGTGGATGTTTTGTCTCACTCCGTCTTTCGAGCGCCGTAACACTCCGTCCTTTGTGTACGCGATGGTTGCAGGCACTTACGGACGCACGGGAACCGCTTCGCAATATCTTGACGCAGGCCTGGTTCAAGTCTTTTTTGCGCCCTAGGCGAACTTGTCAAATTGCGCCCTTTATTATAAAACATTTATTTGAGATTATTTATGACTTTACTCTGCAAAATTATGCAACTGCTAGAGCCTCAGGTTGACAACAAGTGCAAAACGGTCTTTTCATTGTTGGTATTGTTGAAAATAAATTTTTAAATGACATACTACAAATTGTACTGCAACTGTTTTAAACTACGAATACAAATTCAGAGTAAGGTCACCAATAATCTCAAATACATGTATTATAATAAAGGGCTCAAGTGGACCATTTCGCCTGGGGCGCAAAAAAGACTCGTGCCGTGCCTAGCTATCTGACCGTCGCGCCCATGCGTCGAGTAGTCACAATTCTATCTGAGCACTCGGGCCGTCGCGCATACCCGCCGCGCATGCAAAGCGTTCTATCTCGCTCCCCCCTTCGGTCAGAAAGAAGCGAGAAACGAACAAATTACTCGAAATTAGGATTCTGAACACGATACGAGCTCAACGTAGAGCGTCATTTGTTGCTGAACGCACCACAGACGAATCTTCGGATTCACGTTTCACGTTCACGGTTCGCGTTTACGTTTTTTGTAACGGGCAGTAGGATTTTGAGTTGTGTTGCGTTGTGTTTGTGTTTGTGTTGTGTTTGTTGGTTTAGTGTAGAATGAGTGGCACTCTAAATGTGAATATGCAGGATGTGGAAGAAGATATGGACAATAATTCTCCGTTTCGTCCGCGAAAATTACGTCCGTCCGCAAGGAGATTTTCGAAACGGAAAGTATATCGCGTAAAGAGAATGTCTTTAGCCCTTCAGAAGAAGAAAAAAGAAGGCGCAAAAACGGCAGACGACACAGCCGTAGAACAATATCTAGAAGAAGTGGCCGGGGAACGTCTGGTAGAGGAACCATCAACCTCCGACGGACGACATCATATGCGACAAGAGATAATGTACTCGCCATCCGATGAAGATACTGATACGGTCAGTTCCGGAGAAACTGAAGAGGCACTTGAAGAATTTGATATACAAAGTAACGAAGAGGAAAACTTCGTTATAGAAAAAGTTGTGAAGGACGAGCCACAAGAGCAATCGAGTCTCCTAAATAGCAACGATATAATGAATTTCCCAAATGTGCTTGCTCAATTGCAAAAAAGTAAGCATGCAAAAGGTAGGGAAGACTGTGGCATTGAACACCTAAGAATAACTGGTGTGAAACGGCGTGGCTTCAAGAGCATCTTCAGCGTAATGTGCACTTTATGCCATTACAAAGCTGAAATCTGCAATCAATCGGACGAAGCCGAAGAAGTGGATTGCAATCAGGGCGCCGTTAATGCAACAATTTTATGTGGAGGCAGTTATGCCCAGTTGCAACACACTTTTGCAGGAGTGAACATACGTTGCATGTCGAAGAGAGACTTCGTGAAGGATCAAGATGAATTCGTCAAGTCCGCAATTGCCGCTGCAGAAGAAGAGATGAAGCAGCGGCTGAAGAAGAAAAACGTTTGGCGATTGAAAGAGGCGACGTTCTTTCCGGATCAGGGATCCCTCACATCCCCGTTGTGGCTGACGGAAGCTGGATGAAGAGATCCTACCGCAGTAGTTGTTACGATTCTGCGTCTGGAGTCGGCGTGATAGTTGGCTATCACACGAAAAAAGTTTTATTTTACGGCGTTTGAAATAAAGTTTGCAGAATTTGTCGGATTGCTGCGAAAAACAAGAAAGAACCCCGAAAGCACACATGCTTCAAAAACTGGAACGCATCTCGAGCATCGACTGCTATGGAAAGCGATGCTATAGTAGAAGGATTCAAGACCAGCGTAGAAAAACGTGGACTCGTTTATTCTACTTTGATTGCCGGTGGGGACAGCAGCGTGTATAAGAAGATTATTGATGCTGATCCATACAAGAGACAGATTCGTGTAAAAAAAATTGAATGCACGAATCATTTGTTGCGAAACTTCTGTACAAAAATGAAAGCGATTGTGAAGAAGACTACACCTGGACCATTGCGGCAATCTGTGGAAAGTAGCATTCGCCGGATGCGCACGGACATCGTAAAAGCCGCAAAGTTTAGATACAATCAGAATGTATCAATCGAAGAAAAAACAAAGAATTTGCATGGCGATATACAGAATGTTCCGAGCCACGTGTTTGGTGAACACAAAGAGTGTGCACAACTAAAATATTTCTGCGATGGAAAGAATAAAGAGAATGAAAGAAACATCGTTCCAGAATTGACGAAAATTGGAGTGTACCAGGACATAAAAGAAGCACTTCGTCCAGTGTTAGCTCATGCGGAGAGCTTACTCTATAACACGAATAATAACGCTGTGGAAAGCTTGAACGCAATAATTGCCAAGTACATTGGCGGAAAAAGATTAAATTTCGCCGAAAGAGGATCCTATACAGGAAGATGTGCAGCTGCTGTCGTGGAGTACAACAGTAACCAAGTGCACTCGCGATTGAATGCGGTAATGAAGAAGAAAACGCCCGAAGTTGTTCTCCAAATGGAAGAAAAGAAAAAGAAAGAAAAGGAAAAGAGAGCTGCAAAACAGAAGGAACCGAAGACTGCGCGATATGTACGCAAGCAATTGCCCTCGCAGAAAGATTCCGATTATGGACAAAATGCGCAGAAGCCAGACATGCCGTCCGAAATGTATGAACTGGAGCGGGAAAAGCATATGCAAATGCTCAAGGACTGGCAAGAGAAAAGACACGCTATCGAAGACGAAACCATTGGACAAGCAAAGAACCGCAGATGGTTGCAGTACAGGTCCAAATTGTTGACAGCATCCAATTTTGGACAAGTGTGCCGTCGCCGACGTGACACGCCTTGCGCAAATGCAGTAAAGTCATTTCTGTATCCGCGGATAATTAGTGCACCCGCGGTGCAATACGAAAAAGAATGCGAGAATATTGCTCGCGAAGAATTGAAGAAGCAATACACGGATATTGCAGAATGTTGAATTTTCATCGACAGTTCCATCCCCTTCTTAGCAGCTTCACCGGATGGAATCATCGGTCAAGAGGGTATTTTGGAAATTAAATGCCCCAAATCAGCGGAGAACTTTACGCCGGAAGAAGCTATTGAACAAGTTCCCGCTGTCCGGCGTATGTTCACACGTAAAACAGGTATTTCAATGAGCAAAACGCATCACTATTATTATCAAGTACAAGGTCAGTTACATATTACTGACAGAAAGTACTGTATATTTTGCCTTTGGACCCCGAAGGGGCTGAAATCTATAAAAGTAGAGAGAGATGATGCGTTTTGGGAAACAGAAATGGAGCCAAAACTGGTTCAATTTTTTTTAGAATGCATGCTACCCGAATTAATAGATAGTCGGCACAATAGGTGCATGCCTATTCGGGAGCCAGAATTTATACTGGAGGAGAGAGCGAAAGAAAAACCTAAAAGCTTGAAAAAGCGAAAAAGGTCTCCAGTTGAAAATAGTGAAACTGTCGTAACGGTCCGGCGTCGCACCGCGTTGTAAAGCGCGGAACCACTGACTCCGTCAGTGGTCATAAGTGCCAGCAATGGCACTTTTACTCGCTGATCATACGATCACGCGAGTCGATCGACGCCGCCGTCACTTTGCCAAGAAAGTGACGAAAGATATAATAAATTTGATCGATCCGGCGTCGCACCGCGTTGTAAAGCGCGGGACCACTGACTCCGACAGTGGTCATAAGTGCCAGCAATGGCACTTTTACTCGCTGATCATACGATCACGCGAGTCGATCGACGCCGCCGTCACATTCCTAAGAAAATGACGAAGGAAATATTAAATTTAATTCACCCTTTAATTTTTTCAGACATATTTCTAAGTTTACAGGAGCAGATAGACAGAATTCAAGGGGACCGGAATGAGAAGGCGGCACCTAGGGGGGGTTTTTAGTGAGTATACCGGAGACCGGGGAGTCCCACATAACCCCGGCAATACTGTAGCCAGGGTATGCATAAAGCATTTTCCCCCTCTGAAAAAAAAAACAAAGCTGATATATATGTACGGGCGTCGCAGGTATGCATGATGTTCGACGAATTATTGAAACAAATTTTTACTGTTATACCAAACTTACCGAAATGTCTGCGATTATTTGTTACAGGCGGACCTTTTACCAAATTACTGCAAACATGGTATATGGGACAGTAATGCCAGGACAAATGGAATAAGTACCATATTCCAGGTAAAGTTTAACAGCTTATAAATCTACATTAAAATTTTGTACGCTTATAAAACAACCCTATTTCCTAATGTGTATCATAATGTGTTACAGATCCACACTGCCTACGTCATCTTTCATTATGAGCGACCTGGGAAAATTGTAGGAAGACCGTCAATGGAGAAGAGGAATTATACAGAATGAGAGAAGATAATATTGCAATATTGTCTCGTTAGCGGATCGCTGGTCCGGATCGGCGCACAGTGGGACGGATCGACGTTTAGGTAGGCATTCGCTTCATTTCTTACATATTTCATCATTTATTGATTATAATCTAAGATTACAGGTAATATATTGTATAATAAATACAATAATCATTTTTTTTCTCGTCGCTCTTTTTAATAACACTGTCCAACACGATTTTTGGTCTGCAAATTCCACTCGGAGTTTCTTGTAGAGTTTTTCGCCCTGAACACGAATCCGTAAGTAAAATTGCTCTATCACCCTCAGTTTTTGAAAAACACGAGCTTTTGTAAAAACACACGATTTTGGGCAAAAGTGAGGTATTACGTGAAAACTAAAAACGCTAGAAAGTTCAGCCTAGTCTCAAAAGATAGAGGAGAGTGTACCGAATATATCAGTGTACATGTTTGTTAAATTTGAATGTTTGGAATTGTTGTAAATGGCCATCAAAGTTTGAAAAAGTGTCGATGTGCATGGTTTCCACTCAATATTTTTGCATTTTTACGAAAAATTGTTTACCTAGCCCGAAAACGCAACCCAGCATCGGATTCTGTAAACATTTCTGAAGAGGAAACCATGCAGGAAAATTGTCGCAACGGTTTTTAACTCGAACTAGTCGAGAAAATATCTATCGGCAACGCGTTCACGATGTTTTGCCGCCTGGCGGCCATTGCTCGCCTGACGCGACTCGTCAGGGCCGTTGCTACGCGTAATCGACGCGCCGATGGTACCGTACAGTGGGCACCGACTATCTATATGTATCAGCCATATTTTTTTCGTGTATTCATGGATACTATTCACAGAATTGTATAGAACATTCTATTCAATTTCAATTGTTGAAAATTCTGACGGTCGCACAGTTCAAATTTTTTAAATTTTGTTAAACTGCAGAAAAAATGAAATATATAAAATAAAAAATTACCTGTAGCATCGCTCACGCAAACAAATTTAAAAATGTTTACGTGCTGCTTTACGTTTGTACATCGGGTCCTTGTTGTCGTTCATAAGCGTCCAACAATAGTCCGAAAGCATTGCAACCATATCCTTGCCCTGGTAACGCTTTTCCATTTTGGAAACATCTTGATGGAAACGTTCTCCTTGTTCGTCACTCACATCACCAAGATTTGACGGAAAAAATTTCAGATGGGAGTGTAAAAAGTGCATTTTTAAGGACATATTACAGCCCAGATTTTTACACGATTTTAAAAGTTGGTTTACAATGGAAACATAGTTTTTTGATTTCTGTTTACCGAGGAAATTTTCTGTAGTTTTTATGAAACAGTACCATACTTTTCTTTCCAAAGGATTTAATTTCTTTGGAAATTCTGGATCTTTCATTAAAGTCCTGATCTGAGGTCCAACAAATATTCCTTCTTTTATTTTTGCATCGGATATGGACGGGAATGTTTCTTTTAAATATGCAAAACCAGTTCCAGATTTATCCATTGCCTTTACGAAGTTTTTCATAATTCCTAATTTTATATGTAGCGGTGGTAAAAACACATTTTTAGGATCAATTAGGTTATTATGTTGTACATTTTTTTGCCCGGGAATTAACTTGTGTCGCGGAGCCCAAACTTTTTTAGAATAATGTTGATTTCTTGCTCTGCTGTCCCATTCACACAAAAAACAGCAGTATTTAGTGTAGCCCATTTGAAGACCTAGTAGTATTCCAATTACTTTCAAATCACCACAAACGTGCCATTTATACTTTTCGTATTGTATTTTGGACAAAACCATCTTTAAGGAGTCGTAAGATTCTTTCATTGTTGTGCTATATGCAATCGGGATGGAAGGATGCACATTTCCGATGTGCAGCAATACAGTTTTTAAACTGCTTTTTGATGCGTCTATGAATAGACGCCATTCTTTTGGCTCATGCTTCATTCCCAAGGTTTCCATTAATCCATTGATATTTGTGCAAACGCAAAGTTCTTCATCAGTATAAAAATATTCCCTCAATGCATTGTCGCGTTTTCTAAAATATGTAATATTAGTTTGCTTATTAAGTAAATTCCAGCCTTGTAGTCGGGATCCTAATAGTTCAGCGTGGTCTTTTGACAGTTGCAAGTCTCGAACGAGATCGTTGAGGTCCGATTGAGTAATTAAATGTGGCTTGGGTAATGATGAGGAAGGTTCTTCATAAACATCTATGATTTCTTCGGCTTTTTCGGTATCATCCTCATATCTATCGGGTATCTTTGGCGGTGGTTTTGGTACGGCTTTAGAATGTGCTACAGGGCGGATTGCAGATGAGACGTTTGGGTATTTGAGACTGTTTTTCCCTTTCATATTGAACCCGCAGATTTTGCTTAAGCAAAAATAGCAGTCTGTAGCGTGGTTGGTCGGTTCTGTCCATATCATTGGAATTGCGAATGGCATTTGCTTTCGAACTCCCTGTATCCAAGCTAGAAGAACTTTGGCACATCGTTGACAAGAAATATGAGGAGCCCAACATTTGTCTTGATCGCCGAGTTTGCATCCAAAATACTGTTCATATGCGAACTTTATTGTAGGCGTTATATTTCGATGCTTAGACTTTAAAACTAGTTCCCCGCAAATATAGCAAAATGAATCTGGATGATTTTGACATTTTCGCGACATTATACTACACCACACAAAATACTATACAATGTATATATACACACCTTACACTAACACACCACAGGCCTAACAATATATACACACACAGTCAAAAAAAGTATCCAAGTAGGTACACTGTAATTCACAATTTGTCGCAACATACGTTTTAGTCGATGCAAAGAAAGACTTTCTGAACTGCTTAGCACGACTGACTCGAATGATTTTGGAGACAAAACTGAGTTCTGACTTAAACGATGCATAGGATACCAGAGCATTTCAAGATATTTATTTTTTCTCTGATTGTATCGCGCGTTAGGGAGAGACGCCAAGCGATGTTTATTTATATTATGTTTATTTACCTGTGCAAAATTCGATTCCAATCACTCTCTGATTACATACATGATTCATTCTTATTTTATCTAGCGTTTCATTCATACTTTTGCACGTTGCACACCCCTGCGTGCCTCACTTCCAACATATATTACTCATTATTATTATATTTGAACATTACTCAATTAGTGTAATTTAAAGTTAAAAACATTCAATTTGCACAATTATTATTGCAAATAAAAAATTGGAGCAAAATAGTATATTTCTCCTGACTTGCACCTGCGTTTGTGCAAAAAAATATCAATTTTTCAAAGGGTCGGATGTGGTCGGATATGAGTAATTGAATTTTGTGAAATTGAATCTATCCAGAATTATGAGGTGTGCTTGAATTTACGGACAAATACGAACAATTCTTTTAATTTAGAAAAATACGAAAATGGTAACAAAAAATCTTAATTTGGCAATAGAATATAAGCGTTTATATTTTTCATTACCAGAAAAGACTAACTAAAACTATTCCAATGTGTAAAAGCTGATCATTTTCTAAAAATGGAAATATAAATTTTTTTTAGAATATTTAACTGAGGAAGCCCAGAACGCCCGAAATAATGATTTTAAAAACTACTGCGAATTATACGCAAAAAGAGCAGCCGAAAAAAGACAAATCAAGATGTTCTAAATAATTTATTAATAAGCCCCGATCCATATATATGGATGTATATATATGGAAATCAACATGAAGGGACACTTGAAGTCCCATTATTAAAAAGAGCAACGAGAAAAAAAATGATTATTGTATTTATTATACAATATATTACCTGTAATCTTAGATTATAATCAATAAATGATGAAATATGTAAGAAATGAAGCGAATGCCTACCTAAATGTCGATCCGTCCCACTGTGCGGCGTTTAGCCCGTATCGAGAACAGATTCCCTAATGGGGATAACGAAAAGTCTACATCGTGTACACCAAACCTAGCCGCTAACGAGACAATACTGTATTCTTGGAAAAATATACACTTTTTTATCTGTAATTGTCCATTTCAAGGGGGCGAAAGCTTGAATGTCGAATTTCAATTCTCCAATGAAGTTGGATTGATTTATTGTGATGACTGTAACTTGATTAGAGACAAAAAAATATATAAAAAAATGTTCTGTCAAACAATTTTGTCAAAAAGGCACTGACAACTAAAAAATACTTCTATTCTTGTACTATAATTTCGATGGTGTTTTTTAACTTTAAATAAAAACGTGGAGCAGGATATTTCGTAACAGAATATGAATCAATTTAGTACAGCATCAAAAGTGTCGAAATAAATTTATTGCGAGATATCCTGCTCTACGATTTTATTTATAGTGAAAATACACCATCGAAATTGTAGTATAAGAAAATAATTATTTTTTAGTTCAATGCATTTTTAATAAAATCGTTTATTATAAATTTTTTATTTTCTAGATTTTAGTGTTCGTGGATTTACATTTCATAGCTCAAACTTCTTTACAAATATCTTTTATTGTTGTATGCACTACATATGCAGTTTAACAATTTGCTTGAACCCTACAGTGCTAAAAGTTCGTAAAGAACACGAGTGGTTGATTTTAAGTTGATTGGATTTGTGGTTATGGGTTCTAATTTATTGGTGACTGGGTAATTTTTTCACCCCCTTGGAGTTTTTTTCATAATTTTGTATTGTCATCCAAACTACGCACCCTTGCAAAGGTTTCAGACAATTGGATAGTTGGAAGTGGATTAAAATTGAGTTTCCAGATTTGAATCAAACATACAAACCAGGGATCCGAACCGCCTAGTAACCCTAACCCTTACCCGGTTAACCAAGGAAGGTTTCTGTAACCCGCACTAACCGCGAGGGAACGGTTCCTAAATTCTAGAAGAAACCGAAGTAACCCGGTTAACCCGCTACGAGCCGGTTACTGGCGAAATAAGACAGTCTTGTCTAGACTAGACAGTCATTTAAGGCAAGGAGCTACGCCTGACGATGGATGCGGCCTGGTACCCCGTAGCGAGGACAAGCCCCCGGAGTGCCTCACCGAATTTTATGGCTTTCGGCCCTCGAAGGGGTTTGAATACCATTAAAACTTGAGAATTGTCCAGGATTTCCGCATTTCTCATCAGATCTTTAGGAAAACGACACCGATCGATCTCTTATGTTTCGCCGATGAAACTAACACCAAGAACGACGTAATTCGGACCATAATGAAAGAAATTCAATGGAAAATCGATTTATATGATTTCAAGCTGTCTTCGTTAAAAATAGTCCGATTTACATGAAATTTGGTATGATTTTCATCGGAAAAACATAAGGAATCCATCGATATCATTTCCATATCGATACGATAAAGAATAAAAAAAAAAAATTTCTGAATCGGGTATGAATCCTCGCCCGACCGTAGCTAATTGAGGTCGGCGCCCCGCAGTTAAGGGGTGAAAATGTGAAATATCCATTTCAGCGTATTAAGAAATTCTCCATTCTTTATCGTATCGATATGGAAGTGACACCACTGGATTCCTTATGTTTTCCTGATGAAAGTCATACCAAATTTCATGTCAATCTGATTACTTTTACATAAGGAATACAAATTGTTTGTGTAAAAGTTGTCCGATTTACATGACATTTGGTATGATTTTTATCAGGAAAGCATAAGGAATCCATTGGTTTTACTTCTATATCGATACGATAAAGAATAAAGAATTTATTACTACGTTGAAATGGATATTTCACATTTTCACCCCTTAACTGCGGGGCGCCGACCCCAATTCGCTACGGTCGGCCGAGGATTCATACCCGATTCAGAAAAAAATAATTCTTTAGTCTTTATCGTATCGATATGGAAGTAATGTCGATGGATTCCTTATGTTTTTCCGATGATAATCATACCAAATTTCATGTAAATCGGACTATTATTAACGAAATTAGCCTCGGATTATGGAAATGAATTTTGCATGGAATTTCCTTCATTATTTTCCGAATTACATCGTTCATGGTGTCAGTTTCATCGGCGAAAGATCTGATTAGAAATACAGGAAGTCGAAGATTTCTCACTTTTTAATACGCACTCCAACCCCTGTATTCTTCCAATATTACTGTAACCGCATTAACCCGGTTAACCCGGTTAGTAAGGGTTACAGAGGAATTCTGTTACCCGGTTAGACGGGTTAGTCGGCGGTACGGCGTACCGAACCGGGTACGGGTTAGGGTTCGGTTCCCTGATACAAACAAACAGGGGATCGTAGCTGAATAAAATCGTTTAATGAGACATTCCAAAATATACGTATTGTTAGTACTGATCTCTAGTTTATGTTGATAAATTTTTACAATCGTGGAATAACAATTCCGAAGAAAAGCATGTACAAAAGTATTAAATTGAAATATACTTTTGTCCAAATAGATGTTTTAAAAAAAATGATTGCGTTATTCAATTTGTATTTAGACAACAGACAATTCTTGTTGATAAAAAAGATAATTTGATCTATAGTTAGATAAAAAAGAAAGCGTCATATGTTTTTAAAAGAACTATAGCATTTATAGATTTCATTGCGATCGGCGTGTTACACTTCAGTGATGTACCTTATTCAAATTCTATGCTTTGAAATTACACATTGATTATACAAAATCTTACATCCTTTTACGTATAAATAAAAACTATTAATACGCAAATTAGTATTGTTTCATTGACATGTTTCCTAACTTCACTACCCAACCTCTCTATCTTTTATTATTGCTATCCTCTTTTACGTTCAGCGAGGCTCTGACGCTAGACGCAGCTCTCGTGCCGTGTTCCTTCGAGCTTCTCGATAGAAGGAACTGTGGCAACAGCGCGGCAGAGACAGAGTGAAAATGTGGTAACTATGCGTAAAAAATTCGTCTACACAGAGTACCTGGAGATGTCACCTCTGTATATGTTCTTTTTATCGACCGGACTAGTTTCATTAGGGTCCGTCTGTTTACTGAGGACGCTTCGATCGATTCGGACCATAACAAACTTGAGACGGCAGCCTTAAGCGCAGTAGGAAAGCACCTTTATGTACTTGCAGCTCATTTTGATTTCACATATTTTTTTAAATTGTATATTTTCTTCTATTTTTTTGTGATTGTATATTTTCATCTATTTTTCTGTGGTTGTATATTTTCTTCTATTTTTTTGTGATTGTATATTTTCTTGTATTTTTTGTGATTGTATTTTCTTCTATTTTTTTGTGATTTATTATAATTATCTTCTTTTTTGTGATTTATTATGATTATCTTCTATTTTTTGTGATTGATTTGATTTTATGTACTTGGCGTAATTTTTTTACTTTTTTGAAGTTTTTTTATGGGGATCTCACTCATTTTTACAAAGATAATTTGCATAGGGAATGACTTCAGATAGTTTTTAATATTATATTTATTATTATCTTCAATTTTTTGTGGTTTATTTGATAATTCTATTTTCGTCCTCGACTTTTTCCTATACTTGGCGTATTTTTATTTAGTTTTTTGTAGTTTTTTATGGGGATCTCACTACTTTTTACTAAGATGATTTGCATAGGGAGTGATTTCAGATAATTTTTAATATTATAACTTACAAATTATCGCGGGACAGAATTAAGAATAAATTCTACGTAAGTTTAAGAACTACGAAAAGAAACCATGTGCACCGATCTATATGTATTATATGTATACAGTATTGTCTCCTTATGGACTCGATTTGGTGTACACGATGTGGGTTTTCCGCTATCCCCACCACTTCTGTCTCACTCTTGTCCGGCGAAGATGGAACGAGAGCTAGCGAGAGGCACTGGAAGCGAGCAAGGGCGGTACGAGACAAACGACGCGTTGATGTTTTGTCTCGCTTCGTCTTTCGGACGCCGTGACACTCCGTCCTTTGCGTGCGCGACGGGCGTGCGCAATGGTCACGAGCCCATAATGTGAGCACGAGAACCGTTTCGCAAAATCTTGACGCAGGCACGGCTCAAATCTTTTTTGCGCCCTATGCGAACTTGTGAAATAAAGCCCTTTATTGTAATACATTTATTTAAGTTTATTGATGTCCTTACTCTGAATTTTTATTGGTAGCTTAAAACAGTTGCAGTACAATTAGTAATATTTTATTTTAATGTTTATTTTCAACAATACCAGCAATGAAAATACCATTTTGCACTTCTTGTCGACTTTCCGCCCTAGGCAGTCGCCAATAGGGACCAGCCAAGCTTACAGGAAGCGATCAGTATGTACATAGCCAAAGAAAATACATATATAACGCATCTTAGACTAAATAAATCATTTATATGTTCTTTTGAAAAATGAAATTCGTATATTTTCTACTTTATGTACATATTTGTAACAAGTTTGTCAAATTTCCTAGATGAAAGGAAAGACAACTTTGACGTCCTTTGTACAATTACATTTTTCCCTTAAATATTAATAGGTACTCCATTATTGTACGTATCTATATGTAATATAGGAAATACAAATATGAATTAACGTATTTACATAATTGTAAGGCATTACATATATACAGGGTGTCCCACGGTAGACTGGACAGCGCCGTAGCTCCTAAAGTATTGGAGATAAAAATATTTAAAAAAATAGGGAATTGCATGGATCGAGGGGGCTAATAAATTAGCCCGGACGAATTTTTTTTTCGATTATTATTTTAAAAAATACGATGGTCAAGTTCGGTTTTACAAATGGAACTATTTTTTTTGAAGTCCTGAGTTGATAGTGCGTTCCAAGACAAATTCAATAAGCATTAATGTATACACTTTATTTCCACTGGTTTTTGAGATATTGCGCTTGCAAATTTACTGATTTTCACTGCAAGAAACTCCTCTGGAAGAGCAAGGATCGGGGACGGTCTTACTGGCGCCACGGGTGGCACTGCCTGTTGAAATAGATACATACCTGCGAAAGGTTTACGCCAGGCCCAAAAGCTGGACAATTCTTTTCCGTCAGAAATGCTACTGAAGTAGGTACATCTGCGGTATCGAGAAACGCATCGTTACTTTCATTTCGCACTTGCTTCTACGCTCGGATGGCCGGTTCTTTTGGGAGGGATGCAAGTTGAATTGGTTAGGTTAGGAGGTGTGAAAGTTGCTAGACAAAATTTTAACCATAAGGGGCAGATTGTATTAGAACTAATCGGATTTGCATCCCTCACAAACGGCTGCTAGAGAGCAAGAGGCCCTCATCACAGCAATACCTCTTCCCCAATGCCCACCTTCTCTCGCACGGATACGTCCACGCATGCTTTTGATTTGATGTCGAATCTCGTTTTTATACTCGGGAGGAGCACGCATCGACAGCGGGCTACCCAGTTATTGAATTCAGGAGACGATAGAAACACTTTATTACAAAACACACATGTACTATAATTAAAGTAAATCGTATTCCTCTAGGGCAGGAGTCGCCCGACGTTCGTCAAGAAGATGCGGCCTGGTACCCCGTGGCGAGGACAACCCTTCGCAGGGTCTCGCTCGATTTTTATGACTTTTACCGGAAAAAGGTACGAATCCTGGGCCGAACGTAACGAATTGAGGTCGAGCCCCCGCAGTCGAGGGTGAAATATCCATTACAGCGTATTAAGAAATTCATTTCTTCATCGTATCGAGAGGGAAGTGACGCGAATGGATTCCTTATGTTTTTCTGACGAAAATCATACCAAATATCATGCAAATCGGACTACTTTGATACAAGCTATTTGTATTCCCTACGTAAAAGTTGTCCGATTTACACGACATTTGTAATGATTTTCATCAGAAAACCCCAAGGAATCCATCGGCGACACATCCATATTCATACGATAAAGAATAAAGAATTTTTTTATTTCCTAAACAGATACAGGGTAATTCTGGAGCAACGCCCGTCAAGCAGATGCGGTCTGGTACCCCGTGGCGAGGACAGACCTTCGCAGTGCCTCACCCGATTTTTATGGTTTTCGACCCTCGAAGGGGTTCGACAGCCTATTGAGAAGTGAGAAATCTTCGACTCGCGCATTTCTCATCAGATCTTTGCAAAAACGACAACCATCGATTCCTTATGTCTGCCGATGAAAATGACACCAAGAACGACGTAATTCGGAACATAATGAAGGAAATTCCATGGAAAATCGATTTATATCATTTCAAGCTGACTTGACTTGGTTACAAATAGTCCAATTTACATGAAATTTGTTATGATTTTAATCGACGAAACGCCAGGAATCCATTGGCATCACTTTCTCCTGCGATACGACGAAGAAAAGAAGCAAACATTTGAAATCCTAAACATTTCTCACTTCTTAATGATATTCCAAACCCTTCGAGGGTCGAAAGCCATAAAATTTGATGGGCACTGCGGGGTGTTGTCCTCGCCACGAGGCGACGGGCGTTGCTCCAGAATTACCCTGTATCTGTTTAGGAAATAAAATAATTCTTTATTCTTTATCGTATGGATATGGATGTGTCGCCGATGGATTCCTTGGGGTTTTCTGATGAAAATCATTACAAATGTCGTGTAAATCGGACAACTTTTACATAGGGAATACAAATAGCTTGTGTCAAAGTAGTCCGATTTGCATGATATTTAGTATGATTTTCATCAGAAAAAAAAAAGGAATCCATTGGCGTCACTTCCCTTTCGATACGATGAAGAAAAGAATTTCTTAATACGCTGTAATGGATATTTCACCCTCGACTGCGGGGGCTCGACCTCAATTCGTTACGTTCGGCCCAGGATTCGTACCTTTTTCCGGTAAAAGTCATAAAAATCGAGCGAGACCCTGCGAAGGGTTGTCCTCGCCACGGGGTACCAGGCCGCATCTTCTTGACGAACGTCGGGCGACTCCTGCCCTAGAGGAATACGATTTACTTTAATTATAGTACATGTGTGTTTTGTAATAAAGTGTTTCTTTCGTCTCCTGAATTCAACAACTGGCATCCAGACATCTGCGCTTCTACAATCCACCGGCAATACTCCTCGTGGAGAGACACGGTAAGAAAAGGGGTAGCCCGCTGTCGACGCGTGGTCCACTCGAGTATAAACATGAGCTTCGATATCAAAACAAAACCATGCGTTGACGTATTCCGTGCGAGAGAAGGTGGGCATTGGGGAGAAGGTATTGCTGTGAAGAGGGCCTCTTGCTCTCTAGCAGCCGTTTGTGAGGGATGCAAATCCGATTGGTTCTGATACAATCTGCTCCCTATAGTTGACATTTAGTCTAGCAACTTTCACTCCTCCGAACCTAACCAATCCAACTTGCATCCCTCCCAAAAGAACCGGCCATCCGAGCGTAGAAGCAAGTGCGAAATAAAAGTAACGATGCGCTTCTCGATACCGCAGATATACCTACCTAAGTAGCATTTCTGACGAAAAAGAATTGCCCAGCCTTTGGGCCTGGCGTAGACCTTTCGCAGGTATGTATCTATTTCAACAGGCAGTGCTACCCGTGGCGCCAGTAAGACCGTCCCCGGTCCTTGCTATTCCAGAGGAGTTTCTTGCAGTGAAAATCAGTAAATTTGCAAGCGCAATATCTCAAAAACCAGTGGAAACAAAGTGTATACATTGATGCTTATTGAATTTGTCTTGGAACGCACTATCAACTCAGGACTTCAAAAAAAATAGTTCCATTTGAAAAACCGAACTTGACCATCGTATTTTTTAAAATAATAATCGAAAACAAAATTCGTCCGGGCTAATTTATTAGCCCCCTCGAACCATGCAATTCCCTATTTTTTAAATATTTTTATCTCCAATACTTTAGGAGCTACGGCGCTGTCCAGTCTACCGTGGGACACTCTGTATATTATTTACCATGATAATTACTTTAATATTTTGGTAAAATATGTTCGTACGTAATAGGTAC